>CM067854.1:105274817-105874817 GCA_034642435.1 Megalocaria dilatata | reverse complement strand
CATCATTTTTTATATAATTTTGACAGAAGCTAGTAAGCTTTAATATAAGACATATTCTTGAAAACTATAAATAGGGAAGACACAGAAAAAGTCGGCAGTCTCCAATTAATAGCAGAGCAGAATCCTTGTCGGTCCATAATTAAAAAAGTGCCAAAAAAGTATCATCATCTGAAAAAAGAAGATTATTTGGTTATTGTGAATGGAAAGTGAATCCAGAAAATACATTACCTGAATGTGAATGGAAAAATATCACATAGAAAACAAGTTTCAAACGAATTGGACATATTGAAGAAAATCAACAAGTAGCCTGTGAATTTCAGAACATTCTAGAAGTGTTGTTTCCAACGAAACCAGCGTTATTCCTGAAAGAAGAGACAATAAAAAAAGAACAATCCTAAATTGATGAACAAACTTACCAAAGGTATTCAAATTCAATCCTGTTAATCTTTTCCCAAAGAAGTTTAGAAATAGCAATCATTGTTTACATTAGAATTACGTTAGGCTATTTAGATAAGGTTAGGTTAACATAGAATTAGATTTAGCTTATTGTTCACTGATTATAATATTTCAAATTACTTCCATAAAATATAATTTAAAAATTCAATCTTTTTAGAAAATTCAAATTGAACCCTCCCTCAAATATTGAATCAGATTTAATAATATTTTAATTTCAATTATTCAAAATTATAATCATAAGAGTTAGCCGGAAGCATAGAATACATCACTTATATACAAGGGTGATCTAATAAGTATTTGAATAAGTATTCATTCACAAAATTTCATTAATATAATACCATAACAATATATATATATATATATATATATATATATATATATATATATATATATATATATATATATATATATATATATATATTTCAATGTATGAATGGGCCGACAAAATAGGTGTAATTGCTGGAATCGTTGCATTTGTATAAGTTGCATTTAGAAGTGAACAGAATGTCATGAAGCATTACTGCTGGAATTCAATAACAAGAGTCCATTTCTAGCTTCCATAGGTTGGTAGTAGACTATGTTTTTTACGTTTATTTTTCTATGTCACTGCCAACAGCTATTTTTTGTTTCTGTTTGTTCTTAAGCCTATTACCGGCGAGTAGTGTAAGGACCAAGTGTCGAATTCAGTTAAGTGAAGATATTGTAGCGTCAATTAGTGTAACGTTTATTACGTATCGAACTAGTACAAATTCCTATTTTACTTGAAACAACAACAGGCTATGGGCCCAGGACATTAACTGTGCTTGGTGTACTTTGAACAAAAGGAATTTAAGTGATCAATGAAATAAAGCGTTTTGTCGTGTCCAACGTGTTTTCTTGAAAAAGCAAGATGGCGGTCAATTATCTGCCAAGAGTTCCGAAGCTTTTAGATCGTGTAAACTATGATGAGTGGGCTTTCGCAGTGGAAAATGTATTTGTTCTGGGGGGCTTGAACAAATGCATCGACGGTACCAAAACGGACGTAACAGCCATCATGATCCATCTTTTTTTTCCGCACGTGCAGGATGCGAAAACTGCCAAAGATGTGTGAAATAATTTCAAAAGGTTGTATGATGACAGTGGTTTTATGTGTAAGATAGGCCTTTTACGCACGTTTATATCGGCAAGATAAGAAAACCACGACAATATGGAGTCGTACATAAACCAGATCGTCGAGACTGCTCAAAAATTACGACGAACTGGATTCATGCCCCAATGATTATAGCGGTGGAACATTCTGAAATAATCATCACCACAGACTCGATCAAAACTAAGCTACTCGATATGCAAACAGATGGCAGTGAAAATAATTGTTCTTTCGTCGCCAACAGAAATACGAAGTCGAGTTACCGAAAAATGCCTAGAGATAGCGGTAGTAAGCCTAACTTCAGAGGTAAATCTGGAAATTGTCAAGCGTCAACTTCAACTCGAGAGACCCGTTGTCAACCTAACAATTTGAAAAAGGATTTGAGTAACAAAATATGCTACAAATGAAAGAAAAACGGACACTTCATGTCGAAATGTCCCAATAATAAATCTGAGGGAGGCTTCAGCGCGGTATTTACAACTGGAGATTTCAAAGACACTTACTGGTATGTTGACAGTGGAGCTAGTGTTCATTTGGCTGCGAAAAGGATTTATTGCGGAATACAAGGTGCCCAGATTTATCGGAAATTGTGGTAGCTAATATATCGAAGATCAGTGTGGAATGTGCTGTCGATGTAGAGTTCGAAACGGTGACAGAAAGAAAACAACAAATATTGTCGAATGGCGTGCAATTTGTACCAGGTTTGATCACAAATTTAATATCTGTGAGGCAATTGATTAAAAAAGGGATTAAGGTTTGCTTTAACGAGTGCGGATGCTAAATTTATAATCCAGAAAATGCATTAGTGACAACTGCTAGTTTACATAACAATATATACAAATTAAACATTGGTGAAGCAAAATCAGTATGTTTTCAGGTTGTAAACAGGCAAACATGGCATCAACGTTTAGGTCACATTAATAAAAGTTGGCAGATGGCGGCGAAGCTGGTGGATGGACTTGTATTTGAAGGTTCGACAAGTACAACGAGCTGCGAAGTATGCTGTAAAGGCAAACAGTCCCGTTTGCCATTCTCCAAAGAAGGAAGTCGAGCGAGTAAAGTAATGGAAATGATTCACAGTGATATCTGTGGCCCCATGGAGAGCACCTCATTAGGTGGAGCTAAATATTTTCTGGCATTTATTGATGATTGTAGCCGAATGTATTTTTTTTTACTTCCTCAAGACAAAGGATGAGGTAATCAAGAGGTTCAAAGAATATAAAACATTAGCTGAAAATCAGCAGAACACCAAAATTAAAGTTTTAAGCAGTGATAATGGAGGTGAGTTCTGCAACAATGATTTCAACAGATATTTGAAGAGTGTCGGCATAATACACCAAATTTCAAATAGTCATACACCTCAACAAAACGGTATGGCCGAAAGATTCAATCGCACTCTAGTTGAGAAAGCAAAATGTGTCATATTCGATGAGGTATTGAATCAATCGTTATGAGCATGCATGAGCATGTAATGCAGCCTATTACTTGAAAAATCGTTCAGCTTCTTCGAAGATTTCGAAAACTCCCTATGAGCTGTGAACAAGTAAAAAGCAAGGTGTGAGTCACCTAAGAGTATACGGAGGCATAGTTATGGTCCATATTCCCAAAGTAAACAGAAAAAAATTGGACCAGATGTCTGAGCGTCACAATCTTGTGGGATATGATTTCAACCCAAAAACAAGAAAGGTAATAACCAGTCGTTATATTACAAGCATGGAAAAAACGTCTCTAACAACGCCCATATTGTCAAAGATAATACAGTTACAGAGAAGGATGCGGATTAAATGGGGGAAGTAAGTGAACAGGATTCCCCAAGCCCAGCTTGATCCTTGTACAATGTTAATTCCTCAGACGATGACAGTGATTGCATTCCAGATATACAACATGATAGTGGATATACATTAGAAGCTCCGAGAAGATCCAACAGAGAAGCGAAGAAGAAAAATTTCTATGAGTATGTAACGTACTTTAATGGTGCAAAAGTCATTGAAGACCAGGATGGATCAATTCTCCCGAAGACAGTAACAGATGCACTATCGAGACTTGACGCAACAGATTGGAAGCAGGTCATGCTGGAGGAAATCCATTAATTTTATGAAAATGATACTTGGGAGCTTGCGGATCGATCAGAAGTGGGTACAGTTGTTTAATGCAAGTGGGTGTTCAAAGTGAAAAGTGATAATGGTGGTAACAAAACTTGCAAAGCTAGGTTATTTGCAGGTTATACGCAAGTCGAGGGCATAAATTACGTTGAAACATTTGCTCCTGTAGTAAGACATTCAACCATGTGTCCCCTGATAAGACTATCAGTGAAACCAAATTTAAAGATATTGTATTTAGATGTGAAAACGGCATTTTTGAATGGAATATTGAAAAAGGTTGTTTTCATGCAACAGCCAGAAGGTTTTCCCTAAAGACAACGTGAATAAAGTAATTATATATACAGAGTGTTTCACGAATGATTGTACAGGCTTTCAGGGCAGATGCAGGACATTTTGGTGAGTCTGAATCAGTGCTCAAAATATGTCCTTACTATATTCGGTTAAAAGTTACAGGATGTTTTATGTATTTTATCAAAAACTTCCAATCAGCATTCCTCTTGAATGCCTACATGAATCTTCATGAAAACTTGAGGGAATACGTATAGGCCAATGCCAAATATTTGCCCATAATGACTCATCGATAGAACAAGTCCGGACTGAGAAAATTACATTCTTTAGCCCACATCTTGTAAAACACCACGTAATTCCAATTTTCAAACAGCGAAATTCTCTTCAGAATCTACAATAAATAATCTTTGAAACAAGCCTATTAGGATAAATGGCACACTTAGAATTATCATTTTATGAACCATTGAATATTAGGAATTTTCAATATGTAGTAAACACGGACCTGTGAATCTCCGGATAATGCGACTATTCATATTGAATCGATTGAAATTCTCAGTAACATGACTTATGTATTGTGCTACATCTCAGTCCATCCAATAGATGAATGTAGGGGCAATATCAAATATTTTTTGCAAAACTAAATTTTACCGAAAACTCGAATTAACATTGAACATTTTATTGGACTATTATAAATTGGACTCAATAATAAAAATATAAAATGTATCTTATTAACATGTGTGGTATTCACAAAAATTGATAATAAATAAGAGAAAAAATTATAAATGGTTTTCGAAAATACCCTCTCACTATTCTAAATATTTTCTAGCTCTTGTGATAATAATAAATAATAAATTTATTAGTTACCCTCAAAATTTCACAGGGATTGTCAAAGAAATATATGATAATGTACATCATAAAATGAAAAATTGTAAATATGTCATACTAAAATATTTCAACTTTTAAACCCATAACAACCAATAAAAAACAAACTATTACACCAAGATACGAACTGTAACACAGCAAGTAGATGACTAGAACTGGTACTTCATAAACTCATCCATTGAATAAAATGCACATTCAGTTAGAATCGCTTTAATTTTTCGTTTGAATGTTGTAGAATGCAGTGTTGTTAGGGATTGTGGAAGTCGGTTATAGATTTTCATTCCAGTAAATATATGGGTGTTCTGTGTCCTCTGCAGTCTATGTCTTGGGGCAACAAAGTTGTTCCTATACCGGGTGTCATGACTGTGAATCGTCGAGTGTGTCTGGAAATTATCCCGATTTTTGTGCAGATACATAAGACACTCTAGGATATAACAGCATGTTAAAGTAAGTATTCCATATTTCTTAAAAAGTGGTCTACAGCTAGTGACCTGGTTTACTCCCGCTACTAATCTTAAAACTTTTTTCTGTTTCAGGAACACTCTTTCTGCCTCTGAAGATGAACCCCATAAAATGATGCTGATCAAATGAACTACAGCTTTCTTCAAAATTTCCGGTCGATTTCGTATTGCTTCACATGCAGCTTGAATACGATTAATCAGTTGCTCCATGTCTATGATTTCCTGAGAGTACACTTCATTTTTAAGTGCCCCCAGAGAAAATAATCCAAGCATATAAGATCATTGTTTTGGTAGGGGGGGGACCTCATGACTGGCCTGCAAGATCCCCCTCTACCAAAACAATGATCTGGATAAACTTCATTCAAATGCGCTACAATTTCAAGGGTATAATGTGCCGGAGCTCCATCATGTTGAAAGTACACTCCTCTTGGAATATCGCTTCCATCATTCAATAGCCCTGGTAAATTCTCGATTAAAATTGTAGATATGTCACTCCATTCAGCCTGTGTGAGAGAATATATGGTCCAATTAGGCGATTATTGTAAATTCCACACCAAATATTGACTGAAAAACGATGTTGTCAATTGCGTTTCTTAGTAACTTTCGGCTTTACTCTGGACCTAATACGTGCATTGCGAACATTCAAAATGCCCATTTTTTGTGAAGGTCGTTAGTTCCGCTAAACCAACCTGCAAAATCGCATCCTCGGTAGTTTATCCCCTGGCTCCAAGGTTTGGACGGATTGTAAATGAAATGGATGCCACTTTTCACGGTGCAGAACTCGCCAGACCTGACAATGTGGCAAACCTAAAACTGAACCAATGCGCCGAGTGCTGATTGAGGGATTTTCTTAGACAGCTTCTATTATCTCTTCATGGTTTACCATCGAACTTGCTCTTTCTCGTTTACTTACTGACGGAAAGTGTCCACTTTCACGAAGTGAGCGATTAACATGTTCGAATGTTTGGTAATTAGGAATTTGACGATCCGGATATAGTCTTCGATATCCCCTAGCAGCTTCACGATCATTGCACTTACAATATTCATAAACTAACAACATACCAGTATACTCAGTATAATCAGTATTCGTAAATGACGGCATTTCGATAATTCTCTCAATGAAAATTTTATGAAAACACAACAATCTACCACTTGCCAATTTTTCTATTTCAATAATTACCCAACAATGGTTTGAAATGTCAAAATTCTTAGCATGAGCCACTAAATGAATTTCTTCTGTGATATTTCACATAGCATTGAAAATAAATAATATCTTGAGCTTCAGATCGATTCAAGCAGCATGTGAGAGGATAAATAGTGGACCAGAAAGAATGGCTAATGAAAGCTGCAGAACAATTCAATACAAAAGCTAGCAGGTGTCAAAAAGAAATAGAGAAATTTTCGAGAACAAACCACATATCAAAAATTGATGGGGGAAGGGGTATAAAAGAATTTATATGCGAAAGTGCAAGATGTCGAAAAGAATTTTGTTTTGTATGCGTGTGTCTATGGATCGAAAATTCCAGATATTCATTAGCTCATAAAATATTGATACGAAGTATGCCATTATTTCAAATGAGCTTGTTTGAAGGAGTGTTCATTGTAGATTCTAAGGAAAATTTCTCTTTTCGAAAATTCGACGTACAGGGTGTTTTACATGATGTGGGATAAAGAATATGATTTTCTCAGTCAGGGCCTGAGCTATCGACAAGTAATTAGGAGCAAATATTAGGAATTGGCCCTTACTCATTCCCTTAAATTTTCATGAAGATCCATGCAGGCGTTCAAGAGTTATGCTGATTGAAATTTTTTGATAAAATATCTGTTAAAATATGTTTGTTAAGTGCTGTGCTTGAGTTTTTCAAGCATTTGTGCCTATTCAGTCTATTGTTCAATAATTGTGATGTCATGCCTGCATATACTTTCTCACAATCGTTGAAGGGAATACTGTATATCAAATTTGACCTTTTCGTTGGTGGAATTTCAATTTTTAGCGGAGTAAACAGTTTTTTCAAATTATTATGTGTTCTATGGCATACCTTCAAATTATGTACTTGCACAATGTTATCTATATTTTCAGATAAGTTTCATACATACGGAATGGAGATTTATTTTTCATCTTGAATTTCTCTCCTGTTTCTTGTTCTGTTGTAAAACCTGTGCGTTCTTTGATTTGTAATCTTGTTCACTAAATCAATAGAGTAGTTGTTGTTAATTAAAATTCTCCTAACTCTGTCCAGTGTGTCTAATCTCAAAGATGCGCTGGTTAGGGCAATTGCACGGTCTGTTATGCCAATTATGACACTTTGTTTTTGGCTAAAAGGATGTTCGGATGAAAAGTTCGAATATCTTCCTGACCAGGTTATTTTCGTTCACCATTGTGTGAGTATGAAATTATTATTTCCATTGAGGGTTAAATCTAGGAAGTTTATTTTCTTCCTTTTCTATTGTGAATTGAACTTTATCATGAAAAACATTAAACGCACATAAGATTTCATCCGTCTTGCTCTGGGGTATAGCCATGATGCAATCGTCTATATATCTCTTGTAGAAAAGTAATTTTTACCAACAAATAGATGGGCTCAGCAATCTCAAGCCCTGATGCACAACTAGTGATGGAAATGGTAGAGGAACTTATAATTGATAAATTGAACATTGAATTACTTTTCTACAAGAGATATGTAGACGATTGCATCATGGCTGTGCCCCAAAGCAAGACGGATGAAATCTTAAGTGCTTTCAATGTGTTTCATGATTTCAGAAATAATAATATCATACTCACACAATGATATACGAAAACAACCTGGTCGTGTCATAATAGGCATAACAGCCCGTGCAATTGCCCTAACCAGACCATCTTTGAGATTAGACACACTGAACAAAGTTATTAGAAGAATTTTAATTAACAACAACTACTCTATTGATTTAGTAAACAAGATTACCAATCAAAGAACGCACAGGATTTACAACAGAACAAGAAACAGGAGAGAAATTCAAGATGAAAAGTAAATCTCCATTCCGTATGTACGAAACCTATCTGAAAATATAGCTATTAATTAATATAACATTCTGCAAGTACATAATCTGAAGGTATGACACAAAACACATAATAATTTGAAAAAACTGTTTACTCCGCTAAAAACTAAAATTCCACCAATGAAAAGGTCAAGTTTGATATATAATATTCCCTGCAGCGATTGTGAGAAAATATATGTAGGCATGACATCACAATTATTGGACAATAGACTGAAAGGGCACAAATACTTGAAAAACCCAAGCACAGCACTTAACAAACATATTTCAACAGATGACCACAACCCAGACTTCCAAAATACGAAGATCCTTGCTTTTTAAACTAATAACGATAAAAGTAGCATAAAGGAAATGATTTATATGAAAAAACCAAAACGCCACGAATGACAGAACTGATGTAAGAAACCTTAGCCAGATCTATGACACCATACTACAGAGAAAAATTCTAAAAGCAGATACAAGACTTAACTTCATGATGAATTATTTGAGGTTAGGTTACATCTCTCGCGCTTTCTCAGTTTCTCCGTATGTAATTTCACTCATATTTTTATAAGTGAATTCAGTTTGACTACAAAATTATGAGTAGTTTTCGATGCTTCCGATTCCGATATCTCCGGTGTCTTCTCGAATTACTGTTTTTTGAAAGGCAAGTCCTTTTCTTCAGTTTCTTTCAGATTTCGATGACGTCATCAGCGAAATCAAGGATATATTAATGAAAATGTTGCTAAGGGAATATCCTGTTTCATTAGTGAAAAAAATCGCAGGTAGTTTCGTCAATAAAATAGGTAAAAACGAATTGTAGAAATAAATATGTTTTACTACCAAAAAATATATATTACACATTTTCTTGTGACTCGAGTTTGGGAAATGAACTATTCCATCATCAGACAACTGAAGACCTAACAGTGGTACAGTGGTATTTAAACAAAAGTGATAAATATTTTGAATATTTCAACAGATTCTCGGTAACACCTAATAGTGGTACAGAGGTTTACAATCGGAACGTGGTAAAAAACCGGGTTGAAAAAGAGGAGCCTTCTAACAGATATCAGAATGTCCGCAATAGACAAAGAAGGTTGTTAAACAGATGGTACCCATTTAAATATCTCAAATAATTTTTGGGGTTACATAGCTCCGTACAGTCATTCATTATTTTCACATTATTTTGTTGTTTATCTTAAATATTTGGATTTACAAAGCTCCATACAGTCATTCATTATTTTTTACATTATTTTTATTGTGAAATAATTTGAAAATTTCAATATTCAAGTTTTTTTTCTTTTGAATCTGCATGTGAAATTTTCTTTTGATTTTCTTTTGTCGAAAGGAATTACTGTTTTCTAAAGAATGAGTGGCAAAAGTTGAATTTTTGTTCTCATTAAACTCATTTTATGTTCGTTGCAAAAGGTTTTAAACAGATGTTACTTCTTAAATATCTCAAATATTTCCGATTTACATAGCTTCGTACAGTCATTCATTTTCTTAACATTATTGTTATTGTGAACTAATTTGAAAATTTCAACAGATTCTAGATAATCGAGTTTCTTCCCTTTTGATTCTACATGAATAAATTTTAAGATCACCTATTGTGGGAAAGGAATGACCGTTTTCTAGACAATGAGTGGCAAATGTAGAATTTTGTTCATTTTTCCTGAAACTCTTTTTATGTTCGTAGAACCTCGTCTTGAAGGAACGTCCTGTTTGTCCTATATATTTATTACTGCACGTAGAACAAGATAACTCATAAACTCCTGATTTGTGTATGTTTGGAGGGTTCTTTCCGTTAAATAATACCGATGATAATTTGTTTTGCGTTTTGAAGGCAATATTGACATCTGATTTTGAAAAACTATTGGCCACTTTTTGACTTATGCTACCAAAGTACGACAGAGAAATGATAATTTCTTTTCAAATTAGTTCACAATAACAATAATGTAAAAATGATGAATGACTGTACGGAGCTATGTAAATCGAAAATAGTTGAGATATTTAAAAAGTTACATCTGTTTAAAACCTCTTTCAATGAACATAAGATGAATTTAATGAAAACAAAAATTCAACTTCTGCCACTCATTCCTCAGAAAACAGTTATTCTCTTCGACAAAAGAAAATCGTGAGAAAATTTTACATGTAGATTCGAAAGAAAAAACTTGATTATTGAAATTTTCAAATTAGTTCACAATAAAAATAATGTAAAAAATAATGAATGACTATATGGAGCTTTGTAAATCCAAATATTTGAGATATACAACAAAATAATGTGAAAATAAGGAATGACTTTACGGAGCTTTATAACCCCATAAATTATTTGAGATATTTAAATGGATACCATCTGTTTAACAACCTTCTTTGTCGATTGCCGACATTCCGATATCTGTTAGAAGGACCCGTTTTTTTATCACGTTCCGATTGTAAACCTCTGTACCACTCTTAGGTGTTACCGAGAATCTGTTGAAACATTCAAAATATTTATGACTTTTGTTTGAATACCACTGTACCATTGTTAGGTCTTCAGTTGTCTGATGATGGGATAGCTCATTTCCCGAAACTCGAGTCACAAAAAAATGTGTAATATATATTTTTTGGTAGTAAAACATAGTAATTTCTAGAATTTGTTTTAATTATGATCAACTACCAAATAGTAACGGCTGAAACAATTCAGTAAATATAATGGGTGATCTCAATGGAAATTTCTGAATATCTCGATTTGCAGTACCTGGAAAACATGATCTTCTTTAGTCAGATTTTTTAACTATTCCGAAAGTAATGCTGCCGTTAATTGCTTGTATTTCGGATCATTCTTAAATAGATATTTCTTCCTTTGGCAAGCCGAAACTCAAGTCTCTTTCCTTAAATTCTCTTCCAAACGATTAATAATTTCCTTTATTCCATTTCTTGATTCTCATGGTCTTGTCAGGGTGGCGGCAATACTTTCGCCGGCATCTTCTCCTCCTTTCCAATGATTTCTTTTTATCTATATCCATATGTGAACATAATCACCTCAATTCCGTATCTTCAGATTCTTGTCTGTACAGTTTTAAGCTCCAGAGTTAAATAGGTATAGATTTTTCGTACTTCAATCAATACCTAATTACATTACAAAATCTATAAAGAATATAGACTATTGACCGAAATAACATTACAGAATTTAGCCGATACAACTATTTAAAAGGAACCTTTTTTAATAACTAATCCTATTTCAAAAAATTCTTAATATAGCCGATTCTCCAGAACTGGGTATGAAATTTTCCATTCATCATAATCCTGGCTCTTCTGGCTCTTCTGACTGAATAAGACAAGCAATAAAAAAATATAACATATACCTTGCTTTCAAATAGATTCAAGTGTTTCAAATAAGAAATAAAATGTTTGAGGTTGACCTAATACATATTTCCGATTCCGCGTTCGTCCATACAACATACTAAGAGAAGAAAAGGCACGGTCCGTATTCAATTATATCAGAGGGGTCTTATGGGCATGTGGGAAAACAAGTTGAAAATATTGTATAGAAAATAAATTCAAACGAACTTGTAAGGGAATTTCTTCAAATATTCAAAATTAATGCTGAATATTTTAAATATGTGAAAAAATCCTCTTTATTCACTTTGAAAATATGCAATTGTTGAGTGGAAGAATATAGGGCAGATATGTGATGAAAATAGTACATATGAAAAAGTTTTAATTTTTCCGTTCCCAAATTAAGATAACACTTTCCATAAATTAAAGAATTGCCCGTGGAGAAAAGATCAACGTTTATAAACAAACCACAACTTATTGACCGTAATACTCTTCAGATTATTCAATGTTGCGAGCAACTGCTTTGTTGTTTTATTTTAACAGAATTTGCAATATCTGCAATATAGACCGCATTCGTTTCTGATTATTATGTAGCTTTCAACAATATCATGTTCCCCAATATGTGTCTGTATTGAACTTGCAATCTGCAAAAATATAATGTCAAGTATTAGATCAACAACCTCTTCGGATACCTATAATTACAGGGTTATTCATATTCTTAACTCCAATGAATGTAACCGTTTTTTTCAGATTCTCGTTTTTCTTATTAGTTTTCGTTGTCGCAGAAGTTTCTCAAACTTTTTTTTTCTCATTTAACACATCTGAATAATATTGAACAGAATTCTCATGAGAGGAGATTTTGTTTATATATCGTTCCTGATTTTGTGCGTCTTGAATTGTTTCCTGCACCGTGTTTCTAATCCATTTTTGTGCAGCATGTTTCTGAGTTAACCACACTTTTATTGTTGCTTTCACAAACAACACTTTACAATAACGCAAAACCATTGCAAAAGCTTGGCAATCCAACAAGAAACAATAGCTACAGAACTTTATTCTTGAATTTTTCCCAATATTTGGGCCTATTTTCAGATACAGGCTTTACAGAAATATAAAAATGGCGTTTCCAACTTAAAATTATAACATATAATATAATATTTTCTGGAATATATTTTCCATTCGGCGCTTGATTAATTTTTTGCCGTTTATAATCTACCTTGGAATATAATTCTGAATCCACGTTCATCTTAAGAAAATAATGGAACATTTTCAAAACTTCAAATCTGTTAGGTACTGTTAAAAAAGAGTGACTGGAACTGCTAGAAAATACACCTCTCACTTTGTATTGAATCTCGTGATTATAAAATGATGAATGCCCTTTCCATTTTTTACTAAGATCAGAGCATTACAAAACTAAAGATATAGAGAAATATTCCACGCCCTCTTCTTTTATGAAGCAAATATAATGCGTAGTGAGGAAGAAGCGAAGAAAGAATAAGGTGGTGCAGAAAATATTAACGAAAGATAATCTGATTTTTCTTAAACAAAAATTTTTATCGATATACACAAACTAAGACAGAAAGGTTGTCAATTCGACCACTTATAAATATAAAATAATTTATCTTCTACATTTCTATTTATAGTGTATTAGAAAAATTTTGATGACCTCCAAAAAAAAAAATTGAATTCATAACATAATTTCATGAACTGAAAGGATGCATTATCCCTAGAAATTGTAGAATTATTTTGAAAAATGTATTTATGTAAGGAAACTTATATTGGGCAGCTACGTTTTAAGTATTTGTACAAAAGATGATTTTTCTATGCATTCATGTTTCTGTTTATTACAGTGTAAAGAATACGAATTCGAGATGAATGATTTCTGATCAATCAGCGGTTTCGGCGGATTGTAATTTTTGGACCTCCATAACTTGAGAATATAAAATTTACTTGACAAGAGTTCCAAATAGTTCGATTAAAAATAAAGCTTTTTGATATTATTATCTAGTTGATAGCATCATGCTTTAAAAATACATACATGCATATTAAGCTGTTGCACCATGCCATTCCATCTACCGGTTTCTGGATCTCTAGCCCCATATTTCTTATCAGGCACCAGATCTAAAATGAAGTCGAAACCAACTTTTTTGGAAATTCTTTCTAAGATGTCAACACAAAATCCATAGAATCTGCTGTTCCCTTTGAAGCTTTTTTCCTTCTGCATCATTACGTATGGTGTTTCCTGAAGTCAAAATCATGCAAACATGCTTACCTATGAGCATAAAAATATTTTCTAATTTTTAGTATCTGATTATATAGGAGAGGCAATTAAAATTCATTCCAAAATTTTTATATATATTATATTATTATATATAACGCCATTGTTTTTTGTGGAATACTGTAAGTGGGTCCAGTATAGAATGTGAGGAAACCTTCTGTATCAAAAGTAGTAGAAATTAAATTAAAACTATCAAAACTGGAAAATTTCTCTTCCATCTAGACAGAGCCTGAACCCGGGACATTTCGGGTTCCACTCCAGGGCTCTGAGCTGTCTGCACCCTTATAACAGTTGACCTTTCCCTTTGCATCCAGTTCTTGACCCAAATCGTTATTTTTTAATTTTTTTACAGCACTTTCAGCTCTATTTCATCGCAAAGTAACCACTTTCAACTTAGTGTAAACAAAGTTATACATATTTGTGCAGTAGTTGTCTACTTTAACGCCGGTAGCTCACTTGTGGTATCGGGAATGGCAAGTCAAGCTTCTATCATACGAGAGCACAAATATGAAATTTCCGCAGTCATGTCAAAAACTGTGTAAACAAGCCATAAGGCAGCTCTAAATACTGTTAAATTGGAATTGTAGTGTTGGAAATGTAAGCTTAGATAGCATTTTTTTGTTTAGGCTCCGATTGCCATGGTCATCAATAGTAATAACTCGAATGATTATATTTCAATGTAAATTTCCTCAAAATAATACTGCGTTGAATATATTTACAACAGCACTCATATGATGAGAGAAGTTTTTTGGCGTACATTAATAATTAGCTGAATTACTTATGCTGACTTGTTACATTCAATATTAAATTTAGTATTACTTTTATAGTAATTCCCCTAATTAGTATAACTTTTATATTGATACTCTAATTACATTGAAATATGTCGTATAAAAAAATTATCTTTAGGTCTTGTGTGTTTCTAATCATGTCTTGCCGATTCCTGTTATTTAATATTAGTTTTATACCTTCAAACTTCAATTGAGGTCAAGTCTGATTCGGTTAATTCGATTACTTCGAACCAACAGCTGCGGACTCAAATGGCACGGAATCAAATTTGAATTGAAGCGGTTCTAGTTTTCTCCCCTTGAATATTTTATTTCGGCAATTTTTTTTGAAATAATTTATTTTGATATGATCTACCATCTGTTGAAAAAATCTTCCTTTAGAAAACACCCTACATAATTGAAATTTTAGACAACATAATTGATCAGTACCTTGTATTTATCTTCACACAAATTCTCCACTTCATTCAGAGGAGTGTTCAAAATATACTGAAATGATACTTTTATGTATTTTGAGTTACGTAGTAGTAAATTTATCCTACTAGCGTAAAAAGAGAGTGGGAGAATTTCACGAGTGTGAATCGACACTTTCCACAGAAGAAATGTTCATAAAATTCTCCTACGACTGTACCAGTTTAAAAAGAGCATAGATATTTTTTTATTAATTTAATTTACTCATATAAGCAAACAAAGCATCTTCTATGAAGAAACTTCTTATTTTCTTCGACATTCACCATAAAGAAATTGATAAAAAGCATATTCATGCCTCCATCAAGAACTTTCGGCAGTTATTTCAGTGATATTAATTTCGCTGGAATGAAATGAAAAATTATTTTGTTTATATATATTATATATAAATTGAAATATAATTTGTTTATCCAGTTTGAAAATGTAGTATCACTACGAAACTCCAGTCACTGTATAATCGTAAATAAAGTGATAGAAAACAAAGTAATTTCTCATTTAATTCCAATTAAAATGAACCATCACAAAGTAACGGACTACTCCATCCATTAATTTTGCTGCCTCGTTTATTTCTGGTAGTACATTATTCACCACGGTCAGTCTCTACATCTTCGTTTTAAGAAATTTAAGGTTTCATTCTTACGATTTTCATATTATAATTTGAATAACGCATATGCAACACGGATAGGTTGAAAGTTCATTTGATTTTTCCGCAATATTGATTTCAAAACATACTTCCAAAAATTCCATGAAAAAATACAGATTTATTGTGGACTCATTGCGAGTAGTAACTAACCACTAACCGAACGATGTCTCAATACACACAGCACTCTAATGTGATATTTTATAATTCAATAAGTAGGATTTATTTGTTGTTTTCGGAGTAAATAGTGTGTTAGGTATTTGTTATTTTCGCATAGGGTCGTGAAAAAAATTAGTTTTTCATTTTTTGACTATAAACAATGATATTGCATTTTATAAGTAGAACGAAAATAGGACTAATCGTTGTCCAAATCATACAGAATATTTGGAAAGACTATTTAAATAAGTTTAATCTGATTTTTCCCAAATTTTTATTGTTATGTTTACAACAATCGTTTCGCTATCACAGTAGCATCATCAGGCAAGATTAAATTTTGAATAATTTGTCTGATGATGCTACTGTGATAGCGAAACGATTGTTGTAAACATAACAATAAAAATTTGTGAAAATCAGAAAAACGTTATTTAAATATTATTTAAAATGGATTTTCACCAAGTCAGGACTGATTCAATTCAATATTTGGAAAGACACCACTTATATAAATAATTCGAAAAAAATTTGAAGGCAATTATTTCAATCCCATATATTCCTGATATTGATTATTACTAGATTTTTTCCAACTTAATGAAATGGAAGTTTTCAGTCAGTTCCGAACAATGTCATCACTGAGGATTATTGATAATTTTGTGGCTGAAATTGATGATAAATTTCAGAATTATTAGCATTTCCGTATACGGACTCGAAAAAAGTTTCAAGTGCGGTATCCTATGTTGTTCCTAACTTAAAATTTGAGAGATTGTATATACGTTCATTGAGGAATTAGTGATTTGATTTTAGTGTAACTGTAGTGGTATTTGAAATCCTAATGATGATGAGTCTAAAAGTTTTCATCAACTCAAACGTGGAATTCATCTCGTTTAATTTGGCCACATTTAATAAAATATACCATAAAATTATTTTCATTCTAGTTTAAAATTGAACTAATGAAACTCGACATTTCTATTCATATCAATGTCAAGCATGCATTAAGCTGCATTAATTTTACCGATTACTGTTATCGAACATAGAAGTCGATATAAAACATTTACGTAGCAGTGAAGAGCAGCAAATTGAATCCGTTGATCCTGGGGATTATCTGAGATTTATTTCCCGTAGAACATTGTGATAGAAGTCTTCTTCGGGGCGGATGCGGATTATTGCTGAAATACTCTGGGATGACGCTTTATAAAGAGGGATTCACACAATATCATAACACTTCGAAGAGGGATTTAATGTAGTGAAGCAGTTCATGGAAGTACAAGAAAGGAAACAAAAACTGTTTGGAATACTTGCCATACACTCATGAGGAATTTCTCCAGCTACTTTTTTACTGATATCTAAAATTTCCTAAGAAAAAATAACACAGTCCTACACATAAATATTTGAAAGGAATATTATTAAATTCGACTGATATTCATTTAGTTAACTGAAGATCCTGCACAATATATAATTTTTAATGGAAGAGATTTCAAATATTCGTAATCACTACACTAGTTAATTTAACATACCATTTGGGTAGGCATTTAAGAATATGATTTAAGTTCTTTATTCATTTTGTTTTGAATTACTCGTGGCTTATTTCATTGATTCTTTTTTTCATTTGTTTAATTATGCTGACCTTTATATTAATACTGTGGTTTGAATGAAACTGTATGATTTTGTTTGAATGTGTGTTTTTTTCTATACTAATTTGATTTTTCTGTTGTTTTGCCGATATACTTCGATAAACAAAAATGGTTCTCCTTGTTCGTAATCTTCTGTTTCTAGAGTTAGCCGTATGCTCGGACAATTGGAGTTAAAACATTCAAGTGTAGCCTGGAACTCTATTTGTGGTATTGCCATTATAATATCATCAACGAACTTTTTTGTGAATGGTACTTGATATGTTAGTGGCATTGTACATGAATCCAATAAATGGTCCATGTTCTGTTAAATTAAGTCTCACTTTCACAAAGACGATTGCAACTCTCCTATGCCTGAAATCACTGATAAAGTTCTCCAAATAAATTTATTTTCATTCCACAACTTCATTCACTCTAGTTAAAAATTACATCTTAATTTAGATACTTTGACATGGATGTCATATTCAACGAGAATGACCATTGAAATATCAGTTTCATAGAATTGATATTCTTACTCTTTTCCGATCATATCTTGTGACGTTAAGCCACGAACTGGTGGATGCGACATCTTTGATAGCTCGGTTAAATAAGAATAGATTGTATTAATATTGTTTGTATCTTCTTTTAAATTTACTGTATTATCAGTTCTTGCTATATATAAAATATCAAAGAAAAGTGTCATATTGTATTGCGATTCTTAAAACAACAGCTCTGTGCCTGAGTAATTTATTACATGATCATTGTTGTTAGCACGTATAGACAGAGGAAAAGTTCTTAAATTTAAATTACTCGGGCTGTTAATGAGATTGTCGTTTTGAATTTTCAGCTTAAAATGGAGATAGCTTACAATAGAAAGTTTCATAAAATCAAAGTGATTAATATGAGAAAATTTGCCACACTTGAGATGATACAGGCTGAGCAGATTACAGTGCAAGAAAAATGGTTCAAAAACATCTCGAGGGTAGAAACACCAACAGAGGTTGTGACATTACTGTCACTGGGCCTAAAGTTCAACCTGAAAAAAAAATGTCAATCTACCAGGGTTGCTGGCTGATGTTGAAAATATTGTTCCGGTGAGTCCACCAAATGTGAAGAACATCCTTACATCTAAGGTAGTTAATATTGTTACCAGTTACATGCATTATGTTGATACAATACATAATCCTCTCAAGAAGATACTTGACAAGACTAGAAGGTTTTTGGGAGAACATCAAGAATTGCTCGTTACTAAGTCAGACAAGAGTAACGTCACTGTGTTGATGACAAAGGATGAGTACACTGACCTGGCCCGAACTTTACTAACAAACGAAGTTCACTACCTACACGTATCAGAGGATCCTACGAACACAATTCAACTAAAGGCGAACAAATTCATGTTAAAGATTGAAAACAGAATAGGCGATGACTCAGGTATGATCAAAAAACATGCAATTTATAACTCAAAAGTCCCAAAATTTTATGGTTTACCTAAAATGCATAAACCACAACTATCTTAGAGACCGATCATCTCATCAATTGATGCCCTCACTAGCCTGATCTCTAAATATGTGACAGACGTTTTGACAGTTGCTTACAACCGCAATAATGAATATTATGTGCTTGACTCATTCCCATTTTCAGAATTCGTCAATTAAGGTTAGTACCCACCGGGCTGTGTTGGTTACTTTGGGCGTGATTTCCCTGTTCTCCAATATACAATGTGAACTGTTTATACGAAGCATTATAAGGCATTGGAATGAGGTTTCGCTTCACACTCAGATGACACAGAACGAATTGATAGGGATAGTTGGTTTTCTATTTGATGATACATAATTCACATTTGAACACCAGTAGTACATCATTACGATGATAAGATAGAGACGTGACTCTTGTGCTCCTGCTTTGTTGCGGATTTTTTGGTGGTTTACGTTGATTTTTACTGAGTGAGTCGCATGGCTGTTGAAGTTTGAGTTTCTTTTTCCCGATCTCTATCCTTCATTTCCATCGTTTGCAGTTGTTTGAATCATTAACTATTGATTGAAAAAATGTATATGAGACAGTAATATATTTCCACAAAAATGTTTGTACTACTACAACAATTGTTCCACCACGATGTGGTTTCTTCAGGTATTACATTGTACTGTCACATCGTGGTGAAACAATTGTTGTAGTAGTACAAACATTTTTGTGGAAATGAATTACTGTCTCATATACATTTTTTCAATTAAAATGAGTTTCCACCAAGTAAAGACCGAATCTATCAAATATTTATTAACTATTGATGATTGGTTATTACATTCTAATATTTCCAATTTATCCAGTTAAAAAGTCGCAACATCCACACCTGTTTACTAGAGATAAGGGATTATATCCATTTACCTGAATCTGTTTTTGTCTGCGAGGTGGCACATACTGTTGCTTCAGTCCCATATAATTCATTGCTACGGTGTTGCCACTCTCATATATTATTCCTACGATTCAATTCTTCAACAAAATTTTTCTGATTTCCATTATGAATCCCAGAAAGTGTCCAAACTGTGGTAACACATCCAAATCTATCCCGTGTACACTTTGTGATGGCTGTAAATCTGAGGTTCACCTAGGTTGTGTGGGACTCAACGCCGATGATGTCCGCGTTACTCGTAATAAGTCAAGATACATTAAAATTCTTTGCAACAACTGTAATATGTGCATGGGCGAACTCGGAAATTTCAAGAAGATGCTTTCGGACATTACTGACAAGTTTACCAGATTCGAAGAAAAAATTTTCAATTCCACTCAATCTCAGTTTGAAACGTTGAAATCCGCTATTGTTAGTATGCAGGATGAGCTTGGAAGACTCTGCTCGGCGTCCGGCTCCCCTGAGACTGATGCTTCTATAATCGAGGGTGTTGTCCGTGGGATGTCCTAAAGGGAGTTGAGAAAGTCCAATTTAGTTGTGATCGGTCTGGATGAGAGTAATCATGCATCCTCCCAGGAGCGAATATCCGCTGATAGAGCTGATATTTTTGATATATGTAAGCTGGCGCTTCCTTCCTTGAATGTTGATGGCATCAAGGTGATTCGATTGGCGAGACGCACCGAGGAAAAGAATAGACCGATCAAGATATTCATGGATTCTGCAGATGATGTACGAGATGTATTGAGAAAAGTCAAGGAAATTAAAGCTAAGGAACATTTTAAAAGTGTATCTCTATCTTATAATAGAACTCCTATACAATTTGAATATTATAGACAACTGAAAACAATACTAAATGAGAGACTCAGTAAAGGTGAAAAAAATTTGATTATTAAGTATGTGAATGGTAGCCCTAAGATCATTACTCTAAACCACTAGCTCCACCCAATTATTGTAAAAGCGGTTTCGAGGAATATTATCGGAATGTTCGTGGCCTTAACTCTAAGGTCACTTCATTTTTCAGTAGCTCTTCGCTGTATGAATATGACATCATATGTTTAACTGAATCTTGGCTTTCTGATAATGTATGCAATTCGGAACTATTCTCTTGTCAGTTTGTGGTTTTTAGATGCGATCGCGATTTGACTCTTACAAGGTTATCTAAGGGTGGTGGTTCACTTATTGCTGTAAAAAGTAGATTACAAACTACTTTTGTCGATGTTAAATCGAAAAGAGATTTATTTCCTATTATAGATATTGCAGTATGTAAGATTAGTTGTTTTAGTCTTAAGTTGGTAATTTTTAATATTTATATACCTCCAGCTGTCACTTTTGGTGAATTTGAACGTTTTGTTGATTCCCTTGAAACTTTCGCTAGTTCCATCGCTCACGAAGGTATTTTAATTTGTTGTGATTTTAATGTTTCAGCCTATGGCTTGGAGGTGGGTGATGGAAGGTATGAGGTTTTGGGAACTATTTATGGTTTTTTGGATATTCAGCATCACAACACTGTTCTTAATGTGAATAATAGACTTTTGGATTTGATATTTGCTAACTTTTCTTGCAATGTTGCTCGTGATGCTCATCCCCTGGTTGAAGGGGATGCTCTACTTATTCAGTAAATTTGACATGTGAAAATCCTATTATTAATTTTGTGTATAACCATGAAAAAAAAGTCTATAATTTTGGGAAGGCCAATTTTCCTCTCATGTATCAATTGTTTAATTCTATAGATTGGTCAGTTATTAGACAGATGAGTGATAGTGACTTGGCGTGTGAAGTTATGTATGCAAAGCTCAATAATATCTTTGACACTTGTGTGCGTCTTTGGTTTACGCATGAGATTAAATATGACATACGACTTAAGAATCATTATCATGGCTTATATAAGAAGTATACGCGTGGTTGTAATTACAATCAATTCAAAACACTGCGTGGCAAAATCAAAGGGAATATAAATGCATCTTATTCGAACTATATTAGGTGTGAGGAGCCTAGAGTTCGTGAAGACACAAGTAGCTTCTGGTCTTTTGTGCAGACGAAGAAGTCTAAATCCCGTATTCCTGGAAGTGTGAGCTACCAGAATGTTGAGCTTAATGATTCTCAGAGTATTGTTGACGGATTCTCCAGTTTCTTCTCTAGAGTCTTTACTGCCTCTGATGTAGATTCTTCTCCTGAGCATTACGATAGACTTTACGCCGATCACACTTTCATTTCTCTCCCAGCTATTTCTGAGATTGACATAATCAGGGCTTCTAAGAAGCTCAAAGATAAATTTACATCTGGCGTCGACCATATACCTAGTTTTTTGGTCAAAGACTGCATTTACTCTTTTGCTGAAGCATTGTTCATAATTTTTAATATTATTCTGGGGAATATGCACACTCCGAAAATCTGGAAATTTCCTAAAATTTGTTTTAAAATCTGGCAATCCTGCCCTTATAACCAACTATAGACCCATAGCTCTTTTGTGCAACTTTGCTAAAATCTTTGAAATTATTCTATATGACACTATATATCGTTCAGTTCGTCCACTTATTTCACCTCTTCAGCATGGATTCATGAGGAATCGCTCAACTGTTACTAATTTAGCATGTATTACTCAGTCGCTGTCTGAATCATTGAATGACCGTGCTCAGATGGATGTTACTTACACAGATATTCAAAGGCCTTTGACCACATTGATTATTGATTATTATTGTTAATGAAACTTAGGTCTATTGGATTTTCGCACCAGTTGTTGATGTTGATGCAGTCATATTTTTCGGATCGTCTTCAATAAGTTGAGTATGGGGATGTGAATCTGCACCCTATCCTGCCACATCCGGTGTACCGAAGGGGAGCCATTTGGGCCCATTATTGTTTCTCATTTATATCAACGATCTGTCTCTTCAACTTGACTGTATGCATCTGCTCTTTGCTGATGATTTGAAGATATATGCTGAGATTGGTGATCGTTGCCATTGTCTCAGGTTACAATCTTCCTTAGACACGGTCAGTTCATGGTGTTATAACAACGGACTTAAACTCAATATTGGTAAATGTAAAGTGTTATAATTCTATTGTAAACTGTATCCTATTCATTATGAATATACGTTGGATGGTCAGATCCTGGACAGATGTGTTGGGTTCAGGGATCTAGGAGTGTTTTTTTTGAATATAAGCTTTCCTGTTCGGAACATATAGGTCAGATCATGGCGTCAGCCTCTAGAACACTGGGTTATTTTGTCAGAAACTTGAGCGGCTTTGTGAACCCTTGCACGATGAAAACGCTGTACTATTATTTCATACGTAGTAAGTTGGAATATACCTCTGTGATTTGGACTCCACTATATAATAATTCTGTCGTCGACTTGGAGACTGTTCAAAGACGGTGTTTGAAATATATCTATTTCTATTTATGGAAGGTATCCTGTGAGAGGATTCGACCACTCTATCCTCACCATTAATTTCGGAGTTGAGGTATTGAAGTTAAGATGTGAACGTTTCGCCTTGACTTTCCTTTATAGGATTTTGCATGGACTATTGACTCGCCATTTCTTCTAAGTTAAGTAAATTTTCACGTACCTAGGCCTGGTTTGAGGCGGAGTTACACCTTTTATGTTGATTACAGCAGATTAAATGTTATGTTACGTTCTCCTATAACTTTTATGTGTACTATATATGATCGATATTGTAGTCAATGTGATATTCATTTTGATAAGTTATCTTTAATTTTAACATGCCATTTAGAACGGCACACTGGGGTATTGTAAGTGTTTTTTGCTTTATTTATTTTGAAGACGTGTTCTAGCTGTGGATGCTACTTTGATTTATATGCGCATATGCGCATGTTTATATGGGTATGTTCATACATAGTTATGTGTGTTTTACTTACGGCAATTTGATAGGTTGCTTACGCATAGGAGCTTTAATACTTATATTGGTTTTTCTATTTTGTATTTTCTATTTTTATTTTAACATTTTTTCTGTAATTGGGTGTAAACCTGTTGGAAATAAATGTATTATCATTATTATTATATTATTATTACAAACAGATCCTAGGCACTCCAATGGGAGGAAAATATTTCACCAATTTTAGTCCAGTATATGACAGATGATTTGATCGATGCAGTACTATGTTACCATTTACTGTTCCTTTCCTAAAAAAGTTCGTTGATGACATAATCTGCATGATACCTGAGGGATCAGTTTGATTTAGTTCTTAACTGGTTACAGCACCCATTTACAGTTCACAGGAGAAGTGGAAAACAACAACAGTCTACCATTCTTGGATATGAAGGCATAAGGATCTGATACAGCACTGATGACTGGTATAGAAAACCGATGAGTTCTGGTAGATACCTTCATTACAGATCTTGCGATCCATACAACATGATGTTAAATCTAGTTGCGGGAATAAGGAGCAGAGTGCTACGTCTGACTCACCCTATGCATCAAAGGGAATGCATTCTTAAATTAAAGAAACTGTTTTTGTTCAGTGGATACCCCGGTAAACTTCTAAATCGTTTGCTATTTAATGTGATGCCTCCCCATATCACTGGTACAGTACCTGTGAATGCTAATATGATTGAACAATCAGTAAGTACAGTTTATACTACCCAATCTAACATAACATCCCCCTCAGATAAGGTTCCTGCAATTTTCAGGGAATATAAAAACGTAAAATTTGTAAGTTTGATGAGACACGCTACACACATTGGTCTTCAGCTGGCTCAAAGACATGGAAATGGAGGACTATGAATCTGGAGTTGTCTACAGCATAGCTTGTGCTAGTTGTGAGAGAACTTATATAGAACAGGCTTCAAGATGCATTAAATCTAGAAATACTTACCATAAGAGCGATACAAAAAGAAATGTAAGAACTTGTGCTCTGTCTATACGTGCTAACAATAATGATCATGTGATAAATTACTCGGGCACAAAGCTGTTATTTAAAGAATCGTACTACAATAAAAGACTTTTCTTGAAAATGTTATCTATAGCGATAACTGATAATACAATAAATTTAAAACAATAAACGTCACAGGATGTGATCGGAGAAGAGCAAGAATGTCAATTCTATGAAACTGATACTTCAATGGTCATTTTCGGTGAATATGTCCCTGTCAACCATGTCAAAGTCATCCAAATTGCTACGTAATTTTTAACTACAGTGGATGAAGTTGTGAAAAGAAATAAATTTTTTATGTAGACCTTCATCAGTGATTTAAGGTGTAGCAAAGTTGCAATCATTTGTCTTAGTGACAGTGAGACTAAACCTAACAGAACATTTTATCAGTCTGTATTAGTTGAACAACACAGATAATCAATCACGTTATATGTAGGTTAGGAAAACTTGGATGATATCAAAGTGTTTTAATGATCCTTTAAGACCGAATAACCTAAAACCTTTTTGTTGTAGAGTTAATTGCTGTCAATTCACTCTACAAGAAAAAGGTTTTAAAATATTCGGTCTTAAAGGATTATTATCCGCAAGGTGTCCCTCAACAAGTCCGTTCGTGGTAATGATCAGAGGCAAAATTGCGACTGCCTTCAGCTTATATATGTTCTTCAATTCAAAAGCTAGATCGTGGTACTTAAAGAGCTTTTCGGTATATGCTCTACTGATGTTATCGTCAGCTGGAATACTTATATCAATTATGGTTACCTTGCCCTGTTCCTTATAAAAAGCACGATATCGATGTGTGTTATCAGTCTATCTGTTACGACCGGGTTGTCCCAGTACAATTTGAACAAATTGTTTTTCAGTACAGGTTTAGGCAGGTACTCAATTACTTTCTTCGGGGTAAGTATAAGGCCGGTTTTTATGGCAATGGCCTGGTGAAAAAGTTTTGCCATAGCATTATGACGTTCCGTATATTCCCTGGGAGCCAAGATGGAGCATGAAGATGTTATATGCTGTATGGTCTCAAGAGCCTGTGAGCATTTCCGGCATCTATCCGTAGGTATGTTTTTTCCAGCTATGTGTTTCATATATACTCTGGTTGGTATAACTTGGTCTTGTATGGCGATGATGCGTCCTTCAGTTTCCGGGAACAGGTAACCTGATTTCAGATAAGTAAGAGATAGTTGTTGGTTAACTCTTTGATCTTTCAGTGCCTCTGGATACCTACCATGGAGCGATTTACTTCTCGGCAGATTGTTTCGAAGAGCGGTAAGTGTTTTGAGTGGAAGTATTTCCTAAGATCTATTACCATCTTCTGGTGAGCCATCTCGAAATTTTTTAGTCCTCTCCCTCCACAATGTCTAGGTATGTACAAGCTATTCACAGATTAATGGGGATGATGGATGGCGTACTAACTAAGGAGTACTCGTACCTGCGTATCGATGGATTTCAAATCTGTGTTAGACTATTTTATCACAACAAAGGAGTAGGCGATACTGGCCCTATGTTTATAGCTGTAAACATTGCTCTCGAGTTCAGTTTACTTCGGAGGACTTTCTTGATTCTATCAAAGAATTTATTTTGCTTCTGGTTTTCATTTTGTAATTAGTTGATATCACTTCATGCAATTTCAGTTAATATAAAATTTAAGCTGAAAATTCAAATTTTCGAGCCACGCGATTGGGCGCCAATTGTTATGAATTCATTGAATGTAATTTTTAAATTATCAATTAAATTTTGAATTACTATTGATTATTTTTAAGTTAGCAATCCCACGTTCTGAGTGCCAATTATTATGAATTTTTATTTAGTTTTACCATGAATACTTGTTAGATCACCCTTGTATCTGGTTGCAAGTATAGAGTGTTGCCAGCTATCTATTTATATTATAATTTTTTGATTGAAATTTAAATATTGATTTTGATTTGTTTTATTAGGGAGGCTTCAATTTGAATTTAAGTAATTGAATTTTTTTAAAATCTATATTGAATCAAAGTAATATGAAATATAAATCTGTGACTACTAAACTAATCTTATGTCTAATGTTCTTAATCTAACCTATTAACCTTAATTCTAAATATCGTAATTCTAACATAAACAAGAAACGATTTGCTTTGAAATTAAATTGAAAAGCTTTACATAAATAAACTTATCTCCACCTGTAGTATGTTTTTTCATCAATTGACAATGTTCCTTTTATGTTGGTTTTGCTCTATTTCAGGAAATTTTTCATAATTTTTTTTCTTGGAGAATGTTTCTGGAATTTTCTGATTTTCTAGCCCATTTCATTGATTAATTCTTTTTATTTAAATTATTGTCTACTTGATTTATATGTTGGACATTTCCATTTAAAACACTCAGATAATGCATTTCTTGATCACATTTCCATTCACAAAAATAAGGTTAATTTTTTTTAGGTTTTAGTAGTGGATTATTTGAGAGAGAAAATCTTCACTCAGAGAGACGCGTATGTGCTCCCGAGTATATTAGTACTGAATGACTTTTTATGTGATTCCTCCTTTTATGGTTTTCACGAAAAATTGAATTCTGAAGTTTACTAGCTTTTGTCAAAATTATTGAAAAATTATGTTTCGGATGAAATATACATTATTTCTTGGCTTGATACTATTCTAGAAAATTAACCTACCAGTTTATCAATAATTTGATACCAGTTTTATGAAAATTAGTTGAATTTAAATACTTATTTTTATATGAAGAGATTTCAACATTGCAAGAAGTTTACACAATTAAAGTCTTTGCTGAATACTCCTTATAAATTTATGATAGATTGGGCCGTTGCTTGGTAGAAATCAGTTGTAATTGTCATTATAAAATAAAACACTTGTTTACATTTTCTACTTTATTTTTGGTATTGACGTACGTTTCGTCTTTGCTAGAAAGACTTCATCAGAATACGAAGTAACAGTTGTTGTACAATGAATTTATAAGATTTTTTACAGAAGGTGTACATGTGTTTTTAATTGTTCGTCGGGTTGGTTTTCTCAAAGAATATTCCCTTCAGAATCGTGTTCACTCGATCCCTTGTAAATATTGAATAGAGGGGTGTAATAAAAATCTATTTGTTCATTTACTAGGTTATTGCTGTTTTTATGTTTATTTATTTCGTAAATTTCCCATAAGTTCAATTTTAGACCTCTATTTTCAACATGTAGAATTTCTATTTCTTTTGTGAAAGAATGGTTATTTTCAAGAAGGTGTTTAGCATAATGTGAATCTTTTTTATTTTTATCGAAACTTCTTTTATGTTCGGTTAGGCGTGTACCGAAATTTCTACCTGTTCTACCAATATAAATCTTTTGGCAATCTGGGCAAGTGAGTTTGTATACACCTGATAATTGAAGTTTATCCATACTGTTTTTATTGTTTTTGATGTATTTGCTAATAGGATTGTTTGTCTTGAAAGAGACTTTAATATTTTCTTTTTTGAGTAGGTTTTTTAGTTGAATACTAATGTTTCCGAGATATGTGAGGCTAACGTATTTGTGTTCAGATAGATCAGATGTTACTGGATAAATTTCTTTTATTGTGTTTTTGTGTATACGTTGGTTAATTAAATTATCTATTAGAGATGTATTATATCCAAATGGATATAACGAAATAAATAAACATAAAAACAGCAATAACCTAGTAAATGAACAAATAGATTTTTATTACACCCCTCTATTCAATATTTACAAGGGATCGAGTGAACACGATTCTGAAGGGAATATTCTTTGAGAAAACCAACCCGACGAACAATTAAAAACACATGTACACCTTCTGTAAAAAATCTTATAAATTCATTGTACAACAACTGTTACTTCGTATTCTGATGAAGTCTTTCTAGCAAAGACGAAACGTACGTCAATACCAAAAATAAAGTAGAAAATGTAAACAAGTGTTTTATTTTATAATGACAATTACTCCTTATAAAACTGATTAAATTTCTTTAGCTCATATACTATTAAAGTTTTATACATGCGTAAGCATCTTCTAGTATATCATTTATATCCATAATTTCAGAATTTCTGACGTAGACACTGTTTCCTGTAATTAATTCAATTTTGATTAAATTTTTCCTATATAATTAACTCTGGTGAGTAAGATTCAATTATGCATGTTAATTGTTAATCATTTCAATAAACTCTATAGAGTAATTATGGAAATGAAAAATATTTTCAACAATGTATTCACCAATTAAAAATTTTTTTTTACTGTATTACTACCAACAATTTTTAGATGTTCTACAATATGTAAGGTATACATTTTTGCAAATAGTTTCGAACTTTCGTTCATCTTTAGGGAACTGACACCTAAGCACATGGTACAGCGGATTTTATGTAGATTCAGTTACAACGTAGTGATAATAAAAAGTGGGAGTTACAGGAATTTTGTCTCGACCAGATATTGGAAAAAATAAAAATTTTAGGATAATTATGAGGGTAGGATGTTGTTTAAATGCATTTGAAATTTGGGAATTACATAGATCAGTTTGATAATTCATTATCTCAAGAATAATTTTATGCACCAATTCATAAACTTCAATAGACTCCAGATAGTTGAGCTTCGTTCCTTTTGATTCCACATGTAATATTTTTAGGTTGACGATATTTGGGAATATGTGACTATTTTCGATGCAATGTGTTGCGATGGTGGAGCTTTTTTTATTTTTGGAGAAATCCATTCGATGTTCAATATACCTTTTATAAAATGAACGCCTCGTCTGACCTGTATATTTTTTATTGCAAGTTATTCATGTTAACTCATAAAGTCCTTGCAATAAAAAACATATGGGTCAGATAGAACGTTCATTTTATACCAGTTATAATGAACATCGATTGGATTTCTCCAAAAATAAAAGAAGCCCCACTGTCGCAACACATTGCATCGAGAATGGCCACATGTTCCCAACTATCCAACAACCTTAAAATATTACATGTGTAATCAAAAGGAATGAGGTTTAACTATCTGGATTTCATTGAAGTTTCTAAATTGGTGGACAAAAATATTCTTGAGATAATGAATGATCAAACTGATCCATGTAATTCCCAAATTTTCAGTCCATTTAAATAACATCCTATCCTCATAATTACCCAAAAATTTATATTTTTTATAACATCTGGTCGAGACAAAATTCCTGTAACTCTTACTTTTTATTATCACTACGTTGTACCTGAAGCTACATAAAATACCCTGTATCATGTGCTTAGGGGTCAGTTGCCTGAAGATGAATGAAAGTTCGGAACTAGTTGCAGAAATGTAAACCTTACATATTGTATAGCATCCAAAAATTGTTGGTAGTAAAACATAGTAATAAAAAATTTGTTTTAATTATGATCAACTAGCAAATGGTAACGGCTGAAACAATTCAATATTACTCCTATTTCTTGCAAGTTTGGCTATCCTAAAAAATTAAAATTTATGAATTGAATGCTACCCGTGATTTTTATTTAAGATTCTCAAGAGGATAAAATAGAAAGGCTTTTTACTTGATAGAAGAAATATAACAAAATTTGAATATCAAAACAAATTGAAATATGTTTATCTTCTACAATTTTAATTTCCAAAAGAATTTTTTATTCAAAAAACTTTTAGAATTAAATTAATGTCTAAAACAAGCACCGCTCACATTTAATAGACGTATATAATCAAAACTCAATATACAATGTCAAATGAAATAAATAACCCAACAGATATACGAAAGTAATTGAAATTAATAAATAAATATTCAAAGGAGACAAAATTTTGTTTCTGGTTTTATCTTTAAGAAATACTACTTGCCTTATAAAAACATGAACACACTTAAAGGACTTCCCAAAGAATATAATTTAATTGAAATATTTAATATATTTAAATATATATAAATATAAAAAAAATATAAAATATAAATATATATTTATTAGAGATTTTTGAAATAATTTGTTCGAATATTTAAATATATTAAATATTTCAATTAAATTATATTCTTTGGGAAGTCCTTTAAGTGTGTTCATGTTTCTATAAGGCAAGTAGTATTTCTTAAAGATAAAACCAGAAACAAAATTTTGTCTCCTTTGAATATTTATTTATTAATTTTAATTACTTTCGTATATCTGTTGGGTTATTTATTTCATTTGACATTGTATATTGAGTTTTGATTATATACGTCTATTAAATGTGAGCGGTGCTTGTTTTAGACATTAATTTAATTCTAAAAGGTTTTTGAATAAAAAATTCTTTTGGAAATTAAAATTGTAGAAGATAAACATATTTCAATTTGTTTTGATATTCAAATTTTGTTATATTTCTTCTATCAAGTAAAAAGCCTTTCTATTTTATTTTATATATAATATATAATTATATTTTGGCTTCAATAAATCTCATTATAGAATGTCAATGAATTTAAGTAAACCTTAAAATAACTCACTTTGTTCTTTGATTTTGTTAAAACATAGATCAATCTTGAATATATAGTTGATCTGTAGTTCGAAGCTTAAGTCTTTTAACACGTGAGTGATGTAGGTTATGTTTTTGATTTTGATATTTGGAATATTGAAAAAGGGCTGAAGACGGGATTATCTAGAATTATATTTGTTTTTTGAAGATATAGTGCACATTTTTTAGAGATTTTTGAAATAATTTGTTCGAATATTATATATATTAAATATTTCAATTAAATTATATTCTTTGGGAAGTCCTTTAAGTGTGTTCATGTTTTTATAAGGCAAGTAGTATTTCTTAAAAATAAAACCAGAAACAAAATTTTGTCTCCTTTTAATATTTATTTATTAATTTTAATTACTTTCGTTTATCTGTTGGGTTATTTATTTCATTTGACATTGTATATTGAGTTTTGATTATATACGTCTATTAAATGTGAGCGGTGCTTGTTTTAGACATTAATTTAATTCTAAAAGTTTTTTGAATAAAAAATTCTTTTGGAAATTAAAATTGTAGAAGATAAACATATTTCAATTTGTTTTGATATTCAAATTTTCTCAAGAGGATTTTTGATTTTTGACTATCGTCTGAAGGATTTTTACTCGACTAGTGGTTATGTATTCTAAATATGCATTTTTTCAAAACTTTGGGTTGTGAGTATACTTATGAGTTGAATTATTGATATATCTGTCTGAATTGATCTAATTCAATTTAATTCGATTTGATTACACTCTAAAGAGTCAAAATATATACAGGTGTGAATATATTCCTTGAATTTTATTGATTTTCATTATCTGAGTGTAGGAATAAATTTTATTTTTTTTCAACTCATCTACAAGGTGTAATTTACAAAATCTTGAAAATATATATATATATATATATATATATATATATATATATATATATATATATATATATATATATATATATATATATATATATATATATATATTGTCAAGATTTTGTTACTGAATTACAACATACTTCGCGTCAGTGATTTTCACCATTTTTTCTATATATATATATATATATATATATATATATATATATATATATGTATATATATATATTTAAAAAATGGTGAAAATCACTGACGCGAAGTATGTTGTAATTCAGTAACAAAAGTCTATTTCTAGCATTCTTATGTTGGTAGTAGACTATGTTTTCTATGTTTATTTTTCTATGTCACTACCAACAGCTGTTTTTTGTTTTCTCTTCGTTCTTAATCCTGTTACCGGCAACTAGTGTAAGGACCAAGTGTTGAAGTCAGTTAAGTTAATATATTATAGCGTCAACAAGTGTAAGGTTTATTTCGTATCCAACTAGTACAAGTTCCTATTTTACTTTAATCAACAACAGGTTATGGACCCAGGACATTAACTGTACGTGGTGTAGTTCGATGAAAAAGAATTTAAGTGAACAGTGAAATAAAGCGTTTTGTCGTGTCGCACCTGTTTTCTCGAAAAAGCAAGATGGCGGTTAATTATCTGGCAAGTATTCTGAAGCTTTTAGGTCGTGAAAAGTATGATGGCTTTCGCAGTGGAAAATGTATTTGTTCTGGAGGGCTTGAACAAATGCATCGACGGTGCCGAAACGGACGAAACAGCCATTATGAGAGCAAAGGCTAAGTTAAGTACTGACCATAGATCCATTTTTGTTTCCGCACGTGAAGGATGCGAAAACTGCCAAAGATGTGTGGAATAATTTGAAAGGTTGTATGATGACAGTGGTTTAATGCGTAAGGTAGGCCTTTTACGACCGTTAATATCGGCAAGATTAGAAAACCACGACAATATGGAGTCGTACATAAACCAGTCGTCGAGTCTGCTCAAAAATTACGACGAACTGGATTCAAAATAGACGAAGTCGGTCGGATCATTGTTATTGGCTGGTCTTCCAGAAAAATATGCTAATATGATTATGGCGGTGCAATATTCTGCAATAATCTTCACCACAGACTCGATCAAAATCAAGCTACTGGATATGCAAACAGATGGCGCCAGCAGTGGAAATAATGGTGCCTCCGTCGCCAACAGAAATTCGAAGTCAGGTTACCGAAAAATGCATAGAGATGGCGGAAATAGGCCTAACTTCAGAGGTAAACTGGAAATTGTCAAGCGTCAACGTCAAATCGAGAGACTGGTTGTCAACCTAACAATTTCAAAAAGGATTTGAGTAACATAGTATGCTACAAATGTAAGAAAAACAGACATTTTATGTCGAAATGCCCCAATAATAAATCTGAGGGAGGCTTCAGCGCGGTATTTACAACTGGAGATTTCAACGACACTGATTGGTATGTTGACAGTGGAGCCAGTGTTCATATCAGTTCGAAAAAGAATTTCTTGCAGAATGCAAGGAGCCCAGATTCATCGGAAATTGTGGTAGCTAATAGATCGAAGATCAGTGTGGAATGTGATGACGATGTGGAGTTCAAAACGGTGACAGATAGAAAGCAACAATTATTGTTGAAAGGGGTGCAATTTGTACCAGGTTTGACCACAAATTTATTATCTGTGATTTAATTGATTTGAAAAGGAAATAAGGTTTGCTTTAATGAGAGCGGATGCAAAATTTATATTCCTGAAAATGCGTTAGTGGCAACTGCTAGTTTGTATAACAATGTCTATAAATTGAACATTTGTAAACTGAAATCAGTATGTTTTCAGGTTGTAAACAGGCAAACATGGCATCAACGTTTAGCTCATATCAATGATGGTTACTTGCAGATGATGGCGAAGCTGGTGGATGGACTTGTATGTGATGGTTGCTGTAACGAACTGCGAAGTATGCTGTAAAGGCAAACAGTCCCGTTTTGCATTCCCCAAAGAAAGAACTAGAGCGAGTAAAATATTGGAAGTGATTCACAGTGATATCTGTGGCCCCAAGGAAAGCACCTCATTAGGTGGAGCTAAATATTTTCTGACATTTATTGATGATTATAGCCGAATGTGTTTTGTTTACTGCCTCAAGACAAAGGATGAGGTAATCAAGAGGTTCAAAGAATATAAAACATTAGCTGAAAATCAGCAGAACACCAAAATTAAAGTTTTAAGCAGTGATAATGGAGGTGAGTTCTGCAACAATGATTTTAACAGATATTTGAAGAGTGTCGGCATAATACACCAAATTTCAAATAGTCATTGACCTCAACAAAACGGTATGGCCGAAAGATTCAATCGCACTCTAAATGAGAAGGCAAAACGTCTCATGTTCGATGAAGAATTGGGTAAATCGTTATGGGCTGAAGCATAACGATTGAATAACAAAGGTCGATTTCTAGCTTTCTTATGTTGGTAGAAGACTCTATGTTTTCTATGTTTATTTTTGTATATCTCTGCCAAAAAATACTTTTTGTTTTCTGTTCGTTCTTAAGCCTGTTACCGGCAAGTATTGTAAGGACCAAATGTCGAAGTCAGTTAAGTACCAAATCAAATATCGATCTCATTTGTAGTTCCGAGAAGATTAGAACAAATAGTTACGAATTTCAAATATAAATAAATGTGAAACTATGAAATGCGTTTTGTCAATTAACGAAATAGTTTGCTCCCAAATGCACTATAAAAGTTTCAAGTCTTTAGCTTTTTTCATTAGAAATTTAGAGTGCTTACTCTCAGATCGACTGACCGGATCCGCTAAGAAATAAAGTTATTCTTACTTTATTACTTTTGACAGCGGTTTTTTTTCATAAGTGGGTACTTATTACTTAATCATTTGAGATTAATTTCGGCTCTTTCTCTCATCAGTAGAACCGTTCCAAAATTACAAACTACGTTTGTTTGATTCCCAGTTAAAAGAATACCGATTTCTGTGTTTTCATTCATTATATGTGACACTCTTAAAAAGGATTTAACAGATTTGAAATTTTCAGGGCAGATGGATTGCTGAAAAAGCGACTTGTTGGTGATGCATTTCTCCATTTTTTAGTCAGTCCGTGCACACTTATACGAAACAATTCTAAACAATTCAAAACGAGTTCATTAGTTGCTGCGTTGACCAAATTTTCGAAAAGAGTGTTTAGGAAATAAGTGAGTCGAAATTCCGTAGCTCAACATGACGATCTTTGTGTTATTATATTGTCAAAAACCTTGAATCGCTCAGTAACACATAAATAGTAATACTCCTCGAAACTCATTGTACCTTCTTCAAGGAATCGGCTTCAGTTCTCCGCGCGAATTCTTTCATTTGACACAAACCTACTTTATATTGATTAATGTGACATTTGGAAGCAGCCCACTCTAGATTTTTTCAAACTCTAACATCTGTGTGGATTTATGTGAAAAGAATTAATATTATCCTGATACTACTAGATCTTCTGTGAAGATCCCTCAGAAGCTTTTTCAGCTTGTGCGAGTTAGAAGTTCAGGATTTCAACCCGGACCTACCAGTCACAAGCCCGATGCTCTTCCACTGAGCTGTCCACAATCACAATATAAAAAGAATTTTGGTAATATATTATTTTGCCAATAAAACTAACAAATTCAGGAGAAACCTCCAAAACATAAAATTTCGTATTAATTTTTCTGTCGACATAGATTTTTGGGTTTATAAAATGTAGCACGAATCACCAATGATGCAGACTATTGTAGGGGTTGATTTTTTACCCCTATTCAATAACATTTCGAAATTAATGAAATACTGTTGACAAGGAATATAAACCAGTGTTAGCGATTTGATGAATTTAATTCTGCTTAAATGTTTCATGAAGGAAATACTCCATAACAACAATTCTTTTTCCAATTTCAAAGGGTAGTAACATGGACGAGCTTGTCGGAGAACAGAAATTATATGAAATATGAAAAACCCTCATTAACTTCTTCTGATGAGAATCTTTAATGCAGTTTATTTCTTGGGAAAATAATTTTGGAAATAAATTTTATTCTGGAATTTTATTTGGACGACGAAAATATTGTATTATTTCGTTAGTTCAGTAAATTCTTTCGATCATAAATATAATAGCGAATGTGGTCAAGTTGGAAGTTCCGTCCTATTTATGCGTATTAGTTTTGAAATTTAATCATATGGTGAAAATATTCAAAATATTTTCAGATTTCTCAATTAAATATAGAAATATCATTCGTTCAAAGGAGAGTAATTGGATTCAATTTATAAATCAAAAGCATTTATTTAGATTAAGAAAGTCTAAAAATATGGAATACGTAATTTTAAACATCAGTGAGTAATTTTGGGAACTTCATTTCGATAATTAATTCAGTGCAATGATCAAACACACGAGCTTGGTAGAACGAGAATCAATTAGATTATATATTCATACGTGGCGTTGACAAAATGTTTTATCTGAAGTATTTTGTACAAAGATATTTTATCACTAAGGATGACATAATTCGATTAGAAACTACAAGACCCTGTTCTGATCTATACAAAATCATAGGTAAATACAAAATCATTTCAATATAGAGGTGGGAAATAATTCTTCAAGTATATTCACATTTGAAGTTTGAAGTTATCCTCCAAATTTATAGCAACAATCTAATTGCTCAAAATCTTGATGAACCTCACTACATATACTACTCTGTCAAGAAAGTACCGGGAATTTTAAATTAAAACAACATTTTTACATTTAATCGTCAAAATTTATTGGGTCGCCTTCAAAATAGGCTCCATTTGCTCCAATACATCTATGCCAACGGCACTTCCAATTATCGAAACATTTTTTATAGGCGCTTTCCGGGATGGACTCTAGCTCTCGCGCCGAATTTTGTTTTATGGCTTCAATCGACTCAAAACGGGTGCCACGAAGGGGCAATTTTAGTTTTGGGAAGAAAAAAGTCGCAGGGAGCTAAATCCGGCGAATACGGTGGTTGCTGAAGCACGTTTGTTGAGTTTTTGGCGAGAAAGTCAGTCACAATCGCAGCTCGGTGAGAAGGCGTGTTATCGTCATGCAAAATCCATGAGTTGTTCGCCCATAAATTTGGCCGCTTCTTACGGATACGCTCACGCAAACGTTTCATAACGCCTAGGTAATTCTCCTTGTTTACCGTCTGACCCTCTGGAACGAATTCGTAGTCCACCACGCCACGGATATCGAAGAAAACAATGAGCATCACCTTCATTTTCGAGCGGCTTTGGCGTGGTTTTTTCAGTTTCGGCTCATTTTTTGCCACCCATTCCGATGATTGCTGGCTTGTTTGCATATCGTACTCGTAGACCCAGGTCTCATCACCAGTTATAATGCGTTCCATGAATGTAGAATCGGAATTACAGCGATCCAGCATGTCTGAAGCAACCTGTTCGCGATGACGTTTTTGAAGAAAATTCAGGTCTTTCGGTACGAGTCGTGCGGCCACCTTTCTCATGCCCAAAATATCAATCAAAATCGTACGTGCTGACTCGTGGGATATCTTAAGATCATGTGCTATCTCTCTCAAGCTGGTACGACGGTTTTCCAGCACCCTTTCCTTAATTTTATCGACGTTATCTTCGATCGAAGCCGTCGATGGCGACCACTTCACGACCGTCCTTGAAGGCTCTGTACCACTGATATGCACGAGTTTTCGATAGAGCATTATCACCAAAGGCCTTTTGCAACATGTTCAATGCATCGGCACACGAAAATTCATTTGCAACACAAAACTTTAAACAAATTCTTTGCTCAACGTAATCACCCATAGTAAAAATCGGCACGCACTTTGACAGCGACTGACTTAATCAGCTGTTGCAAACACACTAGTTGACAGATCCCGCTCAAGCTTGGCATAGTAATTAAGGACAGTGGTACCAACCTAGGAAAAAAAATTTACCTGCCTCATTGCCCCGCCAGATTTAAATCGAGAATTCCCGGTACTTTCTTGACAGAATGTAAGTATTTCAGATCATTGAAATCCATTGAAATAAATGTACAATCTCCTTGGTGCTTCTTCGGTGATATAATTCCTAATAATTATTTTCATGAACGATTCAACATGCAAGTACTATGGTACATATTAACATTTCACATGGGCGTTACAAATCGTCGCTCTACGGAACAACTGATCTCATTTTTGTCGATGGAAGTTTTAGTTTAAGGCAACAAAGAAGATAATGAAAACTAATTCGAAAAAACAACGATTCTTATAAAAACTGAATATATTAAGAATTGAATAAGGATGAAAATACTGTAATGCTTATGAAATATCAGCCATAAACAAAAACTTAAACTGTTCAAGAAGAAATGAGATATAATAAATTATATTTTGAAGAGAAAAATTATTGAAACACTTGAGTGCTGAAGACGAAAGCAACATCTGTTTTCTCATAGAGATATGGCTCCACTAATACTCTCTTGCAGATGAATTTCATTATACTTGATACTATATATGCTGTATTATTTTTTTTCTTCATTCATTTCGATTCTGAATTTTTCAGATCTCCAGCAGATTCTATGAAAACTTCAATTATACATGCACTAAGAAAATACATCTATTCTTAAATTCTTACCAAGATTGTAGTTACGACTAAAGTGACGTTGGCAGTGCCGGCTTCGAAAAAGGCACCTCGATCTGTCACATTAACGCCAAACCCTGGACGCCATTCACCTACCTTTACCAGAGAATGTTGCTTCAGCTTTAGAAGGTCTAGCTTAAATTGAATCCTTCTACCTTCTTTGAATTCTATAGGCCCACTCAAGCCTTTCAAACCAACCTGAAAAATATGTACATTTAGTGATTCCTGGGATTCCATTTGGGATTTCCTGGGAAAGTAATTATTGTTCACTTCAGGCAAGGAATGAAATGGGATAATATGAGACATTGTGATAACCAAAATTCGAATATCAAAGCAGATTTGATCTGTCAGTCTTCTACAATTTCAATTTCAAAAAAATTTAATTCAAAAAACATTAAGAATTAAATTAATCCCTTATAAGTACCGCTTATATTTATCAGACGTATACATTCAAAACAATGTCAAATGGAATTAATTAACCAAGAAATTTTGTTGCTTGTTCTTAGGTTGATGTATTTCGGAATTATTTTTTCGAATTCCGAAATACATCAACCTAAGAACAAGCAACAAAAAGCCATTCAGCAGAAGTAGGAAGCCATAAAGGAAAATTAATATGGCTCAAAGAAGACATGAAGTTTCTATACCGGAAGAGGAATAACATCATACTTTTTCTAAAGGTAATCCATTCAGAACTATGTTACAAACTCCATCCTATTGAATTTGATTGTCTAGACATAAATATAAAAGAAAAAATAGATAAACGTATTCATAAAAAATATTTGAATCAACGTAAAAAACTTAAAAACCTTATCAAAACACAAAAAACAGATGAAACTTCAGTCAACACCACCCACAAGTTCAAATTTTCAGATCATGTATTTTTTGAAAATTTCATAAATTTATCCACAACTCAGTTTAACACAAAAGAAATATCACTCCTAAATAAAGGCTTTAAACATATTATGGTAATTAAAAATAAACAAAATATCGACACATTAATTATAGAAACAGAATTAGCTTTAAAAAACTCTAATAATCAAACAAAATTTGCCGCAACTGATATAATAAAATCTTTCAATCCTCAAACACCTATAAACAGAAACCTTTCCACACTCAAATCAATCAAAACAAAAACCAAAACAAACTCTCTAATTTTCACTAAAGCCGATAAAGGCAATTCAATATTGCAATAAACAAGACAGATTACATTGAGAAAACCGAAAATTTTTTTAATTCTGCCAAATATAACATCTCAAACAAAGACCCAACTCAAAAGTTTCAAAAAGCCATAAAAAATGCATTAAAAGATACACAAGTCATTATAACAGATAGAGAAAAATATAGATTGATTAATAGTAATCCCCAACCACCAGAATTATACTCTTTCATTAAATTGCATAAAGAAAATTATCCCATCAGACCCGTAGTTCCATACTGTACAGCACCGGTCTTCAAATTATCTAGACACCTCATTGAAATAATAAAAAAACACACCAAATTTTCATCTAAATATTCCATAAAAAACTCAGCAGAACTAACTAAAAAAATTAAAGATATAACTTTACCTAACAATGCAAAATTGATTTCGTGGGATGTTAAAAACCTTTTTCCTAGTGTCCCCCTAATGGAAACATTAAAATTGATAGAAGAACTTTTAAATTAAAACAAAGTAAACCCCGTCATAAAATCAGAAATAATACACTTATTAAATATTTGCATAAACCAAAATTTCTTCAAATTTAACAATACTTTATATACTAGCGAAGAAGGTTTAATCATGGGAAATCCACTAAGCTCTTCACTCGCAGAAATCTTCATGGATTTCCTAGAAAACAAAATTCATAAACATCCGTTCAAAAAATACATCCTTTATTGGTATAGGTATGTGGATGATATAATTGCATGTTTCGTAGGTACTAACAGACAAATATCAACATTTGAGAATTTTATAAATAACCTCCACCCAAAAATAGTTTTCACTTCAGAAATAGAACATAATGAATCCATCAACTGTCTTGACCTCACGATAACTAGAGAAAACAATAAACATAACTTCGCAATTTATCATAAACCATCACAAACAGATACCATTATACACCGTAATTCTTTTCATCCATTCCAACACAAACTAGCAGCTCTCCATAGTATATTACACCGTTTATTGAACATTCCACTAAACCAAGTCAGTTTCCAAAAAGAAAAATGTATAATTAAACAAATAGCTCACAACAATGGATATAATACATCTCTAATAGATAATTTAATTAACCAACGTATACACAAAAACACAATAAAAGAAATTTATTCAGTAACATCTGATCTATCTGAATACAAATACGTTAGCCTCACATATCTTGGAAACATTAGTATTCAACTAAAAAACCTACTTAAAAAAGAAAATATTAAAGTCTCTTTCAAGACAAACAATCCTATTAGCAAATACATCAAAACAATAAAAACAGTATGGATAAACTTCAATTATCAGGTGTACAAACTCACTTGCCCAGATTGCCCAAAGATTTATATTGGTAGAACAGGTAGAAATTTCGGTACAGGCCTAACAGAACATAAAAGAAGTTTCGATAAAAATAAAAAAGATTCACATTATGCTAAACACCTTCTTGAAAATAACCATTCTTTTACAAAAGTAATAGAAATTCTACATGTTGAAAATAGAGGTCTAAAATTGAATTTATGGGAAATTTACGAAATAAATAAACATAAAAACAGCAATAACCTAGTAAACGAACAAATAGATTTTATTACACCCCTCTTTTCAATATTTACAAGGGATCGAGTGAACAACATAATTCTGAAGGGAGTATTCTTTGAGAAAACCAACCCGACGAACAATTTTAAAAACACATGTACACCTTCTGTAAAAAAAAAATCTTATAAATTCATTGTACAACAACTGTTACTTCGTATTCTGATGAAGTCTTTCTAGCAAAGACGAAACGTACGTCAATACCAAAAATAAAGTAGAAAATGTAAACAAGTGTTTTATTTTATAATGACAATTACAACTGATTTCTACCAAGCAACGGTCCAATCTATCATAAATTTGAATCATTATTACCTGGATCAAAATTTTGTTGAGCCGGAATTATTGGCTTAGACAAAACTTTTTCTGGAGTCAAAGGAGAAATTTCTGCTGATTAACTCCTTGGATTGTGGACAGTTCCAAACAATAAACATACAGATTTTATCGTCAGTTTCAGTGATCCTACATCGCAAGAATATTAATTCTGGTTTTTTTGTTTGACAAAATATATTTAGGTTGAGCATACTATAACTTTAGAGAAATTTTTTTTTTTTAAATATTCTCTAAATAAACATTCATTTTGGTCACTTGTAGCAGATCTGATATAAAGAGGGTTACAAAAAAGTTTACGATGTAACTAGGTGGAGTGAAATTTGAGAAAGCTATTGTTTTTTTTTATTCAAATAAAAATGTGGTGAAGAATGTTCACAATTTATGAATGAAAATGATTAACACGATGGCAGTTTGCATCTTTGTTGAATTATTTCGTATAATGGCCAGTGACCAGTTTCGTTTAATCTTACTTTTTTGGGCGGAATATAAGAAGTAGTAACCGACCTTTTTTTGTATCAGTTCACACTCGAAAGCTGAAGTTCTACCTTTTTTGTTGGGTGTTTTGAACCAATTTTACACAGGCAGGTGGCTGTTTCTGCTCTAAATCGAGAAGGTTTCTGAGTTTTCCAATTTCCGCGCTGTTTTTCAACCCAATAAATTGTAGCAAACAACTTCTTCGCTCCTTGTGCAGAAACCTGTCTTGCTCTGTCGCAGCTTGACCGGCGTATCAATAGAGGACTCGACCAGTCTAAAGATTCATGACTAACCATCCCCGCCGAGTTCAAATAGTGTTTGACGACCACCGTTCCAAGTGGAATACATGGTCACTGGCGTCACAGGCAAAGCTGCGCCTATCTGATGAGTTTTAGATGCGCAGACCCAGAACGAACGCCGTCTCCAGAATTAAGAGGTGGAAGCTCCCTCGCAACATCCGCATTTCATTCGAGAGCGTCATTGGTGACTCCGACGTGATTGCGAGAGTTTGCTTTAAGATCGAACCAATTCATTCATTTGGTGGCTCTAATAGCCCCCATCTATAATACCGAGACAGCCTTTCCTTTCTTGCCGCAGATACCCGCTGGAGATGGCACCGCGACCAGGCCAGCGGCAGACTGTCTCCTCGCCTGATTCCCAACGTCCTTTCCGTGACCTTATCGACGCTCACTGGAGAGAGAGTGTGTAGCGAACAACTTCATCGCTCCTCGTCCAGAAACCTGCCTTGCTCTGTCGCAGCTGACTGGCATAAAGTTTGTGTGTTCAGTACGAATTGAAGTTAATAAAAAATAAATATTTTTTTGTTCCCTTTTAATAATTTTAATTGACAATTTATATTCGTGGGGTTTTTCTTAATTCCATTTGATATTGTATAATGCGTTTCGATTTTGTACGTCTATTAAATATAAGCAGTGCTTATAAGACATTAATTTAATTCTTAAAGTTTCTTGAATAAATTTTTTTAAATTGAAATTGTGGAAGACTAACAGATTAAATCTGTTTAGATATTCAAATTTTATTATTTTATTTATAATATACTACTCTGTCAAGAAAGTACCGGGAATTTTCAATTAAAACAACATTTTTACATTTAATCGTCAAAATTTATTGGGTCGCCTTCAAAAAAGGCTCCATTTGCTCCAATACATCTATGCCAACGGCACTTCCAATTATCGAAAAATTTTTTATAGGCGCTTTCCGGGATGGACTTTAGCTCTCGCGCCGAATTTTATTTTATGGCTTCAATCGACTCAAAACGGGTGCCACGAAGGGGCAATTTTAGTTTTGGGAAGAGGAAAAAGTCGCAGGGAGCAAAATCCGGCGAATACGGTGGTTGCTGAAGCACGTTTGTTGAGTTTTTGGCGAGAAAGTCAGTCACAATCGTAGCTCGGTGAGAAGGCGCGTTATCGTCATGCAAATCCATAAGTTGTTCGCCCACAAATTTGGCCGCTTCTTACGGATACGCTCACGCAAACGTTTCATAACGCCTAGGTCATACTCCTTGTTTACCGTCTGACCCTCTGGAACGAATTCGTAGTGCACCAAGCCACGGATATCGAAGAAAACAATGAGCATCACCTTCATTTTCGAGCGGCTTTGGGGGTTTTTTTCGGTTTCGGCCCATTTTTTGCCACCCATTCCGATGATTGCTGGCTTGTGTGCATATAGTACTCGCAGACACCAGTTATAATGCGTTCCATGAATGTAGAATCAGAATTACAGCGATCCAGCATGTCTGAAGCAACCTGTTCGCGATGACGTTTTTGAAGAAAATTCAGGTCTTTCGGTACGAGTCGTGCGGCCACCTTTCTCATGCCCAAAATATCAATCAAAATCGTACGTGCGGACTCGTGGGATATCTTAAGATCATGTGCAATCTATCTCAAGCTGGTACGACGGTTTTCCAGCACCCTTTCCTTAATTTTATCGACGAATTTTATCGGAACGAGGCAAGTCTTCGACCACTTCACGACCGTCCTTGAAGGCTCTGTACCACTGATATGCACGAGTTTTCGATAGAGCATTATCACCAAAGGCCTTTTGCAACATTTTCAATGCATCGGCACACGAAAATTCATTTGCAACACAAAACTTTAAAAAAATTCTTTGCTCAACGTAATCACCCATAGTAAAAATCGGCACGCACTCTGACATCGACTGACTTAATGAGCTGTTGCAAACACACTAGTAGACAGATCCCGCTCAAGCTTAGCATAGTAATTGAGGACAGGGGTACCAACCTAGGAAAAAAAAATTTTACCTGCCTCATTGCCCCGCCAGATTTAAATCGATAATTCCCGGTACTTTCTTGACAGAATGTAGTTCATTATATGTGATATCTCATTTAAATGTGTTATTTTTGCTCTATCCATCTCCTCAGAAAATACTTTTAAAACAAAAGACTTGTCCTTCGTGCGACGAGCACGAACCCAAATTCTTTCCAAAAAGAGAGTTCAGTAAAGTAAGTATATTTTGATATATTTTCGAGTTGGGAACTAGATTCAGGAATTATGAGTAGAATGTAGATAGTAAATGGTGACAGTGGTAAGGGTAAATAGACAGAAAAAGGTTTATATTAGGTATTATTTCGTTTTTTTTGCTTGATTCATTATTCAAAAATTGAAATTAACTTTTTTTTTTTGAAAGTAGGAAATAAAAAAGTTTCAAAAAGATACCTTTTTTATAATGAGATAAACACACTTATAGATTAAGGGAAACGACCTTGAAGGGGTTATAAATAAAGTGGTGTATTACATCGTGTCTCATATCTTGAGAAATTGTCGATTGCGGTTGGGAATTTATTCTGACTCCATACTCTTGACGGTAGTCTTCTTTCGACATGTTTTTAAGTGTTTATTATCAGAATGTTCGCAGTCTGAGGACGAAGCTCCCTGTTTTCGAATGCTGCACTTTACCTACTATCTACGATTTATTCTTCGTTACTGAGACATTGCTAAACACTGGTGTGCGTGATTCAGAAATGGTGGACCAGCGTGAATAATTGACTTTCCGTAGAGATCGGTCTTCAACGGCTAGTTTGAGGCGTGATGGAGGTGTTCTCGTGGCAGTCCGAAGGGTCTGGAGCCGTGTAGTGTTGCTGAGTTTCAAAGTGTGGCGGAAGACTTGTGGGTTCGAATCACGGTTAATGAAGTTAAGGTTTATTTGTGTAGCGTCTACATCCCACCGTATGATACTGCGGCAATGTTGAATTTTATGAATGTTAAAAATGCGGTTGTTGATGATGATGGATGATTGCAACTGTTCTAGGGTTTTCTGGTTTGGAGATGGCTCGAGCGGATACTTGGAGACCATTGGGGTAGATACTGGGCGCGCGGCCTTGATAGATTAATTTTCTTTTCTTGAGTTGATGCAATTCAATGACGTGCTTGATTATAATAATAAAATTTTAGATTTAGTGCTCAGCAATATTTTCAAAGTCAATAGGTTTGATGAAATGTGTCGATCCAATGGTACTCGAAGATGGGAATCATTGGAATCAAGTATTTTTGGCCTGCGGCTCTTCAAGCCAATTTCACTTCAATAAATAAATTTTTCATAAATACACCATGGAATTAAATACTTGTTAGCGATGATGTAAATGATGATATAACTATTTTTCATGAAATTTCGAATAAGTTTATTGATGCTCACGTTCCTGTGGTAAGAAACTTGAAAGGTTATCCGTCCTATTTTTCTAATAAAACCATAAGGCTGATACGACAAAAAATTAAACTTCATACAGAATGGAAAGTTTTTAAGAACTATAGTGGCTACAAAATGTTCCAAGTCCTTTAGAAGGTCAGATTACAGTAGATATATCTTCTTTTCAAGCTGAACTCAAAATTAACCCCAAAAAAAACTTTTCAATTATGTTTGTGCCCATTCGATGGATTCAGGGATTTCTGGTAGTATGTCATATAGGGGATGTTAGGGCGGATCAGGTGAGGAATTTTGTAACTTATTCGCTGATTATTTTGAGAGTGGCATTTTTCCCGACTGTTAGAAGAACGCCTGTATTATTCCAATCTTTAAAGTAAAAGTCTCATTGTGAATTATCGCCCCATCAGTATACTCTGCATTTTTGAGAAAGTCTTTGAATGCATGATCTATACACACTTATTCCATCTTGTGGAAGCTCAAATAGTACCAGAACAGCATGGCTTCGTCAAGAATAGGTCAGTTGGGATAAGCCTCATTAGTTTCATTGGATATGTGCAAAGCAGATAGGATCGTGGTATTCAAGTAGATAGTGTCTTCACAAATTTCAGTAAAGCTTTCGACAGAATCAACACTGATCCTCTTTTTACAGGAGCTTGATGATGTGGGTGTTGGGGGTTCGCAGTTGAGGTGGTTCGAGTCTTAACTGCGCAATTCTTCTCAATATGTAAAAGTAGGAAACTTTAAATCAAGATTATTTTTTCCAACATCTGGAGTTCCGCCAGGGTCCTCTTCTGTTTATTGCTTACACAAATGAAATAAGTAGGTGTTTCACAGTTTGCGGGTTTCTGCTATTTGCAGACGACTTGAGGTTTTTCTTGAGGATGAGAGATGTTCGCGATTGCTCAGACCTTCAACATAATCAGGACAGAGTGGTCGAATTTTGTGAGGAGTGTAGCTTACTTCTTAACTTATTCAAGTGTCAAGTAGCTTCATTCACAAGGAATAGAACCATCATATATTTTAGATATTCTGTCTCTGGAACCACATTGAAGCGCGCTGATAAAGTGAGGAATTTAGGAGTAATTCTTGATTCTAAGCTTCTAGTTGACGAGCAAATAAATAACTTAGTTGGTGCTTGTAAGAGTATGTTCATTATCAGACAGTGTCATCAGTTCCGTAGTCGTGGAGCTTTCCTGTCCCTTTATTTTGCCTATATGTTCAGCCGGCCCAACTTTGCGTCCTCAGTTTGGTGTTTTAGTCGAGATAGGGAATAAAGATGGAGAAGTTCAGAAGCTCTGCAACTGTGTTTGCGTTAAGCGTTGTTAATGTTATATCGTCAAGACGTTAAAGTAGTTTCAATCTTGTAAATATACTGTATAAAGTACAATCTACGTCTATTTTAAACTAAAGAATAGATATGCCGATCATCAATCTGCACCCCTACACATTGACATATCAATGTCCAATTGACATTGATATATTTATATATTCGGTGCGCGTCCGGCATCTGAAGTACAAGTCTGAATTTTGCAAACGGGATCTGAAGTGCAAGTCTACATATTTCAACCGGGATTTGAAAAGCAGAAATTTACATTTTGCATCCAGGAGTTGAGAAGTAAAGAGGAATTATATCTTCAATCAAAAAAAGAGAGAGAGGGGAAAGCATTTTGGAGCATTTGGATGATTACATTCCGACAAAGGGGGAAGATCAAGTAGCAGTTAGAAAGAAACAGATCGGGAAGAAGGTAGTTCGCGGAGAGAACCTAGACGTAGTTTAATTAATAAGTTGGAGGTTACGAAGGTTTAGAGGACGGTTAGAGAACAAGATAAAGATGGAATAATTCAGAAACTAATAATTGTTTTTGCATTTAGTGTTATTAGTATTGTTTAGACGTTCGAGTATAATTTCGACCTTGTAATGAACTTATTACAAAATCTTCATCAGGGCGCTGAAACGAAAAATATGAACTACAGTTACAAAATCTTTTTGAGTTGCCTCAAGTTACAACATTACAATAAAATTTTAAAATCAATACAAAACAAATATGAAATTTATAAGTGAGGAAAATTTTGTTTTTTCATGATAGATCAAATAGACTTTTTCAACTTACGTTCCTCCTTCGTTTGCTTTTTGTCGTATGGAAAATGTATAATTTTGGAAATGACAACAACTGGCTGGATGGAAGACTGTCATTTCCAAAATTTTACATTTTCCATACGACACACACCAAACGAGGAAGAAATATAACTTCAAAAAGTCTATTTGATCCATCACCGAAAATCAGAATTTTCCTCACTTATAAATTTTATATTTGATCAGTATTGATTTTATTGTATTGTAATGACGTAACATCAGGCAACTCAAAAATATTTTGTAACTGTAGTTCATAATTTTCGTTTCAGAGCCCTGATGAAGATTTTCTAATAAAATCGAAACTAGTTGGCCTTTTTCTTAAAGAGTTGGTATTATTGTAATTTTGAACCTAGAACCTGTTGAAGAATTATTGAATAATTTCTTCAATCCGAGCAAAATTAAAAAATATCAAAGTTGTACAAGATTCAAAGTGAAAAATATTTCAAGTAATGATTAGAACAATCAATGGATCTCTGCACTAACGTGGCCCACGAATAGGAAAAATCGCGAGACATGGGAAGGTAAGGCGTGTAATGTGAATGCCGACATCAATGGTTAGAGCCCTGGGCTGAGAAACGAAAGGTCCCGAGATCGGAGACCGTCTAACCGTCTCAGTAGGAAACAGAATTCAGCCACCACTTAAATCACTGTTGGGTCGAGAATTAACAGTTTTAGCATAATATCATAACATCATATTATATAGAACTTGTATTCTATACTAGGAGTTCGCAAACTTAGACTGAAATAAATGAACAAACTAAATAATAAGAAGAGGTATTTTACTTCATAGAAGTAATATTACAAAATTTTAATATCAAAACAGATTTAATATGTTAGTATCCTATAATTTTAATTTCAATGAATTTTATTAGAAAATTTTTAGGATTAAATTAATGTCTTATAAGCACAGATTATATTTAATAGACGTATAAAATCAAAACTCAATATACAATATCAAATGGAATATTTCATCGAACAAATATAAATTATCAATTAAAATTATTGAAAAAATATTTGAAGGAGACAATATTTTGTTTCTGATCTAACAATTATGAAAACTTATTTCTTTTCAAGTATAATTTTTTTTCAAATATTTGATATATTTGAATATTCAAATAAGTTACTTCAAAAATCTCTCAGAACATGTATTATATCTTCAAATAACAATTAGAATTCCGATAAGGTCTTCATCGGTCCAACTTCACATTCAGAAAATAAAATTAATCAACAACAAATATAACTCACCTCACAAAACAAGAGTTATCCTACGTATTGAACATACAAATATAAAATCCAAGATATTCTATGTTCGTTACATAATCACAGAAAGATGTAAGGTATTGATATTTCATAATGAGCTTTATTCCAACTAAAGTATAATTATATATTATATATTAAATAAAATAACAAGAGAAGGATTTTCACTTGATAGAAAAAATATTACAAAATTTGAATATCAAAATAGATTTGATCTGTTAGTCTCCTATAATTTCAATTTCAAAAAAAATGATTCAAAAATTTTTAGAATTGAATTGATGTCTTATAAGCACAGCTTATATTTAATAAACGTATAAAATCCAAACTCAATATCAAATGGAATACATAACCCAACTAATATAAATTGTCAAATACAATCAATAAATAAATATTTGAAGGAGACAAAATTTTGTTTCTGATCTAACAATTATGAAAACTAAATCCTTTTCAACAATACAAAACATAATTTAAGGACTTCTGAGAAAACATAATCCATTTGAAATATTCAATAGATTGAAATATTTAAATAAGTTACTTGAAAAATTCTCAAAACATGTATTATATCTTCAAAAAACAATTAGAATTCCGATAAGGTCTTCATAGATCCTACTTCATATTTAAGAAATAAAATTAATCAACAACAAATATACCTCACCTCACAAAACTAGTGATATCCTTCGTATTGAACACACAAATTTAAAATCCAAGATATTCTATGTTCGTCACAAAATCACAGACAGCTGTAATATATTACATGATCTTCTTTAAACCAATTGAAATTCCGTAATGAGTTTTACTCAAACCAAGGTATAATTATACATTTTAATTAATTAATGAATTTTTTCCTAGGTTGGTACCACTGTCCTTAATTACTGTGCCAAGTTTGAGCGGGATCTGTCAACTAGTGTGTTTGCAACAGCTGATTAAGTCAGTCGATGTCAGAGTGCGTGCCGATTTTTACTATGGGTGATTACGTTGAGCAAAGAATTTGTTTAAAGTTTTGTGTTGCAAATGAATTTTCGTGTGCCGATGCATTGAAAATGTTGCAAAAGGCCTGTGGTGATAATGCTCTATCGAAAACTCGTGCATATCAGTGGTACAGAGCCTTCAAGGACGGACGCCCATCGACGGCTTCGATCAAAGATAACGTCGATAAAATTAAGGGTGCTGGAAAACTGTCGTACCAGCTTGAGAGAGATAGCACATGATCTTAAGATATCCCACGAGTCCGCACGTACGATTTTGATTGATATTTTGGGCATGAGAAAGGTGGCCGCACGACTCGTACCGAAAGACCTGAATTTTCTTCAAAAACGTCATCGCGAACAGGTTGCTTCAGACATGTTGGATCGCTGTAATTCCGATTCTACATTCATGGAACGCATTATAACTGGTGATGAGACCTGAATCTACGAGTACGATATGCAAACAAGCCAGCAATCATCGGAATGGGTGGCAAAAAATGAGCCGAAACCGAAAAAACCACGCCAAAGCCGCTCGAAAATGAAGGTGATGCTCATTGTTTTCTTCGATATCCGTGGCGTGGTGCACTACGAATTCGTTCCAGAGGGTCAGACGGTAAACAAGGAGTATTACCTAGGCGTTATGAAACGTTTGCGTGAGCGTATCCGTAAGAAGCGATCAAATTTGTGGGCGAACAACTCATGGATTTTGCATGACGACAACGCGCCTTCTCACCGAGCTACGACTGTGACTGACTTTCTCGCCAAAAACTCAACAAACGTGCTTCAGCAACCACCGTATTCGCCGGATTTGGCTCCCTGCGAATTTTTCCTCTTCCCAAAACTAAAATTGCCCCTTCGTGGCACCCGTTTTGAGTCGATTGAAGCCATAAAACAAAATTCGGCGCGAGAGCTATAGTCCATCTCGGAAAGCGCCTATAAAAAATGTTTCGATAATTGGAAGTGCCGTTGGCATAGATGTATTGGAGCAAATGGAGCCTATTTTGAAGGCGACCCAATAAATTTTGACGATTAAATGTAAAAATGTTGTTTTAATTGAAAATTCCCGGTACTTTCTTGACAGAGTGGTATTATGGTGTCAATCTATAGAAATTTCAATATTTACAAATTTTAAGTCTTTTGAAAAGCAATTGATGTAAAACGATATTCTAAAATCAAATCATAGTAATTATTTAAATACATGTTTTGGAAGACTTCAGGACCCTGGACTGTCAACTTTAATAAGTCATACTCTCGTTCCCGCTTATGAACAATCAATATTCAAAACTAATAAAAAGATTTTAGTGGAGTTACAAAAAAAAATCCCACCTTTTTCGGGACACCGATCCACAAAACCCGATACCATGTTCAATAGCTGAACCCTCTACACGGGAGTGTTGGCCTCAGCCCAAAGGCACAACACCCCTTCAAGAACAAACACTATAATTTAGCCCTTTATTTTTCAACCTGAATTAAACTAAACTATCCCGACCACGAACCGATTAGTGACTGCCTGTCACCAATGCCTAACGACGACTCTCCCTTTTTTTTCGAACTTCCAAAACGTTGGCTTCTATCTTCCTACCGTAATTTTACTAAGTCGGCTTTTCTAAATTCCCATCGTTTCAACGCCTACACACGTCTAGACCATCCAGATCTTTTGACTTGTCGATTTCTTATCTCGACTTTACTGAGAATTCCCAATCTTAGCCTTGAAGTCCTTTGTGTCGTCTGCACTAAAATCATAATCGCGAACTTACGTTCCCAAGACCTCCTCGTTGAAATTTAAATGAATCGATCTATTGATTAATACATTGTTGCTTTTAGAATTAACGCCCGTTGTTTAGGCTACATTTTTTCTCAAATAATTAACATCGCTTGTCGGTCCTCGGTCTTCGAGCTTTATTATAATAGAATTCTTTGGATCAAAATTTATTTCCCTATTTCTAAGTGAAACATAGGCCCTTTATTACAACGAGCAATGTGAACAATTTTAGAAGTCTAATTTTTACGCAGAAGTACACTACCGTGTAGAGTCCACACGAATTTGACCTTACTGTTTCAGCGGCACGAGCTTCTCTGAGAAGCAACTTATTTCGTAACGTTAGGTGTTCACCAATGTACAATCCATCTGCCACCCCTACAACCGCAAGACCAGTCCTACTATAGGGAGCGTCGAGTGGCCTTATATGCCGTAAGAAGTTGTCATAACTAAGGAGAGCTTGGAAGAGTTTATTTTGAAAAGTTAAATTTTTGGCTGCAATCATTCATAATTGTTTGAACACTATTGAATGGAATCGCTCTACTATAGCATTTTAATATGGGTTATTCTTTGTAATGTAATGGATTTGAATTTTATGTACTCCACAAAAATCTTGAATAACATTTTTTTTAGAATTCTAGTCCGTAGTTAATGGATGAAGTTAATTAATAATTCGTCTAAAATATCGCTTCCTGTTTTTTGTAATAAGCAATAACATTGCCCTTATCTGGAAAAAGGCCAACAATACTCAAGAAATAAGTTAGATTAAATCTTATAGTATCGCAATAAATGTGAGCGATCCAAATGGGTTAGGATTGAACTGAAATTGAATTGGAGTTCGCTTGTATATATTTTTTTGACATAATTCACTAGAATTTATATTGTTTAAAACATATTTTTTCATGTTGAGACAGTAATATTTTATTTTCAAGACAACTAGATTTTCTCGTCAGATGCGATGGATGGTTTTCGTCTCGTGAAATTGTTGAATGCATAAGAGCTGATCTTCTTTGTGTTCAAGGTCTTCCAGAATTGTTTAAGAAATGCTTGAATCGAATGTTTTATAGTCAAAAATCTCTTGCGAAATTCTAATAAAGGGTTTCTTCGATTCCTGGAAAGCAAAATAATATGTGTGATTTTTTGGGCTGAACAAATTTTTTTATAATTTTGAATATATATCAATTCGGTTTGATTCATAGAAACTTATTTAAGTTTGTCTCCAAAATTTTTTGATTTTATTACTTTATAATTTGGAGCTACTTTGAAAACTAGCTCTAAGTGGGAATAATTTAAACTTCTTTCGTAGATGGAAGTTCTGAAAAAGAATTTTCAATGTTACTATGGACAGTGATATCCTCTGTTCGATAGCAATCGATAGCAATAATATTTTGAATTTCATTTGAATTAGGACTTTTTGTCTGTTCTTCTGAATTCAATTAAATCAAACATTCATCTAATTCTTCGGTCGTTGCTTGATGGGCAATTGAAAATAAGTCGCCTTCGATAACATTAATATCAATATTGCTACCATGATATTTGTCAATCCTTTCTTATATTTAATTTCAGAATCGAATTTCTCCTGTTTGATTTATCATCTCATTAAACATGAATATGGTTCCTTTAAAGATAATAACCAACATAGGTGTTGTATGTGAACATATGAGTTAAGACGTGTTTTTTGAGTTCCATTAGTTTCTGAGATTTTCGAAACCTTTTCCTCAAGATTAATCTTGAGAGTTGCATCATTGTGTTGCGGCTTTTGCTCGCTTTCTGATTTTGTACGGTTAATTGAAGATTTGGAGTAATCAAGTAATTATTCAGTTCTTTTACCGTTTTTCTTCAAAACATGCCGGTCAATTATAGAAAAAAAAAATTATAATAATTGTTTGTTGTGTGCTACACCTGGCATAAGGAACAGAGCAGCTGTGCGATGTTTTTCGTGCGTAAGTGAAATACATCTCGCTTTCCTAGGAGTTTCGGCCGATGTCCTGAAGACAGTTGTAGATGCAGGGGAAATGAAGAAATGAAATGGGTTTGCGGGAAGTGTTCACGTGAATTCTACCAGGTTTTGATATTGGCTTTTCAATGCAACAAGATAATTTTCAAGAGATAACAGCTCCAAGTAGTGTTGGATTCAAGATGGAAGAATGCTGGTGAGCAAGAATGAAGATTCCAAGATTTTTTACATTTTTACTGAGAAAGATTTAACTAAACTGCTCGTTCAATAATCAACCTTTCTTTCTTGTGTCTATTTCTGGTTCGTCTTGATGGTGGTCTCTCTGGTCGTCTTTCTGTCCATATGATGTGTAGTCTAGTCCGGTAGTTCATAGGATCTTCCTCTTAGTTTGTAACTAAGTAGTAGTATGCTTTCATTAGATCAACATTAAGTTGCTTTGTTCATCGTATTCGCCTGCAGGGTTCAGCCCTTACGACGGGCAAACTCATTTGAATTGCCAAGTTTCTGGACCGTTGAGAGTTATTCCTATTTCCTTTGCATGGCCTTGTGGATCCATTACGGGGATTGGTGCCACTCACTCCACCATCCCTATCCGGCTGATCCTCTGGACGGATCCGAGAAGGGCCAGCCGTCCGCCCTTCCCCACCCTGTTTTTGACCATTCGTAATAGGAGCTGCAAAAATATCACACCTGGAGGATGCTAACCTGCACAAGTGGTGGTTGGTTTGGAACCGCGGGGTCGCCACACCCTAGGTTGTTCAACCTTCCCTGCGTAACTCGGGTCCGTGGGGTCGTCAATCCCAGGTATTACACTGTTAAATATACTACCCCTCCGGTAATATATATTATTATTGTTATTATTATTTTCAGTAAAATAAGAAGGAACGGTTTTTTACTTGATAGAAGGATTATTACAAAATTTGAATATCAAAACAGATTTAATCTGTAAATCTTCTACAATTTTAATTTCAAAAAATTTTTTTTAAGAAATTTTAAGAATTAAATTAATGTCTTTATAAGCACTGCTCATATTTAATAGACGTATAAAATCAAAATTCATCATACAATATCAAATGGATTTAAGAAAAACCAACGAATATATATTGTCAATTGAAATTAAAATATAAATAAGCAAACATTTTTTGTTTCATTCCAGGCATGCGTACTGAACTCTTCAGACGAACGTACGAAGTCCTGTTTGTTACAAAATGTATTGTTTTCTGATCCTATATTAATGAAAAATAACTCTTTCTCAAAAATATGAAACATAATTTCAAGAACTTCTCAAAAACTAATTTATTTGAAATATTCAATATATTTAAATAAATTACTACGAAAAATATCAAAATATGTAGCACATCCTCAAGAAATAATTAAAATTACGATAAGATCAGTTCCACTTTACATATAAAAAATAATAAAATCCATTAAACAATGTATAGACTTACCTAGTGCAATCTTCAGAAATATATGATCTTCAAAAACATGCACATAGGTACATTTATATCCAAGGTTCTCTATGTTCCATGTTCACAAAAACTCATACAAAGCTTATAAGGCACTTGGTCTTAGTTAAAACCATTCAACACTGTATAATGAATTTCTTTATTTAAAAAACCTAATATAATTATATATTATATATATAAAATAAAATAAGAAGGAACGGTTTTTTACTTGATAGAAGGATTATTACAAAATTTGAATATCGAAATAACGAAACAAAAAATGTTTGCTTATTTATATTTTAATTTCAATTGACAATTTATATTCGTTGGTTTTTCTTAATTCCATTTGATATTGTATGATGAATTTTGATTTTATACGTCTATTAGATATGAGCAGTGCTTATAAAGACATTAATTTAATTCTTAAAGTTTCTTAAAAAAATTTTTTTGGAATTAAAATTGTAGAAGATTAACAGATTAAATCTGTTTTGATATTCAAATTTTGTTTCTGAATGTTGAGCTAATAAATAATATTCATTTTCTGCTTCGAATGGTCACATGATTTCAATTTGTATACTAATAAAATTGAGAATGTCCTCAACCGAGGACGAAACGTCTTTTCAATATTCATAGTACTTTTTTATTTTATTTGTGGAATTCAAAATCCTAAGAAAGACCAATTTTACTTTAAATAACAGGATTCAAGAAATTCTAAGTTTTATATATATTGATATACATTCTGTCAAAAAAGTAGCGGGAATTATGGATTTAAATCTAGCGGGGCAATGAGGCAGGTAAAAATTTTTTTTCCTAGGTTGGTACCACTGTCCTTAATTACTATGCCAAGCTTGAGCGGGATCTGTCAACTAGTGTGTTTGCAACAGCTGATCAAGTCAGTCGATTTCAGAGTGCGTGCCGATTTTTACTATGGGTGATTACGTTGAGCAAAGAATTTGTCTAAAGTTTTGTGTTGCAAATAAATTTTCGTGTGCCGATGCATTGAAAATGTTACAAAAGGCCTTTGGTGATAATGCTCTATCGAAAATCCGTGTATATCAGTGGTACAGAGCCTTCAAGGACGGTCGTGACGTGGTCGAAGACCGGACGCCTATCGACGGCTTCGATCGAAGATAACATCGATAAAATTAAGGAAAGGGTGCTGGAAAACCGTCGTACCAGCTTGAGAGAGATAGCACATGATCTTAAGATATCCCACGAGTCCGCACGTACGATTTTGATTGATATTTTGGGCATGAGAAAGGTGGCCGCACGACTCGTACCGAACCGAAAAACCTGAATTTTCTTCAAAAACGTCATCGCGAACAGGTTCAGATATGCTGGGTCGCTATAATTCCGATTCTACATTCATGGAACGCATTATAACTGGTGATAAGACCTGGGTCTACGAGTGCGATATGCAAACAAGCCAGCAATCATCGGAATGGGTGGCAAAAAATGAGCCGAAACCGAAAAAACCACGCCAAAGCCGCTCGAAAATGAAGGTGATGCTCATTGTTTTCTTCGATATCCGTGGCGTGGTGGACTACGAATTCGTTCCAGAGGGTCAGACGGTAAACAAGGAGTATTACCTAGGCGTTATGAAACGTTTGCGTGAGCGTATCCGTAAGAAGCGGCCAAATTTGTGGGCGAACAACGCATGGAGTTTGCATGACGATAACGCGCCTTCTCACCGAGCTACGATTGTGACTGACTTTCTCGCCAAAAACTCAACAAACGTGCTTCAGCAACCACCGTATTCGCCGGATTTGGATCCCTGCGACTTTTTCCTCTTCCCAAAACTAAAATTGGCCCTTCGTGGTACCCGTTTTGAGTCGATTGAAGCCATAAAACAAAATTCGGCGCGAGAGCTCAAGTCCATCCCGGAAAGCGCCTATAGAAAATGTTTCGATAATTGGAAGTGCCGTTGGCATAGATGTATTGGAGCAAATTGAGCCTATTTTGAAGGCGACCCAATAAATTTTGACGATTAAATGTAAAAATGTTGTTTTAATTGAAAATTCCCGGTACTTTCTTGACAGAGTAGTATATATATATATATATATATATATATATATATATAAAACTCAAAATTTTTTGAACCCTGTTATTTAAAGTGAAAATGGTCTTTCCTAGGATTTTGGATTCCTCAACGATTGAGAATGTTCTCAACCGAGGACGAAACGTCTTTTCAATATTCATAATACTTTTTTATTTTATTTGTGGAATCCAAAGTCCTAAGAAAGACCAATTTTACTTTCAATAACAGGATTCAAGAAATTCTAATATACTATGTATATATATATATATATATATATATATATATATATATATATATATATATATAACTCAGAATTTTTTGAACCCTGTTATTTAAAGTGAAAATGGTCTTTCCTAGGATTTTGGATTCCTCAAATAAAATAAAAAAGCATGAATATTAAAAAGACGTTTCCTCCTCGGTTGAGGACATTCTCAATTTTATTAGTATACAAATTAAAATTGTCTCAGTGTCATGTGACCATTCTGAAAAAAGATTTTACAATCATAAAAATATATGAAATAGGACTAAGAGGTGACGTACCCAAGCAGAAAATTAGTCTTATTTAGTAGTTCAACATTCAGAAACAATCAACCTTCCACTGGTATGCAGCATCGTCTACGTATTGGTTCACAATAATTCTCGAATGACGGGGTCTGTAGTGAAATATCAGGTGTTTTTAATATTGTCTCTGGATATCTCCGTATGTATTTCAAAGGAAAACATCAGTGGTTATAGAGGATGGTCGTGAAGATAACGATTAGTGATGGAATTAAAAAAAAATGTAAGGTCTTGTATCTACATTTAAAATTTTTCTCTATAGGATGGTATGATATATCTGGTTTATTATATCTGTTCTGTTATTCATGGCGTTTTTGTTTTTTTATATAAATCATTTCCTTTATGCTTCTTTTATCGTTATTAGTTTCAAAAGCAAGGATCTTCGTACTGTGGAAGTCTGGGTTTTGGTCATCTGTTAAAATATGTTTGTTAAGTGCTGTGCTTGAGTTTTTCAAGTATTTGTGCCCATTCAGTCTATTGTTCAATAAGTGTGATGTCATGCCTATATATACTTTCTCACAATCGTTGTAGGGAATACTGTATATCAAATGTGACCTTTTCATTGGTGGAATTTCACTTTTTAGCTGAGTAAACAGTATTTTCAAATTATTATGCGTTTTATGGCATACCTTCAAATTATGTACTTGCAGAACGTTAGCTATATTTTCCGATAGGTTTCGTACATACGGAATAGAGATGTATTTTTTTTCTTGAATATCTTTCCTATTTCTTGTTCTGTTGTTAAACCTGTGCGTTCTTTGTTTGATAATCTTGTTCACTAAACCAGTAGGGTAGTGGTTCTTAATTAAAATTCTCCCAACTCTGTTGAGTGCATCTAGTCTCAAAGATGGGCTGGTTAGGGCAACTGCACGGTCTGTTACGCCAATTATGACACTTTGTTTTTGGCTAAAACGATGTTCGGATTAAAAGTTCAAATATCTCTCTGACCAGGTTGTTTTCGTATACCATTGTGTGATTATGATATTATTATTTCTGATAAGGGTTAAATCTAGGAAGTTTATTCTGTTATTTTCTTCCTCTTCTATTGTGAATTGAATTTTATCATGAAAAACATTAAACGCAATTACGATTTCATCCGTCTTGCTTTGGGGTACAGCCATGATGCAATCGTCTACATATCTCCTGTAGAGGAGTAATTCGATATTCAATTTCTTAATTATAAGTTCCTCTACCATTTCCATCACTAGTTGTACAACAGGTATAGGAAAATAATTAAAATTAATAAATAAATATTTGAAGGAGACAAAATTTAGTTTCTGGTCTTACCTTTAAGAACACCAATTGCCTTTTAAAAATATGAACACACTTGAAGGACTTCTCAAAGAATAAAATTTATTTGAAATTTTTAATATATTTAAATATTCGAATAAGTTATTTCAAAAATCTCTAAAAAATGTGCACTACATCTTCAAAAAACAAATATAATTCTAAGCAATCCCGTCTTCAGTCCTCATTTAATATTCCAAATATCAAAATAAAGAACTAACCTATATCTTTCACGTGTTGAAAGACTAAAGCTTCGAAACACAGAACAACTATATAATTCAAGATTGATCTATGTTCTTACAAAATCAAAGAACAGTGTGAGTTATTTTGAGGTTTATTTAAATTCATTGACCCTCCATAATGAGATTTATTGAAGCCAAAATATAATTATATATTATATATAAAATAAAATAGAATAGAAAGGCCTTTTACTTGATAAAAGAAATTAAACAAAATTTGAATATTGAAACATATTGAAATATGTTTGTCTTCTACAATTTTAATTTCAAAAAAATTTTTTTTCAAAAACATTAAGAATTAAATTTATGTCTACAACAAGCACTGCTTACATTTAAAAGACGTATATAATCAAAACTCAATATATAATGTCAAATGGAATACTTACTTTACTTCTATCAAGTAAAAGGCCTTTCTATTCTATTTTATTTTACATATAATATATAATTATATTTTGGCTTCAATAAATCTTATTATGGAATGTCAATGAATTTAAATAAACCTCAAAATAACTCACACTGTTCTTTGATTTTGTTAGAACATAGATCAATCTTGTATTAGTTGATATATGTTGATCTGTGTTTCGAAGCTTTAGTCTTTTAACACGTGAGAGATATAGGTTAGTTTTTTATTTTGATATTTGGAATATTAAATGAGGACTGAAGACGTGATTGCATAGAATTATATTAGTGTTTTGAAGACATAGTGCACATCTTTTAGAGATTTTTTGAATAACTTATTCGAATATTTAAATATATTAAATATTTCAAATAAATTATATTCTTTGAGAAGTCCTTTAAGAGTGTTCATATTGTTAAAAGGCAATTGGTGTTCTTAAAGGTAAGACCAGAAACAAAATTTTGTCTCCTTCAAATATTTATTTATTACTTTCAATTACTTTCGTATATCTGTTGGGTTATTTATTCCATTTGACATTACATATTGAGTTTTGATTATACACGTCTATTAAATGTAAGCAGTGCTTGTTGTAGACATAAATTTAATTCTAAAAGTTTTTGAATAAAAAATTTTTTGAAATTAAAATTGTAGAAGACAAACATATTTCAATATGTTTTAATATTCAAATTTTGTTATATTTCTTCTATCAAGTAAAAGGCCTTTCTATTCTATTCTATTTTACATATAATATATAATTATATTTTGGCTTCAATAAATCTCATTATGGAATGTCAATGAATTTAAATAAACCTCAAAATAACTCACACTGTTCTTTTATTTTGTTAGAACATAGATCAATCTTGTATTATATAGTTGATCTGTGTTTCGAAGCTTTAGTCTTTTAACACGTGAGAAATATAGGTTAGTTTTTTATTTTGATATTTGGAATATTAAATGAGGACTGAAGACGGGATTGCTTAGAATTATATTTGTTTTTTGAAGATATAGTGCACATTTTTTTAGAGATTTTTGAAATGACTCATTCGATGATTTAAATATATTAAATATTTCAAATAAATTGTATTCTTTGAGAAGTCCTTTAAGTGTGTTCATGTTGTTAAAAGGCAATTGGTGTTCTTAAAGGTAAGACCAGAAACAAAATTTTGTGTCCTTCAAATATTTATTTATTACTTTCAATTTCTTTCGTATATCTGTTGGGTTATTTATTCCATTTGACATTATATATTGAGTTTTGATTATATACGTCTATTAAATGTAAGCAGTGCTTGTTGTAGACATAAATTTAATTCTAAAAGTTTTTTAATATTCAAATTTTGTTATATTTCTTCTATCAAGTAAAAGGCTTTTCTATTCTATTTTATTTTACATATAATATATAATTATATTTTGGCTTCGATAAATCTCATTATGGAATGTCAATGAATTTAAATAAACCTCAAAATAACTCACACTGTTCTTTGATTTTGTTAGAACATAGATCAATCTTGTATTAGTTGATATATGTTGATCTGTGTTTCGAAGCTTTAGTCTTTTAACGCGTGAGAGATATAGGTTAGTTTTTTTTTTTTTGATATTTAGAATATTAAATGAGGACTGAAGACGTGATTGCTTAGAATTATATTAGTTTTTTGAAGACATAGTGCACATTTTTTAGAGATTTTTCAAATAACTTATTCGAATATTTAAATATATTAAATATTTCAAATAAATTATATTCTTTGAGAAGTCCTTTAACTGTGTTCATGTTTTTAAAAGGCAATTGGTGTTCTTAAAGGTAAGACCAGAAACAAAATTTTGTCTCCTTCAAATATTTATTTATTACTTTCAATTACTTTCGTATATCTGTTGGGTTATTTATTCCATTTGACATTACATATTGAGTTTTGATTATATACGTCTATTAAATGTAAGCAGTGCTTGTTGTAGACATAATTTGAATATCAAAACAAATTGAAATATGTTTATCTTCTACAACTTTAATTTCCAAAAGAATTTTTTATTCAAAAAACTTTTAGAATTAAATTAATGTCTAAAACAAGCACCGCTCACATTTAATAGACGTATATAATCAAAACTCAATATACAATGTCAAATGAAATAAATAACCCAACAGATATACGAAAGTAATTAAAATTAATAAATAAATATTCAAAGGAGACAAAATTTTGTTTCTGGTTTTATCTTAAGAAATACTACTTGCCTTATAAAAACATGAACACACTTGAAGGAATTCCCAAAGAATATAATTTATTTGAAATATTTAATATATTTAAATATTCGAACAAATTATTTCAAAAATCTCTAAAAAATTTGCACTATATCTTCAAAAAACAAATATAATTCTAGATAATCCCTTCATCAGCCTTTTTTCAATATTCCAAATATCAAAATCAAAAACATAACCTACATCACTCACGTGTTAAAAGACTTAAGCTTCGAACTACAGATCAACTATATATTCAAGATTGATCTATGTTCTAACAAAATCAAAGAACAAAGTGAGTTATTTTAAGGTTTACTTAAATTCATTGACATTCTATAATGAGATTTATTGAAGCCAACATATAATTATATATTATCCCTACTATCCCTACTATCCCTACTTAATATTATAAATGCGAATGTAAGTTTGTTTGTTACGCTTTCACGCAAAAACTACTGAACCGATCATCATGAAACTTTGTACATATACTCTTGAAGGTATTAGAAGTAGCATAGGGTACTTTATATTTAAAAAAAAATTTTTTTACGAAAGATAAAACAATTGTTTGTCAAAAAATCGTCAAATTTAGCTACTTCAGTAATGAAGTTTTACTATTATTATACCCTTACCCTTTATCTTTCATACTTATTTAATGACTCCACTGCGGGCGAAGCCGCGGGTAAAAAGCTAGTATAATATTATAAATGCGAATGTAAGTTTGTTTGTTACGCTTTCACGCAACAACTACTGAACCGATCATCATGAAACTTTGTACATATACTCTTGAAGGTATTAGAAGTAACATAGGGTACTTTATATTTAAAAAAAAAAATTTTTTACGAAAGATTAAACAATTGTTTGTCAAAAAATCGTCAAATTTAGCTACTTCAGTAATGAAGTTTTACTATTATTATACCCTTACCCTTTATCTTTCATACTTATTTAATGACTCCACTGCGGGCGAAGCCGCGGGTAAAAAGCTAGTATATATATATATAATATTATAAATGCGAATTGTAAGTTTGTTTGTTACGCTTTCACGCAAAAACTACTGAACCGATCATCATGAAACTTTGTACATATACTCTTGAAGGTATTAGAAGTAACATAGGGTACTTTATATTTAAAAAAAAAAATTTTTACGAAAGATAAAACAATTGTTTGTCAAAAAATCGTCAAATTTAGCTACTTCAGTAATGAAGTTTTACTATTATTATACCCTTACCCTTTATCTTTCATACTTATTTAATGACTCCACTGCGGGCGAAGCCGCGGGTAAAAAGCTAGTAATATTATAAATGCGAATGTAAGTTTGTTTGTTACGCTTTCACGCAAAAACTACTGAACCGATCATCATGAAACTTTGTACATATACTCTTGAAGGTATTAGAAGTAACATAGGGTACTTTATATTTAAAAAAAAAAAATTTTTTTACGAAAGATAAAACAATTGTTTGTCAAAAAATCGTCAAATTTAGCTACTTCAGTAATGAAGTTTTACTATTATTATACCCTTACCCTTTATCTTTCATACTTATTTAATGACTCCACTGCGGGCGAAGCCGCGGGTAAAAAGCTATATCCCTACTATCCCTATCCCTACTATCCCTACTTCCCTACTAATAATATTATAAATGCGAATGTAAGTTTGTTTGTTACGCTTTCACGCAAAAACTACTGAACCGATCATCATGAAACTTTGTACATATACTCTTGAAGGTATTAGAAGTAACATAGGGTACTTTATATTTAAAAAAAAAAAAAATTTTTACGAAAGATAAAACAATTGTTTGTCAAAAAATCGTCAAATTTAGCTACTTCAGTAATGAAGTTTTACTATTATTATACCCTTACCCTTTATCTTTCATACTTATTTAATGACTCCACTGCGGGCGAAGCCGCGGGTAAAAAGCTATCCCTATTCCTTTTTCCCTACTATCCCTATCCCTATCCCTATCCCTATATCCCTATATCCCTATCCCTACTATAATAATATAATAATATAATAATATATTAATAATAATATAATAATATAATAATAATAATAATAATCCCTACTATCCCTATCCCTACTTATAATATTATAAATGCGAATGTAAGTTTGTTTGTTACGCTTTCACGCAAAAACTACTGAACCGCTCATCATGAAACTTTGTACATATACTCTTGAAGGTATTAGAAGTAACATAGGGTACTTTATATTTAAAAAAAAAAAAAATTTTTACGAAAGATAAAACAATTGTTTGTCAAAAAATCGTCAAATTTAGCTACTTCAGTAATGAAGTTTTACTATTATTATACCCTTACCCTTTATCTTTCATACTTATTTAATGACTCCACTGCGGGCGAAGCCGCGGGTAAAAAGCTATCCCTACTATAATATTATAAATGCGAATGTAAGTTTGTTTGTTACGCTTTCACGCAAAAACTACTGAACCGATCATCATGAAACTTTGTACATATACTCTTGAAGGTATTAGAAGTAACATAGGGTACTTTATATTTAAAAAAAAAAATTTTTTTACGAAAGATAAAACAATTGTTTGTCAAAAAATCGTCAAATTTAGCTACTTCAGTAATGAAGTTTTACAGTCATGAAGTTTCAACCCTGAATACTGTAATACCGTCCCATTGTATTACCGGCGGTAACGAAATTATCTAATTCAATTGAATATAGTTTCAACTGTTTATAATTTTTCTATACTTATTGTGACTTTCTTCTGTCGTTACATTTTTCTATAGTTAATCTAATTCAATTGAATATAGTTTCAACTGTTTATAATTTTTCTATACTTATTGTGAGTTTCTTCTGTCGTTACATTTTTCTATAGTTATTGTGACTTTCTTCTGTCGTTACATCCCTACTATCCCTACTTATCCCTACTATCCCTACTAATCCCTACTAATCCCTACTAATCCCTACTAATATTATAAATGCGAATGTAAGTTTGTTTGTTACGCTTTCACGCAAAAACTACTGAACCGATCATCATGAAACTTTGTACATATACTCTTGAAGGTATTAGAAGTAACATAGGGTACTTTATATCTAAAAAAAAAATTTTTTACGAAAGATAAAACAATTGTTTGTCAAAAAATCGTCAAATTTAGCTACTTCAGTAATGAAGTTTTACAGTCATGAAGTTTCAACCCTGAATACTGTAATACCGTCCCATTGTATTACCGGCGGTAACGAAATTATCTAATTCAATTGAATATAGTTTCAACTGTTTATAATTTTTCTATACTTATTGTGACTTTCTTCTGTCGTTACATTTTTCTATAGTTAATCTAATTCAATTGAATATAGTTTCAACTGTTTATAATTTTTCTATACTTATTGTGACTTTCTTCTGTCGTTACATTTTTCTATAGTTATTGTGACTTTCTTCTGTCGTTACATCCCTACTATCCCTACTTATCCCTACTATCCCTACTAATCCCTACTAATCCCTACTAATCCCTACTAATATTATAAATGCGAATGTAAGTTTGTTTGTTACGCTTTCACGCAAAAACTACTGAACCGATCATCATGAAACTTTGTACATATACTCTTGAAGGTATTAGAAGTAACATAGGGTACATTATATTAAAAAAAAAAAATTTTTTTTACGAAAGATAAAACAATTGTTTGTCAAAAAATCGTCAAATTTAGCTACTTCAGTAATGAAGTTTTACTATTATTATACCCTTACCCTTTATCTTTCATACTTATTTAATGACTCCACTGCGGGCGAAGCCGCGGGTAAAAAGCTAGTAATATTATAAATGCGAATGTAAGTTTGTTTGTTACGCTTTCACGCAAAAACTACTGAACCGATCATCATGAAACTTTGTACATATACTCTTGAAGGTATTAGAAGTAACATAGGGTACTTTATATTTAAAAAAAATAATTTTTTTACGAAAGATAAAACAATTGTTTGTCAAAAAATCGTCAAATTTAGCTACTTCAGTAATGAAGTTTTACTATTATTATACCCTTACCCTTTATCTTTCATACTTATTTAATGACTCCACTGCGGGCGAAGCCGCGGGTAAAAAGCTAGTAATATTATAAATGCGAATGTAAGTTTGTTTGTTACGCTTTCACGCAAAAACTACTGAACCGATCATCATGAAACTTTGTACATATACTCTTGAAGGTATTAGAAGTAACATAGGGTACTTTATATTTAAAAAAAAAATTTTTTTTACGAAATTATGTAGCCTGTTCACGTGTATCTAATGCCAGGAATTTACACATATTTGCACGCGACAGGAAAACTTATAACATTGTCTACAAAAATATCTTAAATTAATACTTTGTATTTTATTTTTTTTTTTTGTTAGAATTCAGAATTATTTATTTGTGTTACGGTGAAATATATTTTAACATTTGTTGATGCATTTCAATAAGCATATATTAAAGTGTTGAAACTTCTGTCTGTAGTAGATTTTAAAAATTGTTGATCTCAGCCAAACAATAAAATTTAGTTATCATATTGACTCATTACTATTATTATACCCTTACCCTTTATCTTTCATACTTATTTAATGACTCCACTGCGGGCGAAGCCGCGGGTAAAAAGCTATCCCTACTATCCCTACTAATCCCTACTAATCCCTACTATCCCTATAATATTATAAATGCGAATGTAAGTTTGTTTGTTACGCTTTCACGCAAAAACTACTGAACCGATCATCATGAAACTTTGTACATATACTCTTGAAGGTATTAGAAGTAACATAGGGTACTTTATATTTAAAAAAAAAATTTTTTTACGAAAGATAAAACAATTGTTTGTCAAAAAATCGTCAAATTTAGCTACTTCAGTAATGAAGTTTTACTATTATTATACCCTTACCCTTTATCTTTCATACTTATTTAATGACTCCACTGCGGGCGAAGCCGCGGGTAAAAAGCTAGTAATATTATAAATGCGAATGTAAGTTTGTTTGTTATGCTTTCACGCAAAAACTACTGAACCGATCATCATGAAACTTTGTACATATACTCTTGAAGGTATTAGAAGTAACATAGGGTACTTTATATTTAAAAAAAAAAAATTTTTTTACGAAAGATAAAACAATTGTTTGTCAAAAAATCGTCAAATTTAGCTACTTCAGTAATGAAGTTTTACTATTATTATACCCTTACCCTTTATCTTTCATACTTATTTAATGACTCCACTGCGGGCGAAGCCGCGGGTAAAAAGCTAGTATATAAAATAAAATAGAAAGGCTTTTTACTTGATAGAAGAAATATAACAAAATTTGAATACCAAAACAAATTGAAATATGTTTATCTTCTACAACTTTAATTTCCAAAAGATTTTTTTATTCAAAAAACTTTTAGAATTAAATTAATGTCTAAAACAAGCACCGCTCACATTTAATAGACGTATATAATCAAAACTCAATATACAATGTCAAATGAAATAAATAACCCAACAGATATACGAAAGTAATTAAAATTAATAAATAAATATTCAAAGGAGACAAAATTTTGTTTCTGGTTTTATCTTAAGAAATACTACTTGCCTTATAAAAACATGAACACACTTGAAGGAATTCCCAAAGAATATAATTTATTTGAAATATTTAATATATTTAAATATTCGAACAAATTATTTCAAAAATCTCTAAAAAATGTGCACTATATCTTCAAAAAACAAATATAATTCTAGATAATCCCTTCATCAGCCCTTTTTCAATATTCCAAATATCAAAATCAAAATGAATTTAAGTAAACCTTAAAATAACTCACTTTGTTCTTTGATTTTGTTAGAACATAGATCAATCTTGAATATATAGTTGATCTGTAGTTCGAAGCTTATGTCTTTTAACACGTGAGTGATGTAGGTTATGTTTTTGATTTTGATATTTGGAATATTGAAAAAAGGGCTGATGAAGGGATTATCTAGAATTATATTTGTTTTTTGAAGATATAGTGCACATTTTTTAGAGATTTTTGAAATAATTTGTTCGAATATTTAAATATATTAAATATTTCAAATAAATTATATCCTTTGGGAATTCCTTCAAGTGTGTTCATGTTTTTATAAGGCAAGTAGTATTTCTTAAGATAAAACCAGAAACAAAATTTTGTCTCCTTTGAATATTTATTTATTAATTTTAATTACTTTCGTATATCTGTTGGGTTATTTATTTCATTTGACATTGTATATTGAGTTTTGATTATATACGTCTATTAAATGTGAGCGGTGCTTGTTTTAGACATTAATTTAATTCTAAAAGTTTTTCGAATAAAAAATTCTTTTGGAAATTAAAGTTGTGAAGATAAACATATTTCAATTTGTTTTGATATTCAAATTTTGTTATATTTCTTCTATCAAGTAAAAAGCCTTTCTATTTTATTTTATATATAATATATAATTATATTTTGGCATCAATAAATCTCATTATAGAATGTCAATGAATTTAAGTAAACCTTAAAATAACTCACTTTGTTCTTTGATTTTGTTAGAACATAGATCAATCTTGAATATATAGTTGATCTGTAGTTCGAAGCTTAAGTCTTTTAACACGTGAGTGATGTAGGTTATGTTTTTGATTTTGATACTTGGAATATTGAAAAAAGGGCTGATGAAGGGATTATCTAGAATTATATTTGTTTTTTGAAGATATAGTGCACATTTTTTAGAGATTTTTGAAATAATTTGTTCGAATATTTAAATATATTAAATATTTCAAATAAATTATATTCTTTGGGAATTCCTTCAAGTGTGTTCATGTTTTTATAAGGCAAGTAGTATTTCTTAAGATAAAACCAGAAACAAAATTTTGTCTCCTTTGAATATTTATTTATTAATTTTAATTACTTTCGTATATCTGTTGGGTTATTTATTTCATTTGACATTGTATATTGAGTTTTGATTATATACGTCTATTAAATGTGAGCGGTGCTTGTTTTAGACATTAATTTAATTCTAAAAGTTTTTTGAATAAAAAATTCTTTTGGAAATTAAAGTTGTAGAAGATAAACATATTTCAATTTGTTTTGATATTCAAATTTTGTTATATTTCTTCTATCAAGTAAAAAGCCTTTTTATTTTATTTTATATATAATATATAATTATATTTTGGCTTCAATAAATCTCATTATAGAATGTCAATGAATTTAAGTAAACCGTAAAATAACTCACTTTGTTCTTTGATTTTGTTAGAACATAGATCAATCTTGAATATATAGTTGATCTGTAGTTCGAAGCTTAAGTGTTTTAACACGTGAGTGATGTAGGTTATATTTTTGATTTTGATATTTGGAATATTGAAAAAAGGGCTGATGAAGGGATTATCTAGAATTATATTTGTTTTTTGAAGATATAGTGCACATTTTTTAGAGATTTTTGAAATAATTTGTTCGAATATTTAAATATATTAAATATTTCAAATAAATTATATTCTTTGGGAATTCCTTCAAGTGTGTTCATGTTTTTATAAGGCAAGTAGTATTTCTTAAGATAAAACCAGAAACAAAATTTTGTCTCCTTTGAATATTTATTTATTAATTTTAATTACTTTCGTATATCTGTTGGGTTATTTATTTCATTTGACATTGTATATTGAGTTTTGATTATATACGTCTATTAAATGTGAGCGGTGCTTGTTTTAGACATTGATTTAATTCTAAAAGTTTTTTGAATAAAAAATTCTTTTGGAAATTAAAGTTGTAGAAGATAAACATATTTCAATTTGTTTTGATATTCAAATTTTGTTATATTTCTTCTATCAAGTAAAAAGCCTTTCTATTTTATTTTATATATAATATATAATTATATTTTGGCTTCAATAAATCTCATTATAGAATGTCAATGAATTTAAGTAAACCTTAAAATAACTCACTTTGTTCTTTGATTTTGTTAGAACATAGATCAATCTTGAATATATAGTTGATCTGTAGTTCGAAGCTTAAGTCTTTTAACACGTGAGTGATGTAGGTTATGTTTTTGATTTTGATATTTGGAATATTGAAAAAAGGGCTGATGAAGGGATTATCTAGAATTATATTTGTTTTTTGAAGATATAGTGCACATTTTTTAGAGATTTTTGAAATAATTTGTTCGAATATTTAAATATATTAAATATTTCAAATAAATTATATTCTTTGGGGATTCCTTCAAGTGTGTTCATGTTTTTATAAGGCAAGTAGTATTTCTTAAGATAAAACCAGAAACAAAATTTTGTCTCCTTTGAATATTTATTTATTAATTTTAATTACTTTCGTATATCTGTTGGGTTATTTATTTCATTTGACATTGTATATTGAGTTTTGATTATATACGTCTATTAAATGTGAGCGGTGCTTGTTTTAGACATTAATTTAATTCTAAAAGTTTTTTGAATAAAAAATTCTTTTGGAAATTAAAGTTGTAGAAGATAAACATATTTCAATTTGTTTCGATATTCAAATTTTGTTATATTTCTTCTATCAAGTAAAAAGCCTTTCTATTTTATTTCATATATAATATATAATTATATTTTGGCTTCAATAAATCTCATTATAGAATGTCAATGAATTTAAGTAAACCTTAAAATAACTCACTTTGTTCTTTGATTTTGTTAGAACATAGATCAATCTTGAATATATAGTTGATCTGTAGTTCGAAGCTTAAGTCTTTTAACACGTGAGTGATGTAGGTTATGTTTTTGATTTTGATATTTGGAATATTGAAAAAAGGGCTGATGAAGGGATTATCTAGAATTATATTTGTTTTTTGAAGATATAGTGCACATTTTTTAGAGATTTTTGAAATAATTTGTTCGAATATTTAAATATATTAAATATTTCAAATAAATTATATTCTTTGGGGATTCCTTCAAGTGTGTTCATGTTTTTATAAGGCAAGTAGTATTTCTTAAGATAAAACCAGAAACAAAATTTTGTCTCCTTTGAATATTTATTTATTAATTTTAATTACTTTCGTGTATCTGTTGGGTTATTTATTTCATTTGACATTGTATATTGAGTTTTGATTATATACGTCTATTAAATGTGAGCGGTGCTTGTTTTAGACATTAATTCAATTCTTAAAGTTTTTTGAATAAAAAATTCTTTTGGAAATTAAAGTTGTAGAAGATAAACATATTTCAATTTGTTTTGATATTCAAATTTTGTTATATTTCTTCTATCAAGTAAAAAGCCTTTATATTTTATGTTGTAGACATAAATTTAATTCTAAAAGTTTTTGAATAAAAAATTTTTTGAAATTAAAATTGTAGAAGACAAACATATTTCAATATGTTTTAATATTCAAATTTTGTTATATTTCTTCTATCAAGTAAAAGGCCTTTCTATTCTATTTTATTTTACATATAATATATAATTATATTTTGGCTTCAATAAATCTCATTATGGAATGTCAATGAATATGTTGTTTATGAGTGATCCCATGTGCATGCATTACGACAGCGCTCCTGAATTCGGCCGGAATTTCAAGTTAAATATTGCCTATTAATTTTTCATAGACGGACCCAGTGAAAAGGTGTTGATTTTGGACATATTCAGTAATCGTTACATTCCTGAGAATCATACCGAAGGGCTGAAATTATTATATTTTGAAAATAATTCGAATTTATTATTCACAACAGAACTACTTATCACTATCCTAACATACGACTGCGGTTGATAAGAAATTGTGAAACAGAACCGCATCAAGTGTGATTTGTAGAATGCATTCTCAAGAAATGACCAGTGTGGAAATAACCAACATTCAGCTTCGAGATGAGATAGTGAAAGGAAATGAGGATTTGAAATCTCTACTGCGAGCACTGGACGTAAAACTCTCATTAAAGATCGAGGAAATCAATCGCCGTCTTAACAAAGCAGAAAGAGAGAATGAAGAATTGAAAAAAAAAGTTGAAAATTTAGAACGGAAAAATAGAAAGAATGGCTTAATTATTTTTGGATTAGAAAGACAGGAACCATTAGTAACAGCTGAGAAAATTATTGAAGTAGTTGGAAAAACTCTAAAGTTAAAGCTGGTAGAAAGCGATCTCAATAACATATTTACTCTAGGGAAAAATAACAACAGCCCAATAAAAGTTGAATTCACTTCCTATATGAAAAAACTCGCAGTACTGGGGAACACTAAACATCTAAAAGGAACCCCAATCAGAATATCACATGATCTTACTGAACAACAGAGGACAGAAGATAAAATCTTAAGAAAGCATCTTTACTCCGCCAGGCGAAAGGGGCAGACCAATTGCTTTATTAAGAAAGGCAGACTTCATTTGAACAACCGCGTCTTTACACCAACCGACCTGGCAAGTCTAGAGGAAGACGATAAAGAGGATTACTTCACTAACAGATCACATAGCGATCCGGGCACACCAACGCTCCTACCTCAGTTCAGCAAGGAAGAAAGAACAAACGCCAAGCCGGATCAACCTACATTAAGATCTAAGATATTGACGACGTCAAACAGCGTTTCTGAAAGTGAGTCTTCCACAACCCCAAAACCAGGTACTGTAAAATCCTCCTTTCGAACTTCCGCAAAAGATCGACCCAATACCAGAAAGAACTCGGCTAAGACGAGTCTCAAGGACTAATATTAGTATTTTTTTTCCTTTTTGTTTTGGTTGGGGGATGTCTGTGTCTGTATCTATGGCAGCATTTTGTTGATATGAATTAATGATTCCCACTACAAGGATTCTTCGTGGGAGTTTTTTGATTTATTTCCGATAATTTGCATATGCAATATTCATTGTTTTTTTTTTCTGTTCTGTATGCTACAGTGTGAAATTAAAAGATGGATCCATATATAAGAGATTTCGAACACTTGGAGTTTGAATCAACTGAGGTGGATGATTGTGATGATTTTGAGATCGTTGCTGAAGCAGCCAAGAAGGCAGGATTCGTGGTTTTCCAGGCTAACATAAGAAGCATTAGTAAGAACTTCGATGAAATGTTAATTTTGCTGAGAAAATTTGAGTGTCAGTTTGATGTTATTATTTTCACGGAAACGTGGCATATCCCAAATGTTAACCTCTTCAGAATCCCAGAATACGAAGTTATTTATAATTCAGGAGATTATAATCAGAACGATGGAGTTGTTGTGTATGTAAAAATCTTGGTTTTACGAAAACTATCCGCCTCACAATTAAAGGTATTGACAAAGATATCATAGTAGACGCACTCTATCGTTCACCTTCAACTAGTCCGTACGAATTCAATGAATACCTTTTTGACTATATGGAAGACCACTGTCTGGACAACAAACATACCTACTTCTTTGCCGGAGATGTTAATATAGATATTAAATCGAATACTGATTTTTGCATTGATTATCTCAATATATTGGGAGAATTTGGATTTCATTCGATGATAGATAAATACACAAGAGTTCAGAATACATCTACGACTCTACTAGACCATATTTTCATCAAGGACTCGATGCTCCCTTTGGGTTGCAGGTCATATGTCATTCGCTGCAATGTTACAGATCACTTTCCTACGCTGGCAATATATCCTGCGTCAACTCTCAAATACCATAGGCCCCCAATAAAGAAAACATCATTCGATCGAAAATATTTCTACCAGGTTATGCAGGCAGAAGACTGGAGTGATTGTTATTGCTTGAATAACGTGAATCTAATATCGGAATGCCTGATCACAAGAATAACTGATGCTATGATGTTATCTTCTAGAAGACAAGTGAAAGGATGTGAGACAAAGAGAAAACCGTGGATAACGAAAGGCTTGGTGAAATCAGCTGATGAGAAACAGAGAATTTATAGGCAAGTGGTCAGAAACCCGGATGATACTGAATTACTTAGAGAATATAAAGCATACAAAAATAAGTTCACAGATTTGCTCAAGATAACAAAGAAACAGTACTACTTCAGGCAGATTAAAGAGAACAAGGATAATCCAAGAGCCCTCTGGGAGAACATCAAAGAACTGACAGGTAGTAGGCGAGCCCAAGCTGAAATACTAGAGAACAATTACGCAAATGAAGGTATAACAACCACGGATAAATTAGCTCGAATATTCAACTCGTACTTCATTAATGTCGGTAGGGAGATCGCCAGCCAGATCAATGGACCACCAGTCTCTGTCATAAAAAGAAAAAGAGAGAATAAGACAATATTTTTCAGACCAACAGATGAGAAGGAAGTACTTGGCACAATAAACGGTCTTAAAAATCGTAAATGCCCTGGGGTTGATGGAATAACATCGGAACACTTGAAAATTGTTGGTGAATTTATAAAAGGGCCTCTCACCTATCTTGTAAATAGAATTTTTACAGAAGGAAAGTTTCCGGAAAATCTCAAAACAGCTCTAGTGAAACCGCTATATAAAAAGGGTGATCGGAAAGATCCTTCAAACTACAGACCGATATCATTAATAAGTACAGTCGCAAAAATTGTAGAAAAAATTATAAAGGTGAGACTGGTTGAATTTTTGGAGGGAAACAATCTACTTTCCGGAAGACAGTTTGGTTTCAGACCGAAAAGATCAACTGAAGATGCTATCGTTTGTCTAACGAATGATATTTATCGGGCACTTGATGAGGGCAAATTCACATTAGGGGTCTTTCTGGACTTAGCCAAGGCATTTGACACTGTCAATCATCGGAAATTGTTAGACGTTATGGTGGACTTTGGTATAAGAGGAATCGCAGGTGATTTGTTTCGATCATACCTTGAAAATAGAACACAATGCGTGCAGGTTAACGAAGACATCAGTGAATTACAAACAGTCTTAACCGGCGTACCTCAGGGAACGGTACTGGGGCCAGTGCTGTTTTTGATGTATATCGATGGGTTGCTGTCTTTGAAGGTGGATGCCGATGTGTCATCTTTCGCGGATGATACAGTAGTTCTCTTTACCGGCTCTACTTGGGAGGAAGTTGTGAATAGGGCGGAGTACAACATGGAAAGAATAAAAGATTGGCTGGATGAGATGGACCTGATGCTCAATATGGAGAAGACGAAGTGCATGGTTTCTCTAATAAAATATCAAGCCTACCCAAAATTGACCATCTGGTACTGAGGAATAGCAATTCTGGTGATTTTATTGAATGTGTGTCATCGAAAACTTACCTTGGAGCCGAGATCGACCCTCACCTGAGATGGGACCTTCACATTGTCAAAGTGACCAAGAAACTAAGATCTTTGTTGTTTACTTTCAAACGCCTAAAAAAGCTTATGGAAGATGGTTTTCTCAAAATTCTCTATCACGCACTTGTTGAAACACATTTACAATACGGAATATCAGGTTGGGGCGGAACGTACAAATGTCATAAAATACAACTGAAAATTATGCAAAAAACCTTCCTGAAAATTATTTATAACAAAGAACGAACTTATCCCACACAAAAACTTTTCGATGAGGTACCAATGTTCAACATGGAAAAACTTTACTATTATAGGGTTCTCTGCCTACAGTACAGAAACAGGGGAGAACTGTCGTTTATAAAACATAATCACAATACTAGGCATAGGAGAGATTGCGAGTATGTCACAGAAAGGGCAGCTAAAGCGGTGGGTCAGAGATCGTTTTATTATACAGCTCCAAGAATTTACTCTCAAGTTCCACCTAATATAAGAAATATGAACAGCTTTCATTCATACAAAAAAAAGTTGAAAATCTGGTTGAAAAATTTGCTTCTTGATGAAATTGACAGGGTGGCCGCGGTTTCTACTTGAAGACGCATTGGAGTGGTGAAGGTTGCTTGTTTTCAGCACGTGGATCTTGTTTCTTATTATCATTATTACTTTTTTTTTTTTTTGGATCATATTGCTTTGTTTAAGTATTTGTGCAAATATATTTTTTATTGTATTGATTCAGATTGTTATAATTTAGTATAAAATTTTTCTAAATTTATTTTGAAGTAAATCACATTATTGTTGTTATTATTATTATTATATTAATTGTGAGAACTCTTTCATTTATGTAGTTTTGGGACATAAACATTATTATTATTATTATTATTAATTTAAATAAACCTCAAAATAACTCACACTGTTCTTTGATTTTGTTAGAACATAGATCAATCTTGTATTAGTTGATATATGTTGATCTGTGTTTCGAAGCTATAGTCTTTTAACACGTGAGAGATATAGGTTAGTTTTTTTTTTTTGATATTTAGAATATTAAATGAGGACTAAAGACGTGATTGCTTAGAATTATATTAGTTTTTTGAAGACATAGTGCACATTTTTTAGAGATTTTTCAAATAACTTATTCGAATATTTAAATATATTAAATATTTCAAATAAATTATATTCTTTGAGAAGTCCTTTAAGTGTGTTCATGTTTTTAAAAGGCAATTGGTGTTCTTAAAGGTGAGACCAGAGACAAAATTTGTCTCCTTTAAATATTTATTTATTAATTTTAATTACTTTCGTATATCTGTTGGGTTATTTATTCCATTTGACATTATATATTGAGTTTTGATTATATACGTCTATTGAATGTAAGCAGTGCTTGTTGTAGACATAAATTTAATTCTAAAAGTTTTTGAATAAAAAATTTTTTGAAATTAAAATTGTAGAAGACAAACATATTTCAATATGTTTTAATATTCAAATTTTGTTATATTTCTTCTATCAAGCAAAAGGCCTTTCTATTCTATTTTATTTTACATATAATATATAATTATATTTTGGTTACAATAAATCTCATTATGGAATGTCAATGAATTTAAATAAACCTCAAAATAACTCACACTGTTCTTTGATTTTGTTAGAACATAGATCAATCTTGAATTATATAGTTGATCTGTGTTTCGCAGCTTTAGTCTTTTAACACGTGAGAGATATAGGTTAGTTTTTTATTTTGATATTTGGAATATTAAATGAGGACTGAAGACGTGATTGCATAGAATTATATTAGTTTTTTGAAGACATAGTGCACATCTTTTAGAGATTTTTTGAATAACTTATTCGAATATTTAAATATATTAAATATTTCAAATAAATTATATTCTTTGAGAAGTCCTTTAAGAGTGTTCATATTGTTAAAAGGCAATTGGTGTTCTTAAAGGTAAGACCAGAAACAAAATTTTGTGTCCTTCAAATATTTATTTATTACTTTCAATTTCTTTCGTATATCTGTTGGGTTATTTATTCCATTTGACATTATATATTGAGTTTTGATTATATACGTCTATTAAATGTAAGCAGTGCTTGTTGTAGACATAAATTTAATTCTAAAAGTTCTTGAATAAAAAATTTTTTGAAATTAAAATTGTAGAAGACAAACATATTTCAATATGTTTTAATATTCAAATTTTGTTATATTTCTTCTATCAAGTAAAAGGCTTTTCTATTCTATTTTATTTTACATATAATATATAATTATATTTTGGCTTCAATAAATCTCATTATGGAATGTCAATGAATTTAAATAAACCTCAAAATAACTCACACTGTTCTTTGATTTTGTTAGAACATAGATCAATCTTGAATTATATAGTTGATCTGTGTTTCGCAGCTTTAGTCTTTTAACACATGAGAGATATAGGTTAGTTTTTTATTTTGATATTTGGAATATTAACTGAGGACTGAAGACGTGATTGCTTAGAATTTTATTTGTTTTTTGAAGATAAAGTGCACATTTTTTAGAGATTTTTGAAATAACTTATTCGAATATTTAAATATATTAAATATTTCAAATAAATTGTATTCTTTGAGAAGTCCTTTAAGTGTGTTCATGTTGTTAAAAGGCAATTGGTGTTCTTAAAGGTAAGACCAGAAACAAAATTTTGTGTCCTTCAAATATTTATTTATTACTTTCAATTTCTTTCGTATATCTGTTGGGTTATTTATTCCATTTGACATTATATATTGAGTTTTGATTATATACGTCTATTAAATGTAAGCAGTGCTTGTTGTAGACATAAATTTAATTCTAAAAGTTCTTGAATAAAAAATTTTTTGAAATTAAAATTGTAGAAGACAAACATATTTCAATATGTTTTAATATTCAAATTTTGTTATATTTCTTCTATCAAGTAAAAGGCTTTTCTATTCTATTTTAGTTTACATATAATATATAATTATATTTTGGCTTCAATAAATCTCATTATGGAATGTCAATGAATTTAAATAAACCTCAAAATAACTCACACTGTTCTTTGATTTTGTTAGAACATAGATCAATCTTGTATTATATAGTTGATCTGTGTTTCGAAGCTTTAGTCTTTTAACACGTGAGAGATATAGGTTAGTTTTTTTTTTTTTGATATTTGGAATATTAAATGAGGACTGAAGACGTGATTGCTTAGAATTATATTTGTTTTTTGAAGACAAAGTGCACATTTTTTAGGGATTTTTCAAATAACTTATTCGAATATTTAAATATATTAAATATTTCAAATAAATTATATTCTTTGAGAAGTCCCTTAAGTGTGTTCATGTTTTAAAAGGCAATTGGTGTTCTTAAAGGTAAGACCAGAGACAAAATTTGTCTCCTTTAAATATTTATTTATTAATTTTGATTACTTTCGTATATCTGTTGGGTTATTTATTCCATTTGACATTATATATTGAGTTTTGATTATATACGTCTATTGAATGTAAGCAGTACTTGTTGTAGGCATAAATTTAATTCTAAAAGTTTTTGAATAAAAAACTTTTTGAAATTAAAATTGTAGAGGACAAACATATTTCAATATGTTTTAATATTCAAATTTTGTTATATTTCTTCTATCAAACAAAAGGCCTTTCTATTCTTTTTTATTTTACATATAATATATAATTATATTTTGGCTTCAATAAATCTCATTATGGAATGTCAATGAATTTAAATAAACCTCTAAATAACTCACACTGTTCTTTGATTTTGTTAGAACATAGATCAAGATCAATCTTGAATTATATAGTTGATCTGTGTTTCGAAGCTTTAGTCTTTTAGCACGTGAGAGATATAGGTTAGTTTTTTATTTTGATATTTGGAATATTAAATGAGGACTGAAGACGTGATTGCTTAGAATTATATTTGTTTTTTGAAGATATAGTGCACATTTTGTAGAGATTTTTGAAATAACTTATTCGAATATTTAAATATATTAAATATTTCAAATAAATTATATTCTTTGAGAAGTCCTTTAAGTGTCTTCATGTTGTTGAAAGGCAATTGGTGTTCTTAAAGGTAAGACCAGAAACAAAATTTTGTGTCCTTCAAATATTTATTTATTACTTTCAATTTCTTTCGTATATCTGTTGGGTTATTTATTCCATTTGACATTATATATTGAGTTTTGATTATATACGTCTATTAAATGTAAGCAGTGCTTGTTGTAGACATAAATTTAATTCTAAAAGTTCTTGAATAAAGAATTTTTTGAAATTAAAATTGTAGAAGACAAACATATTTCAATATGTTTCAATATTCAAATTTTGTTATATATCTTCTATCAAATAAAAAGCCTTTCTATTCTATTTTATTTTACATATAATATATAATTATATTTTGGCTTCAATAAATCTCTTTATGGAATGTCAATGAATTTAAATAAACCTCGAAATAACTCACACTGTTCTTTGATTTTGTTAGAACATAGATCAATCTTGTATTATATAGTTGATCTGTGTTTCGAAGCTTTAGTCTTTTAACACGTGAGAGATATAGGTTAGTTTTTTTTTTATATTTGGAATATGAAATGAGGACTGAAGACGTGATTGCTTAGAATTATATTTGTTTTTTGAAGACATAGTGCACATTTTTTAGAGATTTTTTAAATAACTTATTCGAATATTTAAATATATTGAGTATTTCAAATAAATTATATTCTTTGAGAAGTCCTTTAAGTGTGTTCATACTTTTAAAAGGCAATTGGTGTTCTTAAAGGTAAGACCAGAGACAAAATTTGTCTCCTTTAAATATTTATTTATTAATTTTAATTACTTTCGTATATCTGTTGGGTTATTTATTCCATTTGACATTATATATTGAGTTTTGATTATATACGTCTATTGAATGTAAGCAGTGCTTGTTGTAGACATAAATTTAATTCTAAAAGTTTTTGAATATAAAATTTTCTGAAATTAGAATTGTAGAAGACAAACATATTACAATATGTTTTAATATTCAAATTTTGTTATATTTCTTCTATCAAATAAAAGGCCTTTCTATTCTATTTTATTTTACATATAATATATAATTATATTTTGGCTTCAATAAATCTCATTATGGAATGTCAATGAATTTAAATAAACCTCAAAATAACTCACACTGTTCTTTGATTTTGTTAGAACATAGATCAATCTTGAATTATATAGTTGATCTGTGTTTCGAAGCTTTAGTCTTTTAACACGTGAGAGATATAGGTTAGTTTTTTATTTTGATATTTGGTATATTAAATGAGGACTGAAGACGTGATTGCTTAGAATTATATTTGTTTTTTGAAGATATAGTGCACATTTTTTAGAGATTTTTGAAATAACTTATTCGAATATTCAAATATATTAAATATTTCAAATAAATTATATTCTTTGAGAAGTGTGTTCATGTTTTTAAAAGGCAATTGGTGTTCTTAAAGGTAAGACCAGAAACAAAATTTTGTCTCCTTTAAATATTCATTTGATAATTTCAATTACTTTCGTAAATCTGTTGTCTGATTTAGTCGTTCATTCAGACCATTAGAAAAAGGAATAGAATAATTAGAAAATCAATTATATATTCAAACTTCTCATATGTTGTCTGAATTTTTCCGAATTTTTTCCTGGGTATTGATCTTTTACTATTGGTTTTGTTGGTCGTTTATCTTGAATTTTAGTAAGTAACTTGATGAAATCCTAGGTTGTTTGGTGTTTTGAAGTACCCTTATTAAATGCATATCGAGTAAAATGATCCACTAGGAGATAAAGATATCTTTTTGAAGAGCGGTTTCTAGCAAAACCTCCAGTTGTGTCTAACGATATTATTTCAAATGGTTCCTTTGCTGAGCCCAATTGAGAAAGGGGACCATACTTTTGCCCTGCTCTCGTTTTATTTTTACAACATATGTCACATGATCCACAAACTTATTTTATCAGTGAATCCATATTCTGAACGTAGTAAAACTTCCTGATTTTATCATTTATCTTACTAGCACAAATATAGCCACAACGATTGTGCACTTTTCTGATTGACTCTTTTCCGAAATCATTGGATAAAATTATTTTTTTGGTTATATTTGTGCAATTTATAATGTATCACTTTCTGTACAACAGTTCTTCTTATATTATTTATCTTCAAGAGAGTATTCTGTTGATCGTTTTTTATTTCATTTAATTCCACCAAATTAACTGTTCTTATACATTCGTCCATATTCTCCGTTCCTTCTAGAACTAGGTTTCTAGAAAGAAAATCTGCTTCTACATTTCGTTTTCCTGGTTAATCTCTAATATTAAGATCGAATTGTACGAAATTCTTTCCCTTCTAATGGCTTATGATCAGTAACAACAATAAATTGACCTATTAGCCAATATTTCCAAAATTTAATTGCCTCTTTAAATGCCAGACATTCAAGGAATATTGGTTTCATGTTCTTTTGATATTCATTTAGTTTTTTCAGAAAAATACGCTCTGGTTTCATTTCACCATTAATCCGTTTTTGTTTTAGAGCAGGTCCTACTCCTTGAATACTGGCATTGGTATATATAGTAGTATAGGCATTTGGGTCGAAAATTGCAAGAATTGGCTCAGAACAAAGGATGTCCATAACCTTATTGAAAGCTTCCTGACAAGCCAATGATCAATTATGCAACGGTTCTAATAATCTAGCTGAATCTTTTATATATTTGTGATAAAAATTAACTTTAGCCAAAAATTGCCTTATCTTCTTCAGAGTATCTGGTGAAGAAAAATTCCTAATGAAAATTAAATTGGCATTTATAGGTCGTACTATATTGTTTCCTTCAATATGTCCTAAATATTTGACTTCCTCTTCTGCAAAATTACACTTGATAAATTTAATTCTGAATCCTTCATTACATATTGCTTTCAAGAGACTCTCCAAATGTTCTATATGTTGTAAATGTTGAAGAAAATATAAGAATATCATCTGTATAATTTGGGCAGAAAAAATTCAGGTTATTTTTTCTGATAATATTATTCAATATACGTTGAAATATGGCCGGGGATGTTTTAAGCCCAAAAGGTTAACATTTACATTGCCAGTGACCATTCTGTGTCACAAAAACAGTCTTATATCTATCTCTGATATGAATAGGAAACGACCAAAAGGCAGAATTTACATTTAATGTAGTGAAGAATTTTGCATTTCGGGTCTTGGCTAAGATTTCATCAATTAATGGGAAAGGCTGTGGTTCGGTGAAAATTAATTTAATGAGTTCACGAAAATCGACACATAATCTGGTTTTAGACCATTCATCCCTTTTATATGCTGAAGTTACTGCTGATGCAAAAGGTGGGGAGGACTCCTCAATCAGATTCGCTTTCAACAATCTTCCTAGTTGGAATTCTATCTCTTTTTGATACTCCATTGAGCATCTGTATGTTCTTTTTTTGGTATAAATTTGTGCTCTTGAAGTTTTATATGTGCCTCATTATTTTGCACCTGACCAATATCAAACTTGTGTTTTGCAAAAATATGGTCATATTTATTTATTAAAACTTCAATGTGATTTCTCTGATTCGTTTCCAAATGGTCAAATTTTGCTTCGAAAAGTTCTGTTGGTATCCCTTCATTTAAATTGATGGTGTAATCATTGTTCTCATCATTACTATTATGATCACAATCGATCTTTCTCTCTTCACTCATATCTAATCTTTGATGAATATTGAAATCAAAATCTTGTTTTAATTGAAAATTGGAAATAGAATCTAGTCCGAGTAGAATATCACACTCAAAATTTTTCTCATTAACTACAAAAAGTGCAACGCTTTTTTTGATATTAGTGATTTTCATTTTTGTAATTATTTTTCCTGAAAATTTTGCTCTACCACTGACTGTGTGTGGAATGTATCTTGAATGCGTTGACATAAATTTTCTGCTACGTTGGAATTCAGAAGACTAAAATTTGATCCCGAATCATAAATTCCACATAATTCATTATTATTTATAAACACTTTCAATTTTATCAATGGCAGCAGTCTTAGTTTTTTTTTGTTTGAAATGGCCTGATTTAATTCATCCTGTACCCCAACATTGTTGAGCATTTATCTTTTCATATTTGAAAACTTTTGTCTAAACCTAATGTAATTAATTTAGAATCAAACCATTCTTTCGCTATTCCATCCAGAAACAACCGTAAAAAAAAATTGTCTCAATCTTTTTGTAATTCACAACGCGTGCATTCCGTCTCGAATTTTTCTAACCATGAATTCACTGAAGCACTCTTACCATCAAAATTATTCAGCACAAATTCCTCCTTTATCCACTTGAAATCCTTGCTTTTTCTTGAAAGTTCTACCGTGGTTTTGGTGATTCTTGTCCAAATACTGTTCTCACGTATGCGGGTAAATAAATCTGTTGTAAATATTCACTCCTAAACATCGCATCTTCTTCGGCATCAAAAAATATTTCTTTCAATTCCACAGTTAATGAAATGACACACGTACGAAATGAACCTCTTACTCTAATCGATTTCAAGATATTCTTCACCGATAGAGCCAAAAGTTCATGATGGTCAGATATTTCCGGTTTGCCCTCTGGTATTTCATTATATGTATTTTCCATTCCCGTAGTTTGGATCTAATTGAATTTGTATGTATTTTTCTTCTTATCAGTATTGGATGCTTCCAAAGCGATGCAAATCTTCATGGATGTCGTCATTATAGCTAACGTTTTTGATTTATAAGAATATTCTTATTTTTATAATTGAAGAAATAAACGATTTTATGTCATGATTCTAGAAGAATTTATTTTCTTTAGTTTAAAATAATCCATATAATATGCACGCAATAAAATAACATACAAAGAAATAGAAAAATAGCTTACTAATCTGAAAGAAATTAAAAACAGTGCTATTTCTTCGAGTTCTCAATTCTCATTTCTAATACCTAACTAAATATGATGTGTGACATGTTTTGGGTTAAAATCTTAGACATAGAACATATATCACAGAACATAGAAGTTACAAAGTTGCTTTCCCTAAAAAAAACAGTTATTTTTTATGTTATTTTTAGGGAAAACAACTTTGTATCTTTTATGTTCTATATTCTATGTTCTATGTCTAAGATTTTAACCTGAAACTGTCACATATTATATTCAGTTGGCTGTTAGAAAATGTGAATTGAGAAACCCGAAGAAATAGCATTGTTTTGATTTCTTCTAGGTTAGTAAGTAAGTAGTTAGTAGTAAGTTTTGTTTCTTTTTATTTCTTTGTATGTCGTTATTTTATTTTGTGTATATTATTCTGGTATATTTTGAACTAAAGAAACAAATTCTTTCAGAATCATGACATCAAATTGTCTATTTCTTCAATTATGAAAATAAGAATTGATTACATTCTTATAAATCAAAAACGCGAGCTATAATGACGATATCCATGAAAATTTGCATCGCCTTGAAAGCATCAAATACTGATAAGAAGAAAAATACATAGAAATTCAAATGGATATAAACTACGGGAACATAAAATACATATTATGAAATACCAGAGGACAAACGGGGTATATCTGACCATCATGAACTTTTGGCTCTACCCAAGGTGAAGAATATCTTGAAATCGATTAAAGTAAGAGGTTCATTTCGTTCGTGTGTCATTTCACTAACTCCGGAATTGAAAGAAATATATTTTGATGCTGAAGACGATGTGATGTTTAAGAAAAAATATGTTTAAGAATTAATATTTACAACTGATTTATTCAACAGCATACGTGAAAACAGTATTTGGACAAGAATCACCAAAACCTCAGGATACCGTAAAACTTTCAAGAAAAAGCAGAGTGAATAAAAATTATTTCAAGAAGATAAAGGAGGATTTTATGCTGAATAATTTTGATGGTAAGAGTGTTTCAGTGAATTTATGATTAGAAAAATCCGAGACGGAATGCACGCGTTGTGAATTAGAAGAGGATAGAGGCAAAATTTTGATTTTACGGTTGTTTCTGGATGGAATAGCGAAAGAATGCTTTGATTCTGAATTAATTACATTAGGTTTAGTCAAAAGTTTTCAAATGTGAAAATATAACTGCTTGGAGAGTTTTTGTGAAACGAGTTGGCATAAATATAGAGAGGCCTATTCATTTAGGTGCATCGGAGGAAGTTTAGTTGACCACGCTTTTAGGAAAGAAAATTTGTTTTTAGATCTCTGAAATAATTTTCCAACGGACATATTAATTGATTTAATTGTGACAAGTTTGCCAAATACTTTACAAGATGGAATTGAAACATCAAATGTAACAACTTTCGAGAAATTATTGGGTGAGTTGCGAAAGCTAAAATGTTCAAAAAAATATGGCAACGATCGAAGTAAAGAAAATCATAGAATGAATAAATCTGCCGAACAAATTCCGTCCTATTCACAATCAAATAGAAAACCAGTTAAGAAGGAACCATGATCAATTTGTGAGAAGAATGGGTTTTCAGGTATATTTCATCCGGAGACTTTATGTCAGCATTTCGAAACAAATCAGAGAAATAGAATTGAAGTTTCAATGAATAAATATGACGATATTTTTCCCAAACACAAGTTTGATATTGGTCAGGTGCAAAATAATGAGGCACATATAAAACTTTTAACACAAATTTATAGCATAAAAACCATACAGATGCTCAATGGAGAATAAAAAAGAGACAGAATTGCAAATAGGAAGATTGTTGAAAGCGAGTCTGATTGAGGAGTCCTCCTCACCTTTTGCATCACCAGTCACTTAAGCATATAAGAGAGAGAAGGGTCTAAAACCAGATTATATGTCGATTTTCGTGACCTCAATAAATTAGTTGTTCCCGAAACACAGTCTTCCCCATTAATGGATGAAATCTTAGTCAAGACCCGAATTGCAAAATTCTTTACCACATTAAATGTAAATTCTGCCTTTTGGTCAATAGATATAAGACTGCTTTTATGACACAGAATGGTCACTGGCAATGGAAATGTTTACCTTTTGAACTTAAAACATTCTCGGCCATATTTTAACGTATATTGAATAATATTATCAGAAAATATAACCTGAATATATTCTGCCTAAATTATATAGATGATATTCTTATATTTTCTTCATTATTTGACTAACATATAGAACGTTTGGAGAGTCTCTTGACAGCAATATGTAATGAAGGATTCAGACTTAAATTTATTAAGTGTAATTTTGCAGAAGAAGAAGTCAGATATTAAGGACATATTGTAGGAAACAATACAGTACGACCTTCAAATGACAATTTAATTTCCATTAGGAATTTTTCTACACCAGATACTCTGAAGAAGATGAGGAAATTTTTGGGTGAAATTAATTTTTATCACAAGTATATGAAAAATTCAGCTAGATTATTAGAACCGTTGCATAATTTACTGAGAAAAGATGTAAACTTCAATTGGTCATTGGCTTGTCAGGAAGCTTTTAATAAGGTTAAAGAAATCCTTTGTTCTGAGCCAATTCTTGCAATTTTCGACCCAAGTGCCTATACTACTACATATACTGATGCCAGTATTCAAGGAGTAGGAGCTGTTCTTAAACAAAAACAGATTAATGATGAAATGAAACCCGTAGCGTCTTTTTCTAAAAAACGAAATAAGTATCAAAAGAACAAGAAATCAATATTCCTAGAATGTCTGGTAATTAAAGAGGCAATTGAATTTTGGAAACATCGGCTAATAGGACATAAATTTATTGTTACTACTGACCATAAGCCATTAGAAGGGAAATAATTTCGTACAAGAACAGATGAAGAGCTGGGCGACATGATGAATTTTCTATCAAAATTCGATTTTGAGATTAGATATGAACCAGGAAAAGGAAATGTAGAAGCAGATTGCCTTTCTAGAAACCCAATTCTGGAAGAAACGGATAATATGAACGAAAGTATAAGAACAGCTAATTTGGTGGAAATAAATTAAATAAAAAACGACTAACAGAATAATCTCTTAAAAATAAATAATATGAGAAGAACTGTTGTACAGAAAGAGAAACATTACAAATTGCACAAAAATAACAAATAAAAAATTTCATACAATTATTTCGGAAAAGAGTTAATCAAAAAAGTGCACAATCATTGTGGCTATATTTGGGCAAGTAAGATAAATAATGAAATCAGGAAGTTTTACTAGGTTCAGAATATGGATTCACTAACAATAGAAATTTGTGGGTCATGTGACAACTATATGTTGCAAAAATAAAACGAGAGTAGGGTAAAAGTATGGTCTCCTTTCTCAATTGGGCTCAGCAAAGGTACCATATGAAATAATGTCATTAGACACAATTAGAGATTTTGCTGGAAACCGCTCTTCAAAAAGATACCTTCATCTTCTAGTGGATCATTTTACTCGATATGCATTTGCGAGCATTTCAAAACACCAAACAACCGAAGATTTCATCAAATTAAATGATAAAATTCAAGATGAGCGATCAATGAAAACACTAGTAACAGATTAATACCAGGAATAAATTCTGAAAAATTCAGACAAAATATGAGAAATTTGAATATACAATTGATTTTCACAACAGTAGATTGTTCTTTTACTAATTGTCTGAATAAACTACTAAATCAGGCATTAGTGAACAGAATAAGGTGCAAACCAAACGAAAAAAAAAACTAGGGCATGGACGAAAATAGCCGATGAATGTAATTAAGAATACAATAGAACAGACCATTCTACAACTGGATATAGCCAAGAATTTTTCCTTTTGGCAGAACTGATCCCATTAGTCCAGATGAACTTATTGAAGAGAGAAATTTACCAAAATGTAAGGAAATAGCATATAAAAATTCTTTACGCTTTCATGAATACAATAAAAGATTGACCGACTGATGAAATAAGAGTAGGACCTTTTCCAACAGTGAAAAAAATTTCTTACACTATATATGAGATAGATATTGGAAATAAAAGAAAGAACAATAACTATTTTCATGTAACTAAGTTGCACCTACGTGAAAACGCAAACATGTAATGAGGGGTGCTTACTTTGAGTGGGTGGATTATTTTTAAAAAAGAACTTTGTAACTTCTATGTTCTATGTTCTGTGATGTATGTTCTATGTCTAAAACTATAACATGTTATATTTAGTTTGCTGTGAATTGAGAAACCCAAAGACATAGCACTGTTTTTGATTTCATCCAGGTTAATAAGCTATTTTTTCATTTCTTTGTATGTTATTATTTTATTTTGTGTATGTTATTCTGGTATATTTTAAACTAAAGAAGATGAATTCTGCAAGAATCATGACATCAAATCATCTATTTCTTCAATTATTAAAATAAGAATTGATTACATTTATATATATATATATATATATATATATATATATATATATATATATTAGGAGTACAAATAAGTTTCTGCCGTACGGAACCCAATTTCCTTGTTTATGAATCATTCCTAATGATTTTAAACTATGTGAGACTGCTTGCTGAGTGACTTCTGATGTTAGAGCAAGTTCTTTTTGTGTTTGAGATGAATCTTCCTCCAATAATTCCTCCAATTCTGCATCCTCGTAAATTTTTGGCCTTCCACTGCGATCTTTGTCTTCTACGTCGAAATCACCGTTTTTAAACTTTTGAAACCACTCTCGACACGTTCTCTCACTCAAAGCACCGTCACCATATGCTTCTACGAGCAATTGATGCGCCTCAGCAGCAGATTTCTTTAAATTAAAGAAGTAAACTGATATTTCCCGCAAATGACGCTTACTTGGCTCAAATTTTGACATTTTCAACTTATAAAAATTATATTTTATCAATACAAAATCAATGATATTAATAGATTATGTTGTTCTTGAATGTCCAAACTATTTTTTAAGCCGGTTATCATCTGCGAAAGCTAACCGAAACTCCGTTCCGCGCCATCTACAATAAAACGGCGGAAATTTATTTGTACTCCTAATATATTTATCTGACCGCAGATACAGACCCAAATCATACTTCACCTTTTGAGTCCAAAATAGACTTTGTCAGAGCCAGCTCCCGCACTGATAACGTTTGACCATAGGTTAGTGGTCAGGGTTGTCAGAGGATGCAAAAAACGATTTTTTAGCGGGGTGTGAAAGGTCGGTTATACACGATATTTAATTCAGGATGTTTCATGGTTTGGCCAGTTCGAGGGCTCTTCTGTCTACATCAACATGGTGTATATAGTTCATATAGTTAATCAACGTCTTGATTCCCGAAATTTGGCAACGCTGTAGATCAATATACAAACATGAAAACTTTAATTTTAAGGATTTATACAATCTCGGAAGCCGTCTTTAAGGGAAATGCTAATTGAAAATTTTTCAAAAAGAACTTAAGTATTTGATAATTCATCTCTTTCATATATACAAACCAAAAAACCACACTTGCGCATACTTATGCAAGCCCGGTATAGAATGTCGTCATAAGAAATGTGTTCGAGCGGAGACCAATTTGCTGAAAGCAAATATCAATTTCATCATTTCATCATCATGAAGATCATAATCTAGACCATTTAAAATATGGTAACATATATCAATATAAGATTTGAATACCTGTATAAAGCCTAACTATCCCAGTCTGTTTTATGTCTATTTATAAATTTTGAAAAAGAGGCAACTATCCTACGCGAAAAGTTAAAATACAGACAATATTGGATTAATAGAAACAAAATTCGATTAGGTATTGCGAGATTGAGCAAATATATGCCTTTCTCTAAAAAAAGGAATTTTATGGGGAACTTGTACAAGACAAAATAATCCGATAAAACAGACTCTAAATCAAGTTGTTCAGGAGCATTCGAAAAATATAAGTGTATCGAATGTAATGATTTTTCAGAGGAGTCTTATATTTCCGAAACAGTGAACTTTTCACAATGATTGACAGTTTCTTTTAACAAAAATCCAAAGAGAAATTAAATCCCTTCTTTGACTGGTAGGTAACTGCAGAAAATTCATTCAAAATTTTGAAAAATTACAAAACCCTTAACTTCCCATATTCAGTTCACAGGTGGTCAACGGGTAAGGTCGTGTCGACAATAGGCTCTGCGAGTAAATTCCTGCTTCATAAAAACAGTAATCAGCCACCGACTCCAAGTTTTATAACTTGTCAGATACTGAATTGTTTCAGCCGTTACTATTTGGTAGTTGATCATAATTAAAACAAATTGTAGAAATTACTATGTTTTACTACCAATAAAAATATATTTTTCACATTTTCTTGTGACTCGAGTTTCGGGAAATGAACTATCCCATCATCAGACAACTGTTGTCACTAGTTGACACCAGTTGACACCCAATATATATTTACTCTCTCAATTTTCAAGAAGGCCACTACTTTGTATTTGTAAAATCGTTCAATATTTTTAACAAGTTCTTCGTTACAACAAATTTCCTGGTGCAGGATTCCAGCCACCTTGTTGTGTCTATCTAGATAGTCTTTCGGAGCAAGGTAACTGGAAGCTGAAGTAAGGTGCTGTATTGTCTCCACTATAGTGTTGCACAGTGTGCATCTATCGTTAACTATTTCCTGTTTCAGTATATGCTTGCAGTAGTTCCTAGTGGACACAACCTGATCCTGAATTGCCTTAATAAATCCTTCAGACTCCGGCATGAGGACCCCCTAAGGTAAGTAGTTGACAGCTGCATGTCCATTTCCTGATTGTGGAGTGCGTTAGCGTATCTTCCGTGAATGACTTTTTTCCTCCATTCTTGTCCATCAGTTGATAGTTTTTTTTTTTCAGGAGGCCTGCAAATTGCTAAGTTGAGAGGGGAGAGATTACCAGATAACCAGAGTGACGGCTTTATGAAGTGGATCATCAGATGTTCAGAGGTCAGATGTTCAGAGGTAAGAGGTAAGTTGAGCTTATGTAGTTGGTTTGCATGTAATATCTCAAAGTTTAGGAGTCCGCGTTCGCCCCTGTTTCTGGGTAAATTCATACAGTTGCTCGATGAATTTGGGTGATGATTTCTGTATTTTGCCATGGTTGTTCTTATGGTTCGATCCAGGCTCCCCTCCTATCTATGTACCTTGTCGTGGTGGGGGAGCTTGTCATAACGAGTGCCCCAGTTTCATTTATGGAATGGAGGATATGGTTATGAGGCCTAAAGCAGGTGACTCGCGATCCAAACTTCTTTACTTTCATATCGTCCCACTCCATCCTTCTCCTACCGTAAGGCTTGGAATCGTACGGGGAAGCTGGCTCTGATTGACGACCAGAATCTGTGACCCTGCGATCGATTAGAGTTTTGTAATCCATTGGCGAAGGCGATACCCTGCTGAATCTCAGCGTGGGTTTTCCAACTTTTATATTTTTATCCGCTGAAGGATCTTAAATGGTTGCTGAAGGATAAAGGGAGACTACGACGTTTCGAACAAGTTGCTGGACTTGGGAGATTCACTCTGCTCGCCCCCAAATTGGGCTTCATTTTTAGATCCCGAAGCTCCCGCTGCGGGGTCCTGATTGTTCCGTTGAATGACAAAGGAAGACTACGACGTTTTGAACAAGTTGGTTGACCTTGGGAAATTCGCTCTGCTCGCCCCTAACTTCGGCCCCATTCGTGGATCCTTCAGCTCATCTTATCCGCTGCGGGGTCGGAGGTGGTCCGTTGGAGGGAAAGGGAGACTACGACGTTTCGACGAGGTTTGAGGATCCTGGAAGATACGCTCTGCTCTCCCCCAACTCTGGCACCATTTTTGCTAGCAGCAAACAGCAACAGCAATCCTGTAGTGCGGGGGTCCAAGCTGAGAAGCTGTTACTTGTGTTGATTCGTTGCTTCAATCTTCCATAACCACAGAGACACTTTGCTCAAATGACTGAGTGTAGGGATCGGCACGGCGATCTTTTCTGGCGCAAAGTTCTCTATAAAACTTCCTTCAAAATTCCTATCTTTCTCTGTCAGCTTATCGGGGATCTGCTGGAGTGTCAAAACTTGAGCAGAAACCCGGGACAACGGTGATGACAATGGTACTTTTATGTTATTAGAGAGCTCTGCTCACATTTTAACTTGTACAATTCTGAGTATGTTCGATACAGGCACGCCCCCCAGGCATTAGATCTTGTCGTGGTGGGGGTGCTTGCCTTGAAGGACCCTAGTTTCGTCCCGGCGAAATAGAGGGTTAAGTCTCGGTGTCTAACGTAATGCCATTTCGTGCCAGTCACTGGACCTGTTTGGTGGAAGATCTCCGAATGGGGCCATAGTTTTGCCGTTCTGGTGAAATGGAGGGCTGAGCGGGATGAGTAACTCAGTACAGGAAGTCTGTCGCAGCACAAGGCTTCTCCCTTGAAACTGGCGTACTCTACCCTATCGCAGTATAAATCTCCGGATTCTGTGTAATGGCCGAGTTCGTTATGTAGCATACTGCGTTACCTCGAGGGGGTGGTTTGCCCTCAGGTGTTACTTGTACCACCTGGCCACCCCATTGGTGTTGGACTCGAGATGGGAGTGGTTGAAAGTCCGCAAGTTGGACTAGGTAGGACATTTATCTGTTCGCAGACCCTCATGTTCGAGATATTCTCATGAAATGACTCGGGGTTTAACGGGACTTGACGGTTCGATCGGCTTGTTCTGGCCCCAGATCAATGCGTAAATCTTAGGGTTTGTGGATCTCGACGAAATGGCTTTACCGTTAGTGCTTGACGCCAGGATCAATCAAATGACTTCACATGGGTTCGGTGAGTCAGGACGTTCAGGCCGTTAGACGGTACTAGTACCAGTATCAATAAAAGTCATTAATATTGAGATTATCTTAGCTCATGGGACTGCGTTCGGATGTTTGGATAAGAATTCCTTCCGGCGGGTGAGTTGCATCATAAACCAACTCGGGTACTGACCTGCAGAGCCAGTAGAGGTTGAATAGTGCTTCGCTGCTACCTGTCAGACGGTTCTGGCTTTCGAGCCGAGGCTCAAACTTGAAACTCACGCAATTGAGATATTTTTCTTTTTATTAGTTCCCTGTTTTGTCAGAATCATGTCCATTATTAAACATTCGTTACTCTCCTTGTCTCCCTTCTCACATCCGTTTCGTTCTGCTGCCAATATACTGTTGTTAATCAGGTGTTCGGAAATTTTCTCTTTCAATATGCTAGAGATTATCTTGGAGATAACAGGTAGAGATGTAATGGGACGATAGTGTTTTGGATCACTTGTGTTTTCGTTCTTGGGCAACATGTAGGTGATTGCTACTGTTAGAAAGTCTGTCATTTTTCTGGCTCTTTTATGATTTCATAGATGTTCTTAGCCAGTATAGCGTGTGTGGAGGAAAAGTGCTTTCACCAATATGCTTGAATTGTCTTTCAGTTGATCTGGTTTGGTTATAGCTGTCTTTATCTCAATTTTACCAACCTGGGATCGTTCCATGCTAGCTATTGACGACATTCGTCCCTTCTGTCTGATCCACTAAGCCTGCTCTCGATGATTGAAGAGTGTACATCAGATATTGTTCCAAAAGGTCTCCATTTCACTTTTTGTTGGTGGTTTGCCATTGCTGTCTATGCTGGAATTTGACAACTCCCTATAAAATTTTTTCGCGTTCGCATTGAATGATTCAATTTCTTTATATCTTTCGACTCTTTCATTATACCTGCGAATTTTATGACCTAATGCCGCAGCTTTTGTTTCAGCAAATCCATATACTTTTTCAACTCACGTGCACAGTATGGATCTGATGACATTATTTTGGCTCGAGATGGTATTAGCATTATTTCTTTCTTCAACTTTACAGAAGGATTGTCATGTTTATGGTAAATATAGAGTTTTCCTATATCCCTTCTTATATCCGTTATTTTCCTCTCTAGGCGTCTCTTCCACGGTGGCAGTGCAACAGGTTCCATTCGAACCTCGAATGCTTGGAACGAAACAACAAACATTAATTTATTTATTAATTTTAATTGACAATTTATATTCGTTGTTTTTTTCTTAATTCCATTTGATATTGTGGAATGAGTTTCGATTTTATACGTCTATTAAATATAAGCATTGCTTATTAGACATTAATTTAATTCCTAAAGTTTCTTGAACAAATTTTTTTTTAAATTAAAATTGTAGAAAACTACGTATATAATAATAATATCCTTTATTTGATCAAATATCAACAGATGTAGATCACGTCAATACATATCAATACTATAAAGAAACAAAATCCCTTTCATTCAAAAAATCACCAACACTATAATAACTTTTTCTAACCAAAAACATTTTCCACTTTTTTTTTTGGTTGCATTAGGCATGCATTTAAAATTTTGGGGAAATTTATTTCAGACTAAGATTATAAAATATACAGCATTCCTCTGTATATAACTACAATTACTTTTTTCTCTACTAAGATAACTTTTCCTCTGGTATTGTATTCATTACTCAGCAGTAAATCTTTGAAATAATTGAAGTTATTGCTAACATACATTACACATTCATAACTAAACAGACTGTTCAGATACTGAATTGTTTCAGCCGTTTCTATTTGTTAGTTGATCATAATTAAAACAAATTGTAGAAATTACTATGTTTTACTACCAATAAAAATATATTTTACACATTTTCTTGTGACTCGAGTTTCGGGAAATGAACTATCCCATCATCAGACAACTGAAGACTTAACAGTGGTACAGAGGTATTCAAATAAAAGTGATAAATATTTTGAATATTTCAATAGATAACACCTAATAGTGGTACAGAGGTTTACAAGCGCACTTTTGTTTAAATACCTCTGTACCACTGTTAGGTCTTCAGTTGTCTGATGATGGGATAGTTCATTTCCCGAAACTCAAGTCACAAGAAGATATAAAAAAATATATTTTTATTGGTAGTAAAACATAGTAATTTCTACAATTTGTTTTAATTAAACAGACTGTACAATGTCAATATGTTATTACTAATGAATATATTTTTCCAGCTCTCATTGTATATAATTTTGAATATAGTTCTCAAGCATCTCTTCTGCATTATGAACATTCTTTCAGCCTCAACAGAATTACCCCAGAAAATTATTCCGTACCTTGATATTTGATTGTACATAGGCATAATAAGCTGTCAGGGCCGCCTCTTAACTAATTGTATTAGTCAATATCCTCAAAGCATAGCAATACCTTTAGACAGATGTTCAATTTGTGTTTTCCAACTCGAATCCCTATCGATATATATCCCCAAGAAAGGTTGTGCATTCCCTGTCCTGATAATTTCACCATGATATGTCAAGTTTATGGCATCTTGATTTCTTTCCCTAAAGACAAGGAATTTTGTTTTATCGATGTTTATTACTAATTCATTGCTTTTAAACCATTTATCAAGATTTTCCAAGTCACATTCAAGCTGATCTTTGCATTCAGTCACAGTCTTACTGGACAAAATCATCAATACATCATCAGCAAAAATAACCGTATCATTGGATGTTACAGGAATTAAATAATTGGTATAGATTATGTAGAGTAGAGAGAGGAACCAATATTGAGCCTTGAGGTACACCTCTCTCAACATGTAGGGCATATGATATTACTTGTTTGCCATTTGTTCCTCGCTCTGTGTTTTTTTGAGTTATTTTTGTAAAATATGATGTGAAGAGATCTAGTGCAACTCCTCTTATTCCTTATCTTTCCATTTTTTCCAGTAAGATGGTATGATTCACATTATCAAATGCTTTTGTCAAATCAAGACAAAGAGCTGCTGTCACTTGATTTTCATTCAACGATTTTATGATGGAATTTAGTGCATGATACATAGCATTTGTTGTTGATTTTCCCAGCCTGAAACCACATTGCTGCTCAACTAAGATGTTATTTATTTCAAAAAAATGTAAGTCCTCATCAAAAATTATTCTCTCGAAAATCTTGTGGATATTAGATAATATTCCAAGTAAAACACTTTATTTCCGCTTATTTTTATTTTGCAACGACAATTGTTTCGTCAATTACATATTGACTTCGTCAAGTGTGTATGGTAACGTATGGTAACTATTCATCTACTTGCAATATTCGATTGGTTTTATGAGAAAAAGTTTTCACAAGTACTGATGCACAGGTTTTCAGTAATCGACAGGTATATCATCATATACAACTGTTTTCTTGTTTTTTAAGCGCATTATATAATCTACCATTTCCTCTTCCACTATTGGACCCAGAAAAATGCTATTATCGTGTGACCTAATAGTCTCTGTGGTCGTTTTATAGCTCATATCAGGACTTGGAGCAGACTTGAAAAAGAAAGCGTTCATCTCATTTGATAGATCCTCCTCTGATTTTTCTGGAAATGCCTTGAATAATGATTTGTCTTTATCACTTTCATTTTTCGTTGTCTTATTTGTCAATGTCCAAGTGGCTTTGGTCTTATTTCCAGAAGTTATTATGAATGTCATTTCTGCATTATTTTTTGGATTGTCTAACTACTTGCTTCAATATATTCGAATATTTCTGGTAGTACTCCTGTGGTATTAAACCGTCCAATATTTTTTCATAGAGACCTCTTTTTTGTTTATTCCCGCAGTGATTCACATCCTATTGAGCCTTTTTTTAGATTGCATTTTTTCAATGGAAATAGTTAGTTCATTTTTTAATTCAATGTATCAAAGAAAAGTCTATAGGCTCTATTTGGATTCATCTCCAACATAACATTGTCCCAGGTGCAATCATGAAGACAGTAAAAGATGTCAATGACATCAGTGTGAATCATTTATCCCGTAGTATAAGACGAATTCACTGTAATTGCTTTAAGATGTCATCTTTTTTTGCTCCAAACACTGAACTTATCCTAGTTCAACGGATTTGCAGTTCTCGTCAAGAAACGGCCTAATTGATTCAAAATATTTTCCTTGTTTTATAAATCTGTCAACAAATTGATACAAAAGGTTTTCCAATAAGTGGCTTCATTTTGATATTGAAAAAACATTAGTATATTTGGAAGGGAATCAACAGACGTTTATTTCATTGGGAAGAGGAAGGTCTGCCATTAACTATGTAGAACGATATCAACTAAGTAACCAACACGGCTAGGGTAGTAGGATTATTTATTCTTTTCATGAGAGTTTCCATCACCAATTCACACATTTATGGCTGTATATCTTTGATAACTGCACGAAATCTATCTTCAAGGTTTTTAATCGTTTCATTGTTCAGTTGTTTGTGAAGCACGTAGTGCCCTCCTGTTGAAAATAAACGTCATCCACATCAACATCTTTCAATTTATCATTAATCATAGCTCGGTAGCGCAATCCATCCAGCGTAATAGTTGCAACAGCCTCATTTTCTAATAGTAAGGTCCAGTCACACCACCACCCCAAAAACCGCACTAAACAATGACATGATTGGGATGGAGAGGCTTTTGAATAATTATTCTTGGATTTTCTGAGCCCCAAATGCGACAATTCTGCTCATCAACGATCCATCCCAGGTGAAAATGGGTATCATCACTGAAGTTTATTTTTGGATGAAAATGCGGATCATTTTGATGCATTTCCAGAACCCAATCAGCGAAAATACGACGTTGAAGATGCTCGACCGGCTTGAGTTCTTGTATTAACTGAACTTTAAAAGCCTAAAGATCTAAGTCTTCATGCAAAATACGGTGTTGTAATGTCGTTTGTGGAATGCCTTATTACAAAGTACAACCGATAATCTACGAACTTGGGTTTTCGTCAACACTTCGAGCTACAGCTTCGAACTACAATATTCACAGTTGTTCTTGAGCAACCCACATGATTTCGATTCTTCATATCACTTACTTCTCCTATCAGCTCAAATTTTTCGACCAGGTTCACTATTGGCTACCGAAAAGGTGCTTCAAGACGACACAAAAATGCTTTAGTTTACGAACTATCACTGCAAAATTTTCACAATTCCTGTAGTGAATTAAAATCATTTTTATGCTTTGTTGAAGCGTTTATCGTTCCATTTTTGTAATGGCGTAGTTTTTACTTGTCAAATGTTAAAAGATAACAGTTTCTAAGGTAACAGATGCCAGATAGCCGGCTAATCAAAATGAAATCTCTTATTATAAACCCTTTTTTTTCATTTAATCAAATACGTACCATGTTAATATAATTAATAAGGCTCAAACCTCCATCCCAGGGTTGCTCCCTATCACAAGAAACATTCGGGTATGTCAGAGAATGGGACTGTTCTAGAGTTTGAAGTCCTAGAGCGAATACATAAACAGAGTCGTACATGAGGGCAGCTTCACCCTGTAAATTAAAACAGAAAACATGAAGATAAATATGTACTTGCAAGATTAACTTTGAAAAAAGTTTATTTACACTATCCATTAAACATTATAGTACATTTCATCAATACTCAGACTTCCCCACATTACTAGAGATGTTGAAAATTCCAATGAAAATTCACTGAGGAATAAGACAATGCAATCCATGCTAGTAGGCCTTCAATATTTCCTTGAAAACTAATACAATATTAATCAAGAAATGTTGTAACTGTTAATTATTCATTGAAATATATTAATGAATAACCTTAAATAAATAGAGTAGAAGGGTATATTTTAGCTTACAGCTTTGTTTGAAATTTCCTTCAGAAAATCTATCTAACTGAACATTTTTGCCTTCTCGATTCTTGAAAATCTATTCCACGTTTAGTTTAAATTTAAGTCATGACATTTCGGATTCGGCAAATTATCAGATTTGAGGATCTCTCAACTTCAGAGAAATTCAGTCTGCTTAAATATCACTGCGTACCATTGTTTCTTTCGCTAGTAGTGCAGACATTGGATAAAGCTAATTATGCAACATTCGGTTAGACTAATATTTCAACTTAAGAATGCTTATGGTTCAGTTCTTCACTTCAACTGCTAGTTGTATTTAACACTGTGTAGCTTCAGAACTGTTAGCCTTCTTTTGTATGGAAAGGTTATTGTCGAATTGAATGACTGAGTTCTTATACAATTGATTTCATTTGTTATCTCAAGTGAAAAATCAAGAAATTGTGCACATATGTGAAAGTAATCAAAATAATATGGATAATTTTATTTGATTAAAATGAATTCCCATCAAGAAAATACCGATTTGATCGATTTTTTTCTAAGAAAGTGTTGAGACCTACAACCTTTTCTTTGAATGATTCGTTATCCAAGCACATAAACAAATAACAATAATCCTGTGCTCTACATTCCACAATGATTGGCATTTAATGTACAACATCAAATACCAACGATTTGCGACCAGTATTCGAGACGCTAATTTCTCCCCATAATAAAACCGTGGAATGATACAGATATATCCAAAGGAAATAATCCATTCGAGCCAAATCCGTACTTCTAGTTGATGCCACCTCTTTTGAATAACACCTTTTAGAAAAAATCTCACTTAATACTTTAGCAGATTCACTGAAGATCTTGATATCAGGTTCTTTTGCTCTGTGGTTGAGGCTGCAAAATTTTATGATAGTTGTTGTTCAAATTCTATAGTATTGCAATGTATTAATCTGTATTGACTATGAAGGAACGACTTCTTTTTTGATCTTCATAAAAGTGGGATCACATGATTTCTGTCTTCGTATATTCCGCTCATACAAATGAACGTAAATATAATTTGGATGTGAGAAAATTCTTAGAGCTATTTTCTGAACGTTGTTACTATTTGAAAAGAATATTAATTTTTATTTGTTACACCATCTATGTGTCAGGCTGAAAACTTATCAGATGTCGTAATATGTACTTTCAGTGAGTGAAAGGATCATTGGTATTTCAATTCCAACCTTACGTCATTAGGTTAATTTTGTTTGTTTAAATAACCATTCAAATAGAAGTACTTTTTTTGGTAGAAACACGTTATGAAATTTATGCAAACTTTCCTGCATTTCGTCAGAAAAACTGCATTCCTTTAGCATATTTACTGGTCAAGTGAGGTGAATGAATGGGCATAAATGTAATTAGTTGAAAAAATACGATTCAAATATATTCTGGACACAATCAAGACCAATGCCAAGTTGTTTAAAAAAAAATCGCCCATTCTATGATTTTCGACTCCTTCCTTATAACGGAGAGGAAGTTTCATGGCTGCGTTGACGTTCGAATTCATCAATTAGTACTTCGCTATAGTTCTTAATCATCAGCATTATTGCATTTTGATTTTTATTCAGCATGTTGTAATGAAAACATTTCCGCCAAACTTAAGTAGCAGAACTTTGATTCCGGAGAATAACTCCATAATATTTAATTCCTATTAGGGACTCTTATGTCTGTTACTTTATCCGCTCCAATTTCCACATCACGAAAGCAATGAAATTTCAAATATTGTGATGCTATTTTCCCAATCTGTGTGAACAAATTTCATCGTTCCAAGTTCAACTCAATTGTGTCGCGTACGATACAATGATAATAATAAAAATAGTTCATTCTGAAAAAATAAATAAATAAATAATAGTCGCACAGGCGTGAGCCTGTACTGTGAAATATAGTAGACAAAATACAGTAGACATTATTACAACTATATCAAGAAGTTTAATTAAATTTCATTCTCAGAAAACAAAAATCTTTGGAAAAGAAAAGAAAAAGAAAAGTAACCATAACCATGGAATGAAATAAGGAATTACTTTGTTTTATATCACTTTTTATTATAACTGATATACAGTGACTCGAGTTTCGTAGTGTTTACTACATTTTCAAACTGACTGAATCATTTAGATCTCAACTATTATATATGGGGATTGTAGGCTTCGGCAGAGCTTCGAAGAGAGGGGTTTTCCAAAGTTCCGTCTGTTCGTTAAGTAGTTTTATTATTGGTACGTGCCTTTTATATTTTTCAATTTCTATGGATTCCAGGATGTCAAGTTTTTTCCCTTTCGCTTCCACGTGCAAGATAACAAGGTTGTTCAATTCTAGGAACGTGTGATCTTTAGTGAAGAAATGGTTCGCAAAATTGGAATTATTCTTCCGGTTCCTAAAAGCAGATTGATGAATAATTCCAATTCTAATTTTGCGAACCATTTCTTCACTGCAGATCACACGTTCCCAGAATTGAACAACCTTGTTATCTTGCACGTGGAAGAGAAAGGGAAAAAACTTGACATCCACAATTCCTCCGCTATGAAGAAGCAGACGAAGGTTATCTACCGATATCCTTCGAAAACTTTGACGCAGAAAATCGTCCTTTCCGCACCTCCTTATCTAACGAACGCGATACTCACCGGGCGTTAAGCGTAAGTCGATATGAGGAGCTTCCGCGCCTAGTCCCACTGCACCGTCTCAAGTTGTGTCAAATGCCCAGCTATTTGGTAACAGTGCGAGTCGGTGCACTTCCCTAATCCCATCCTGCAGCCACTGTTCCGAAAAGGGACCTCATTAATGCCTTAATAATTCCAACACTCCCCGTTGCCTCGCCCCCATGGCATTAGATCTTGTCGCGATTGGGGTGCTTGTCTTGACTAGGAAGAGAGACTAGGGAGTCTCGATGCCTAAAATAATGCCATTCGCACCAGTGTGGCGGGAGATCTTCCGAATGGGGCCCTAGTTTTGCCATTATGGTGGAATGGGGGCTGTGCCGGTTGATTAACTCAGTGACAGGGAGTCTGTTGCAGCACAGGGCTTCTCCCTGAAAACTAAAATACTCTACCCAATTGCAGTAAATCTCTGAATTTTTCTGTCTAATTAACGAGTGCGTTATGCAGCATACTGCGATACCTGGAAGGGTGGATGCCAACAGGTGATACTCGTATCACCTGGCCTCCCGATTAGTGTTGGACTCGAGGAGGTGGTGGTTGAAAATTCGCATGCTGGACTAGGGAGGTATTTCATTTATCTGTTCGCAGACCCCCATGTTAGGGATATTCTCATGAAATGACTCAATGTTTAGCGGGACTTGATGGTTCGATCGGCCTTGTCCCGAACCCTGATCTAATGTGTAACGTTTCAGGATTTGTGAATCTCCACGAAACGGCCAGTCCGTTGGTGCATGACGCTAGGATCAATCGAAAGAGTTCACATGGGTTCGTGAGTCATGACGTACAGACCGTGCTGAGGGTGCTCGTACCAGGATCAATTGAGTCATCAATCTTGGAATTATCTTTGTTCATGAGACTGCGTTCGGTTGCTTAGATAACAAGCTCTTCCGGCGTCCCAAACAACTCGGGTACTAACTATGCAGAGCCAGTAGATATTAGATAGTGCTGGTGCTGAAAGCTGGTGGGTTCATCTCTTCGGAGGGCTTCTCGCTTCGCGCGATGATATGGTGTAATCATTTCACACTTTCTGCCTCTGAGGGCGGACTGTGGAGAGTGCTCAGTAGTCACTTGGTGAAAGAGCCACACTCATATGCCAATTCAACTAAATGGTAGAATTCGAACTCCCCGTTGCCTAAAATGAATGTTGCGTAAGTCTCAGGACTTTCATCATGAGGCGAACAGCAACGCATATCCCACCTACCTCCACCAAGTCGAAATGTTCAAGCTGAAGATCGATACCCAAATCCTTCCCCAATTCCTAATCTCCAATGATCCTCATAATTGTACAGATGAATGCTTGTAGGTCTGCAACAGTAGCGGCTGAGATCTCGCATTCAGCAAGTACAGAGAAAATCGATATCTTCTGCATCCAAGAACCCTTTCACGGCTTTGGTGAGATACGGGGACTTGAAATTTCTTCACTTATTATACGTGCCTGTTCACCTTCTATATCATGTTTTGCTGTCCTCATATTAACCTTGTCCAACTTCATCATCTTTCCGACACTCACATCACGACGCTCTGCGTTACGCAATGTGAGGAATCCCTATACCTTATAAATCATACTATCAATTTAGCCATTCTCTTAACCCATATCTTTTCCGCTTAAGTCAGATTCTATCTGATATTCAACGCTCCAGTAATAGGATCATCATCACGATGGACTTTAATGCCAAATTTCCACTTTGGTTTTCCTTTACATGCGACCCTTGTGGGTCTCCTCTCGAAGATTTTATAGCCCGTCAGGTCCTTATTGTCCTCACCGAACTTGATAATTCTTCTACATTTTTCTCTTCTAACAGTGAATCTAATATTGACTTGACGCTCGCCAGTCCGGCGGTCTCTGACTGAATCACTGACTGGACTGTTAAGAAACATTGGACCACCAGCGAGCACCATCCTATATTCTTCAAAATGTCCTCTACTCCCAAATCCGGTTCTTCGTCGATTGACTCATGCGGCCCCAGATACATTTCTAGGAATACTGACTGGGAACTCTTTGAACTTGAGATGGAAAGTCAGCTTGTTCACCTTTCCTTTTCCTGTCAAAATAAGCCCGAACTGAACTCTCTTCCTTACCCAAAATATCCACGAGGCTGCATCTGTATCAACCCGCTCCAATACCCACCCCAATTTTAATTTTGGCTGATGGAACCCAAACCTTTCCTTCCTCAAGTTCAGCTTGAACCCTAAAAGGCAAAAGCTGCGTCAATCTCGTTGCCGTAGTGACTCACAATCTATGATCGATACTTATGCCGCCGATATTTATGCTACCGACGTCCGGCAAGTTTTGAACCTATACATCCCAAGCAAAATTGGCAACGGTTCGTTAGAACTGCAGCCAAACGGAGCCCGTAGATGATTGTCAATAAAATGGTTACTGAGCGCATTTCGGCTTCCGTGAAAACCTCTCAGGGTTCTCACACAAAGACTTGGTATGAAACCACCAAAACCATCCTACCTGACTCATCCCCTTCGACGACTTCGAAGCGGATACTCCTTCCAATCTATAATCCGTTCCCAAAACGAGGAAGGCCTTTCTGGCATTTCTCTCCACCTTCCCTAACTCTTTACGATGGAGGAGCTTGAAAAAGCCATTCGAGCCACACGAAAAAACTGTTTCCCGGGCCCTGATTGCCGAAATCGATGGGGCCTTCGACTACATGTGGTGGCCGGCAGTGAAACGCCGACTCAGGTTGACACTTCGAGGCTCCGGTTATCTCAGACTCCTGAATTCGTTTCTTTCTAATCGTTCTATTACTTTCAGCCAAAATGATTGTCTTAGGATCGCTCCTGTATGACGTACATTTCGACGAGCTCTTGCCCTCCTCTCTCATCTCCTGCCTCCAGAGGTCAGCAATTTGATTATGCCAACGACCTCGTTTTCATCGTCCGCTCCAAGAGCCTTTAGGAGCTCGAAGAAGCCCTTACTAGTCAAGTTTCTGCTCTGGAGGATTGGCTGATCAAAAAGAAGATTCAGGTTTCATCCAAAAAGACTCATGCAGTTCTCCTCAAAGGAAAACTGGATCCCAAACGTTCGTCTTTCCTAAGGCCCACTACGATGGACCACCGAATCCACCTCGTCCTAGACGCAGGACTATCTTCCTTTCCTCACATTTTTTATGTCCAGTCGAGAATATCAAGCCTAAACATGAAGTTCAGGCGTCTTTCTAGAGCAATAGCCAATGACGATAGAAACGCTATGCGCGTGTTCTACAAGTCTGTCTTCCTACCTGTGTTTCCATACTGCTCTTCGGTATATAGATCCACCGTAAAAACAACAGCCATTTTCTTCGAAACCTTTCCTGTTGAAACAGATCAATCTCATGTCGTCAGCCTGCAGAGCTGTAGCGAAGTCAGCTCTTGAGATTCTCACAATCTCCGTCTCAAACATATGGCAGAATTCATTCTGCCAAATTCCACTTCAGACGCGGACTTGTATACAAATTCCGTGACATAGCATTCCATTCAATGAATGATTGACACAAACTTCAAAAGTATGTACACCAGGTCCTCAAATGAGTTATGGAATTTGCTCCAATTCTTCTTTTCCTATTCCCTAACTTGCTTCATCACAGGACATAGCCCTTTCAGGCTAAACCTTAGCAAATTTCACCTATCAACTTCAACCTCTTGCCTATGCTGCACTTCTAAATCTAAAAATTCTAATACTTACTAATTCTTTTCTCTTTTTCTCTATGTTTCAGAGCAACCTTTCAAGTGGCTCAAAAAGATGCCATACTAATTACCATACTAATTATATCTTTTAGCTATATATTGGTGTCTGCTGGAGCCAGAGCAGAAACTTCTTTTCCTTGTAATTTCTCATTTTGAACTTCACTAATCATATCAAATCTTTAATATTGAATTCGACTACGACTCGACTATCAGTCCTTACTTGGTGAAAATTCATATTAATAATATTTAAATGAGGTTATTCTGACTCTCATAAATTTTTATTGTTAGGTTCACAACAATCGTTTCGCTATCAAAGTAGCATCATCAGGCAGGTTTACAACGATTGTGGTGAACATAACAATAAAATTTTGTGAAAATCAGAATAACCTTATTTAAATATTATATATCACATCTTACTGTAACAAGCCACCTCTTTGTGGAAGGTGGTTGGATGGAAAATATTACTTGATTGACTTATTTACGAATGGGGTGCTAACCAATCCTACTCTAGCGGTCCTAGGCCTTCGCAAAAATGGAAGATCTTTGATGTTAATAAATTTTCTCTGTGATATTGAAAATGGTAATTTAACTCAATTCTGGATTTTGAGAAGTATAATGATAAAGTGTGTCAAAGTACAACAGTTTCATCAATCCTTAACTCAATAAAATTCAAATAAAGATGACACACTGAATAATTAAGGAGAGGGCGATGCGGAACCCTGAAGCACTACGAATATTTTATGTAATTCTTAATTCTGTTTAAACTCCTCAAACATAATAACTACGAAGAGAACTTTCAATTTACTTCTTAATTTCTGACTCTACTTTAATTAGACAATTTCAACCTGAATAATATACCAAAATTTTCAGATACTTCTTACCCCTAGACTCCAAGACCAAAGATTCAAAACAAAACTGGGCACTCGCGATTTTCTACGAAAATGGAACAACATATTTAACACGAACAATAAACGATAAAGAACGTCTGCCGGTACTCTTTAATTCCTTGGTCCCTGAACTTAGCACTATCTTCAATTTCTCTAATTCTTCTGACTCAATTCTTAAACTTCAAAATAATTATAATAATGCTAAATTCTGAGGCCAATTCGAGCCTCGCGCCGCGATCTTTTCTCGACGATCTTACTAGTTTTTCCGACGTGTCAAGACTCTATAACAAACTCCTTTTTGGGCCTTTTAATACCTCGTACGCGTCAGTTTTCTCCTTTCAAATGTTTTGATCTGATCAGCCTCACAAAATTGCAACTTAGCACTTCTCAAAATTTCAGCTCTTTGTCGAGCCACACTTACTAATTTTGACGTCAGCGTTTTTCTCTGGAAATTTCCGTTGCTAAGCTCATCTGAAGGAATACGTTTACGTTTCGTACAATCAGCTCTTATAAACTTTTTAATGTGTAGTTTGTTATTATAATATATTGGCCAGAGTAAAATAATTTCCTTTCTTGAAGCCGCCGTACGTACTTGCCTCGAAAGCGAATTCCTAAGTTTAACAACAAGTGATCTGTAGATTAGAATGTATAAATTAATTGTGGGAAATTGAACCTCGCGTTGAATTTGCTTTTGTCCAATGAATTAATCCGTGTATCATTACAGCCCTTGTATGAATTCTAAACCTTATTGGTTTCCCACATTACAGCTATCTGGGATTCCGCTGAAACAGAACAAGTCTGATTGGAAACCCGGGACTACTATGATGATATAAGTACATTTAACATAAGCGAGGAGCTCTGCTCATATGCTAATAAGTACTACTCTGAGTATATCAACACACCCACTTCCTATATTACCAGGCCTTGTCGTGGTGGGGGAGCTCATCACGACTTATCTACCGATATCCTTCGAAAACTTCGATACCAAAAACCGTCCTTACCGCTCCTCTTTGTCTGACAGAAGCAATACTCAACGAGGGTAGAGGAAACGTCAAGATGAGGAGCCTCCTCATATTCTTACTGCGCCGTCTGAAGTTATTTCAAATACCATACATTTGGTTACACCATGAGTCGGTGCAAATCCCAAATTCCATTAGCCATTGCTCTCAAAATGGAAATTCTTTTCCTCAATGCCCCTCAAAAATCCTAACCAGTTGCCTTTATTTCAAGTTGCTTAAGTCCCGAGACTTCCATCATGCGGTAAAAAACAATATATGCCTAACTCACCTCCGTCAGGTCGAGAACATCAAATCGAAAATCCAGAGCCAAACCCAATTCCTCCCAAATCCACCAGATCCTATGAATCTTAGAGGTGTACCGTTAAATGATCGTAGGTCTGCCGCAGTAGCGGTTGAAATCTTGCATTTAGCAAGTACTTTAGCTAATCCTTCATCCATGTCTTATATTATGTGAACTCCCAATTTCGTCATCTCTCCGACCCTTATCACGATGATTTGCATCACCAAAATAGAAAACTCCAATACCTCATCAATGTCTACTCTCAATTCCTCATTAATTTTCCGCTTGGATCGAATTTTCTCTGATATCCAACGCAGCAGCAATAGGATCATAATTACGATGGACTATAATGCTATATCTCCACTTTGATTTTCCGCTACCCACGATCCTCGCAACTCTCTTCTCGAGGACTCTAAAACTAGTCAGGGCCTTATCATTTTCAATGAACCTGAGAACCCTTCTACCTTTTTCTATATCAAAGGTTAATTCAATAGTGACTTTACACTCGGTATCTCCACAGTTTCTGACTGTATCAATATCTGGCTGCTAATTGGACCAACAGCGATCACCGTCCCATTTTCTTTGAAATATATTCTCCTATCTTTCCGTCGATGGATTCCTGTGGACCCAGGTATGCTCTTTGGAACGCTGACTGGACCTGTTTGATCTTGAGATGGAAAGACGGCTCAACCTCATATTTTAAGCTTTAACCAGCTACACCGCTTCAATTCACCAAGCAAAATTCCGCAACAGTTCGTCACAACTGAAGCTACACGGAGCCTGTGGTTAGTTGCCTATAAAAAGGTTACTGAACGGAACTTCCCCGCTCCGTTAATGCTCTCTTCTGTGAAATTCCATCAAGGCTCCCACACATGGTACGAAATCTCTGAAGCGATTTCTACCCGCCTCATTTCCTTCGACGATGTCGAAGCGGACCATTCCATACCATATTCCGTTCCCAAAATGCGGAAGACCTTTCAGATCTTCCACCAAAGCCCCTTTGAACCCTTTAGGATGCAGCATAAAAAAGGAAAAGTCATCCGGACCATACATAACAACTGCGCCGCAGATTTTCATTGAATCCCAGTATTCATTATAAAGAAAGTTTGGGAAACGGACCCCGAAGTTATATTGTCTTCTTTTTTGATCTTCATAAAAATATGAGCACGTGATTTCTGTCTTTGAATATACCACCCATAGAAATAAATGTAAATATGATTTGAACTGAACATCATGTCGTGAGAAAATTCTTAGAGCTATCCTCTAAAGGGTGGTACAATTTAAAGAGAATATTAATTTTTATTCGTAGCACCATCTCTGCGCCGGAGTGCAAACTTAAAAGATGTCCTTATATGTACTTTCTGTGAGTGAAATAATCATTGGTACTTCAAATCCAACTTCACATCACTAAATAATCTACAATTTCGTTTGTTTAAATGGGCGTTAGAATAGAAGTACGTCTTTTTGGGTAGGAATATGTTATGAAATTTATAAAAACTTCTCTGCATTTAATCAATTATACTGCATAGTAACTAGTCAATTTGGGTTAATATAATTAGTTGATAAAATACGATTCAGATATATTCTGGACACATTCATGGCCAATGCCAATTTGTTCTCACAAAATTGCCCTTTTAATATTGTCGGCCCTTTCCTTGTTATGGAGAAAAATTTTCATGGCTGCGTTGATGTTGGAATCCATCGATTAGTACTCAGCTCTCCATTTCTTGAACATTTGAAGTTTCCGCTAAACTTTAGTAGCAGATCGTTGGTTGGATGGTACTCGCGGACAATAAATGCACTATTTCGGAAAATTACACCATAACATTTAATAAAATTTGAATATCAAACCAGATGTCTTGGGTGATGGAATTAATGAATTTTGGTCAATACTTCATGTTTTCTTTTGATTATTGATTGGTTAGCTGACGCTCAGATGTGTTGATAGTAATTCTTGTAAATAAAATGTAACACTGTTTTCTAAGACACTTAATTCAATTCTGAAAAGTTTTCAAGAAAATTTTCAGATTAAATCTGTAGAGTTTTCGTGGGAATTCAGCTACTTTATGTAATATTTCAAAAATCTCTTCGCAGTAAATTGTTAATATATATATAGTTTAAATTTTTTATAATTTGTATTTTTACACATGTGCGTGGCCGGCTTCGTATATAAAGTTTATAATCGTATATTCCTTTTCAACCACATTCTTTTGAATTCTGTTTTCAAAAATGGCGAATGAAGGTATGCAAATATTCTTTATTGATTTGTTTCATTTAGCATCCAAATAACTTTCCAACTGATGATAAAAGAGCGTTCGAATTTTACATCGAACAAGGAATTTTTAATTTACTATGCAGGTACACATAACAATTAGGTTCCCAGAATCTGTAATCTAGGACTCCCAGAAATTTCTCATTTTTTCCCAGAAACCTAAATGGGACAGTAGAAACCCATTAAAACCAACTCCGTTTCCAGACGACAGTAGCCCAGTGTCGTTTTGAAATTCTACCTGATCATATTTCGACCCCTATCAGTTTCGTTTTTTGTTAGATACCCACAAAGCAGCGTTGAAGATACATTTCCTAAAAAGTCGTTCGTTAGCACTCGGCTTACAAACACATCGGCTTTTTCTCACGCTTTTTTCTGACGCTGTATTTTCGACCAGACGGTCACGCAACACACCACACACAAACACACACACTATGTATAAGAAGAATTCTCTATCTACATTCTTCTCTTTGTCTCGACTCCTAAGTTATAACACACATCTTCATCTGCTCTTCAATAAGCTTACATTCGCATCCACTTTAAACCATTAAAATCTAATGTGCATCCCTCTCTCATACCCCATTTTGAAGTTTGCTTATTCTGAAGTTTGCATACTGATTGATTGACATTAATCAATTACTACGAATTCTATATGGATAATTTTTTGGTGTTGGAATTTATTATTTCTGAATATTCAATTATAATAAATTTGTGTTGTGTGATGGATTTAGATAATTTTGTTCAATACTTTATGTTTTCTGTTGATTTTTCATTGTTTAGTTGTCGCTCACATGTGTTGATAATTCCATATATCTATAAAGTGAAATAGTGCTTTTTGAGGCATTTAATTCAATTTGAGTCCAAAAAGTTTCCAGATATATTTTTTAGATCAAATGTATGCAGAAGGCAAGGAGAAACCATTGCATTGAAGGTTTAAATGAAAGCATATCCAAAAATGTCGATATCATATGGGTGAATGCACGCAGAGCACTACATCTGAACTACATGGAGATCCATTGGCGGAAACAACAGTATCGAGTAAACCAAAACAAGAGAAAATTATTCTCAGATTATTTATAAAACAAAAAGCAGTGGTCGATTTCATTTCACTGACGTCTGTCCATTTCGAAGAGGAATCAACAATAACTAAATATTTACTACTAAATATCGGACCAACAAAATCGATATAAATTCTCGACCATGATTTGTTCGTATTAGGCCAACATGATAGAATTGAGTTTTCGGGATTGTCACTGACTTTAATAAATATATCACAATTTGCACACATTTTTGTTATATCCGAGTCAATAAACATAAGAATGAGCTATGGACTTACACTTGTTTATACCCAAATGCTTGGAATGAATGTCCCTTAGAATATTTCTCTGTAAAACTCTTGGTACGACAACACGGAAACACTATAGAGAACATCCTTGATCTGCATTTAGTTGATCTCTTTTTTCCCAAAACAATTTCATATTTTCAGCGACATTTTCTCTTGGCCAATCATAAAAACAATATCTGGAAATTTTATTCAAAATTGTATCTTTTTTAGTTTCTTCAGCAAGAACCTAAGATTCAATCATTAAACCTTCATTCAAATTAAAAAAAAGAGTGAGGTCATATTCTTCGTTAGATGGAGAATTTTGGCACTAAGAAGATAAAGGAGATAACGCATGATCAATGTAATTTTCATTGAATTTAATATATTTAATTTGAAAAGTGTAAGTAGAAAGAATTACACTCCATCTTTGTAATCGACTTGTGGCAAAAATAGGTATTCCTTTTTTATCTCCGAAAATACTAATTAATAGCTTATGATCAGTTAGAAGAGTTAACTGTCTACCAAAAATATACTGGTGAAATTTCTTCACGCTAAAGATAATCGATAAAGTTTCCTTATCGATAATCGATAAGGTTTCCTTATCTATTTGACTATATTTTCTTTTTGCTAGATTTAACGACCGTGAAGCAGAAGCTATAGGCTTAAAATATCTTTCTGGAATATCGTGGGATAAAATAGCTGCTATTTCATAAGATCAAGCATCGCAGGCTAAAGTAGATGATAACTTTCCATTTTAATGGCTTAAAACTCGAGAAGATGTTAATTCATGCTTAATATTTTGAAATGCCTTTAGTTGCGATTTACTTCAATTGAATTCAACATTATTTTTCAACAAATAATATAAGGATGCTTACTTTTCTGAAATGTTATAGACAACTTGGAATAGTAATTTACAAATCCCAATAAAATGCCCTTAATTTTTTAGTATTCGAGGGTGCTCTGTCATTACTTATGGCTTCAAATTTCTTTGGACAAGTATGAATTCCAAATTCATAGATAATAAAACCTAAATAATTGACTGAGTTTTGAAAGAAACTGCACTTGTTCATTCGTATTTTGAAACCGTATTCATCTAATATCGAAAATACTTCCATCAATAAATTATAATGTTATTCTTTAGTTTTAGTTGGCATTAAAATATCATCCATAAAAATTATTACGTTTTTCATACTTTTGAAAATACCTTCTATGGTTCGTTGGAAAATTCCAGGACACGAAAAAACTCCGTATGGTAGGCGATTGAATTTAAATGAACCTGTATGAGTATTTACAACAACTAATTCTATCATATTGAATTGTATCAGTCCTTACTTGGTGAAAATCCATATTAAATAATTTGAAATAAGGTTATTCTGATTTTCACAAATTTTTATTGTTAAACTCACAACAATTGTTTCGCTATTCAAAATGTGATCTTGCCTGATGATGCTACTGTGATAGCGAAACAATTGTTGTGAGTTTAACAATAAAAATTTGTGAAAATCAGAATAACCTTATTTCAAATTATTTAACTAATTCTTTCGATTCATCATTTAATTCTATTTAGAAAGAACAAATCTCAAGAGAAGCCGATAGATGGTCAATTTTCGGCAGAGGTTATTTATCTGTCTGTAAAAAAGTGACATTAAAATCACCACAAGTTCTTATTTGTCCATTTCTTTTCAAAACTGGGACAATGGGATTTACCCATTCACTGAAATGTACTGGCGTTAACATACCTTGATCAACTGAAGATTCTAATTCTTCTTCAACTTCACTTTTCAATGCACAATGTAATGATCTAGATTTAAGAAAACAGGTCTAGTATTAGGTTTCAGATATAATTTAACGTTTCTAGCAGAAAAAAAACAAATTCATTTTCGAATATCTTTGGAAATTTGGAATTAGATTTCTGAAATATTTTTCGAAACACCTCAAAATAAGTGGGAAATTTCATATAAACATGGGTCCGCAAATGAGCCCTTTTGGAGATGCGGGGTGTTTCTTGTATTAATATATAATTTGTGATGATGATAGGAGTTTATCGAATATTCACGAATCATCGCTACAGATCGGGAAAATAACCATAAAAACTAATAATCAATTTATTCAGTCTACCAAGTGGATTTTTATGACAATTTGGATTTTTCTAAGGATTTCAAGAGAATAATAATAATATAGGTCTTTATTCAATTAATTTAATGAAACTTAATTGCAAACTCTTACAGTAATAAGAATAATTGATAGGGTGAGATGCAGCACACTGCATTGAGGGTACTGTTCAATCTAACCCCCTGATCCACTGTTCAAAAATATAAAAATCCATTATAAAAACTAAGCACATGGCATAACTGAAAGAAATTATATTACAGTTGTATGAAAGAATATATATGTATGCAACCACATAAACATCAATCAGATAAAGTAACCATCTGCTCATCCATAAGCCCGCTGAATGTCAAGACCCGTAGTCGTCTTATATTACTAACCTCTCCGATGTCCACAGATAAGTTATTTATGTAATGTGAGACATAGTATGAAAAGGATTCACAAAATAATTGTGTTGAATATACGGCGGGGTAAGGGTACCTTTAAAACGCCTGTTTAAATTATGGACATCAGAACGAAATGTTATTTTATTAAAGAAATACGGAGGAGTTTGGTTGATTAACACTTTCATGTGTAATGTGTAGTAATATAATAATAATGAGAGAGTTTATGCAGATCTACAAAAACAAACTCTATAATACTGTTGAGTTAAATATTCTAGAATTTTTACTGTGCACAGGTTATAATATACCCATATAGTTTTTGTTAATACATTTGTATTAATGCGTTTCATGTCGGGATGTTTTTTCCGAGACATTGAAAAATATTTTATACTGGTTATATATAAGGATATCAATTTGATAGTTTCGTATATACTTTCAATATATATTGTAGAAGTTAGAGTATATAATACGGAATTTGAAGCCTTTTAAATTTCACTTCTATCAAGTTTCAACTCACATTCAAATTGATTATTAAATTATAAAATAAATTCGTATAGAGTCTAAATATCAGCAATATATTCCTGAATTATTTTTTGTTTTTGAAATTCTGCTATTTGTCTCATCATGGGATATTTTTTGGGGTGAATAAGTTTTGTTATGTTTTTCTGTGTTCCGATTACATAAAGTTATAGGTTATACGTAATAACACGTAATAACGTTTATCATTTCTGTTTCATTTTGGATACTTTAAGTTTACTTCGAGTTTATTTGATCCAGGTTTCATCTTATTTGGTGAGTCAAATTATGATCTTGTTATATATTTGAATCTGAATTCAATACATTTTTGAAGAGGTCTAGAGTCCGAAGTAGTAGCTATCAAAGGTTGTAATTCTGGTTCAATTGTTTTTATTTGATCCTTAATCTTGAGAATTTCATATAATTTTGGAATAGTAGATTTTGTATTTGTATGTTAATATACATACTTATATAGCTTTTGCTAATACATTTGTATTAATAGGTTTCATGACTTGATGTAAAAAGGTTTTTTTCGAGATATTGAAAAATATTTTATATTGATTATATATCAGGATATCAATTTGATAGTTTTTGTATATAGTTCCAATATATATTATAAAAGTTAGAATATATAATTCTGAATTTAAAGCCAACAATAATGTAGCACGAAGAGATCATCTTCTTTCTTTATTTTTTTTTGTTGTTGAGCCAATCCACAACACGTAGGTTATGACTTATTCTTTCAATTTTTCTGATCCCAAAGACCAAGCGCAGACAAGAGTGCTGTAGCGTTTGTATTCGCCGCTTATCAGGGAAGTTCAGACAAGGGCCATAAACACAATCAGTATAAATGAGGTGTGACAGAACTAAGGACTCACATAGCAGCACTTTAACATTTTAAGTCAATGCTGCCGTTTCTATGAAGAACCCTTAAAATCTCATGGGCCTTTTGTAAACAGACAGATACATGGTCTGTCAAACGCATGTCAATATCTATCCAAACTCCCAGATTTTCAACTTTGTCGCACAACCTAACAACATCTGACCCAACTTTAATAGCATTATTATTCTTATTCAGCTGAAAACAACGCCTAGTGGAAATATCATCGATAATATTCAAGTCAAAATTTACTGCTGTTACTGCCTGGGAAAATTAATTCAAAAAGGGGGACATAAACAGTTGACTATCATCCGCGTAATTGAGCATCGAATAACACAAAAAAAACTTCATAGACTGTGAAATTTATATAAAATAATAGGCCTCAAAAATGACCCTTGCGATACTTCCCGGTATATTTTGAGAAAAGATGACATCTTGCCATCATGAAAAACCGCTTGAAATCGTTCCGCAAGATAAGAAGCGAGATCATGACAAAATCCAAGACGTATGAATGTGTTCTCAAACAGCCAGACAGTCAAATACCTTCGAGTACACAAGTGTGAGCAAAGTAAGTTAATCCTAATCCGTTGCCTCAATAACATTATCAGTGATATATATATATATATATATATATATATATATCTAAGGGTTGCTTCCAAGACATTTTTAGTTATCTATTGTATACTTCCGAGACAATTGTTGAGTTCCAAGACAGTCTTGGAAGTTTTTTATATCTAATGGTTACTTCCAAGACAGTCTTGGAAGTATCATGTCTTGGAACTATCACAATTCTACTCAACAGTGATTCGATTACTTATCGGAAATCTTCATGTCAGCTTGTATCAGGGGATTGAACGCTACCGTGTCCTGCCAACATGAAAATATCGAATTTTAAGCTGAAAGTATTTTCAAACAATTGATGATTTGATGAATTGATGAATGATTTGAAATATTAAATCGTAGTCAAATACCATTCCGTCTTATCATCTATACTGCCGTCCTTTGGGGATATAACAAAGGGGCATTTTGAGGTAAATAAGAATTTTTAGCAGACCTTCATCTCAAAGTATGAAACTCGAAGTACAAAAATGTTCAGATCATTTCAGCAGTTAGGTGAAATTTTTCTGCTTCATTCCAATTTTTCATGCAATATTCATATTAATAACAAGTACACAATAATACACTCTACCTAATTTATGCGAGCTAAATCTCAGCCCAATAGTGTGTTCAATTTGTATTGTGAATTTTTTCCTAATTAAGACCATCTTTAGTATCATTATTATTTTTTCAATAGGTAGGTACATAAATAGGAAATTTCTGAAGCCACACTTACAGAACAGAACTGAACACAACTGAAATGTTCAGAATTGAAGTTCAACAGAACAGTATAAAACTCAACAGAAACTGAAAGAAACTGATTAGAACCGGAAGAAATCAAACAGGGCGGAACATAACGTATGAATATTTATATATAACAGAATGAAGCAGATAGATACTGGATAGAATTGAAGAGAACTGAAAGAAACCTAATTGAAATGAACGGCACGGAACTGAACAGAAATGAATGTACAAATATTTGTAACAGAACGTTAAAGAAACTAAACAGAACTGAAAGAAATTGAACTGAACGGAACATGATTGAACAACTGAACACTACTGAACGGAGACTGAAAGAAACTGATTAGATCTGAGAGAAACTGAATAACGGATCATAAGCTACTAATATTTGTATCAGAAATTAACTGAACAGAATTAAAAGATACTAGAGAGAACGAAACAGCATTGTACGGCACTGAACAAAATCAGTAGAAACTGAACAGAATTAAATAGAACCGAACAGGCCTGAACAGAACCGAATATAACTGAACAGAGATTAACAGAAAAAGAGTCGAAATGAACAGAACTCAACTTAACGAAACTGAACAGAACTGATTGCATATAACAGTAATATCGCCTGGGTAAAATGAATTCGAACAGAAGTATTTACTGGTCTTGCTATTTAAATAATGATTTTTTAATCCTTCAAGACACTACACAGTGTACTGGATAATTCAAGTTCCAAGAAAGATACAAAATAAGTTCAATTCTAAACATTCAAGGGTCAGAAAATAATCCTCAACCGAACAGAAATACTTAATCAAGAGCATGTTTTTCATTGTTTTTGCATACTTCTTTTAAGGAATAGCGTGCTATCGTTTTGCCCGAATGTCTGTAATTTTCTAATTCTGAGCAGAGAATGGTCTCAAATAACAGATGAAAAATCCGGGGTCAAAAGTAATTCTGTCCGACCGGCCGTGAACACGCAAACTATCTAACGGATAAAGCTAGAGACTTGAAATTTTCTGAGGCGATTTGGGTTCCAAATATCTTGGCTTAGTTCGTAATGGGCCAAACCGCTCTAATGGTTTCGTAGTTATTTCAATTCGAATTTTTTCATATTTTTCCCAATAATTTCCAAAGTATATTTTCGATCGAACTGAACTTTGGCAGTCAGAAAGAAGGTAATGACGCGCAAAATTGTGCAAAATTTCATGAGGATCGTAGGATAAGAAAGCTTTTTTAAATTTTTTTTTTCGTACATTTTGGATACGGTGCAGTACGAAAATCTGAAATTGAATTGAACTATCAAATGGAAATATTTAAATTTTCAGGTTAGTTTTATTAAGATTTGAAATGTTGTCTTCTTTTCTCCAAATACTTTTGAAACTACGAATCCGATCAACATCAAATTTGGTATTAAGGAATCGAACAGTGACATGCATGTTTTGCCAAATTTCCACAAGGTCGTATAATAAGAAGATACTTAAAAAAATATTTTATTCGTACTTGTCGAATACTGTGGAGCCCGCATATTAAAACTGATTTGAGTCTCGAACTAAAAGTGATAGAGATTTGAAATTTTTGGGGTAGATTTGGGACCTGAATATCTCGCCTAAGTTTTTTAATGCGCACAATCTGTTTAAGGATTCCGGAGCGCAATTGAATTTCTTTTTTTATTTTATCAATAGTTCCGAAACTACTCATCAGATTAGAATGAAATCTGATTCTTAAGTGAATAATAACGATGCGGAGGATTGTGTCAAATTTTGTAAGGATCGGCTAGCCGGTCCGAAGACTAAGTTAAACTGCAAGCTTCCGAACTGAAGGACCTAGAGACTTGAAATTTTCATATTACGTTGGAAGTCTGAATATATCCGTTGTGTCGTGAAATGGTCAAAATCGGCTTGTGAGTTATGTCAATTTGAAATTTTATTCTTCAAATATTTTTGTATCAGCAACTCCAATCGAACACAAATGTTGTATTTGGGAGAAAAATGAACGAGAACACTCACGCATAACTTCGTGCGAATATATGCCATAATTTTTCAAATTGCAAATCTTTAAATGTGATGTTTGAATCACTTGATAAAGGGTTTTCCAATAGCGATGATGCAGGTTAAAAATTGAAAAAACACATAGGTCACTCACTGAGACACAATTTGTTTTTATTTGAAAAGTTACATTATACCATTATGTATGGAAAATAATTGTACTCAATTACCACCACAATTTCTCCGTACGTACCGCAATTTGTCAACCCAATTTTTCAGCACTCACTCATATAAATTTGGCTGTATATAATAAATGGTACGTTAGATGTTTATTTTCAATTATTTAGTTGTTGGATTATCAGCATATGACTTAGCATATCCCCAAGGTGTTATATCACACGAGCCGGGAGCATAAGTAACTTGACCATTTCTTGAGATAATTTTATCATCGGATTTTGTTTTCAATAAATCGATTGTTGAGGTAGCTGTGTGGCAGGTAACATCATTTTGTTGAATCCACATATCCTCCAGATTATTCTCAACAGCAGCAGGAAAAAAATTCATCTAACATTGTTCGTTATCTATTAACTAATATTTTTTGACCATTTTTTGTTTATATAATCAATCATTCAATCAAAAATGAGCTTCATCACTGAATAAAATTTTTCACTAAAATTTTTCATAATTTTCAAATTGTTCAAGAGAAGAATAAGAAAATAAGCGACATTTATGGTGGTCATATGGCAGTTCTTGAACCAGTTAAATTTTGTAAGGATGTAAAGCCAAATCCTTTCTTTAAGTTCTTCAAGTTGTTGTTTGAGAAAGATCTGATTGTACACTTGCTGCAACTAATTCAATATTCCCATGTGCGCGCGCATTTCTTTGTCCTACTGGTACTTTTGTATCGTGTAAAGAAAATTCAATTTCAATACGATGAATAGTGAGTTGCCTAACTGGACCATGTCGCCCAGGAATTCTTCTTAAATTTCCCACAATTTTCACAAATGAGCAATGATTTTGATGAAATAATTTAACAATTTCCAAACGTTGTTGAAGCGTGCATAATCCCATGATTGAATGGCATAGCCTAGTGAACACAAATGACATGGAAAATGTTAAAAATAATATACTTTCATAATCATTTCAAATTGTTTCATTCCCGTTGGAAAACCTGTTATATATAGAAGAAAACCAAGAAATGGTAATAACGAGTTATCCATTTCGTGCTAACATTGTATCGATTTTAAATTCGGTAATTAGAATTAAAACAATGACGCGCATGTTCTTGCGAAAATTCGTGAGGATGGTATAAGGAGGTTTCAAACACCGGAGCTACCCGCTTAGGAGTACAAAATTAAATTTCATTGTTTGAAATCTCTAGTGAGGTAGTTTTAACGAGTTAGGAGATGGATGAAGAAACGCTCAAAGCTCCTGACACCACGTCAGTGCTTTTCTTAATTTTTTTAGACTAGCTTTATTAGCTCTGAGCGCTTGTTCTAGGAATTGGACTCTCATAATTTCGCCTGACTACCTGTTATGTGCGAAATTTACGCCAAAAATTCCATTCTGTCCGTCAGTCTGTTCGTGAATACATGTTCGAGAGAAAAAATTGAAGAGAAAAATGGCACTCTCGTTCATCGCCTATCTACGCCGCAAACTCTAACTTTGAGAAATTCCTCTAGAAAATTACAACAAAAGTAGGCAATCCAGGATTCAATATTTCCCTTTTTTCATTCAATTGATAATGCTAGAGCATATTTCTGGGTAAATCAATTATGTTGTCCTTTGTTGTACAAATAAAATTTCAGCTCATTTTGATGGATAATTCTTAAATGATTTAAGTTTTTAGGAAAAAAAATCATCTTCAAGTGATACGGTAGTTAGCATGAATTTTAAATTCACTGTTGTTCCCAGACACATCACGGCCAATTCCTTCTACGCCAGCAGTAAATCATCAAAGGCAACAAACACAAAAACATCATTTTTCCAAGGAACTTGATATAAGGAATAAAAACGCTATACTTTATCGCTTGTGAGGCTCCACTACTGAAACTGAACATGGGTAGCCACGCGTCGGCGTTCTTTGAAAAGATGCGGCATGCTTTCATCTTGGGTCGGAGATAGATAGATAAATTTCTTTATTTCAAGCAATAGACATTTGCTATATAAAAATGAAATGACGTCAGAATGAATTAATAGAATTTCAGAACCAAAATAATCCCAAGAGTTGTAAGGTTCCAAATGAATTAACATTTTCTTAACTTTCTTACTGTTTACTGGGATCACGGCATTTAATAATATTAGGTAGTTTAATATTTTAATAAATGAGGACCTTTTTCACTCAATGCTAACCTATGAACACGGATGAAATAAATCTTGTGTTCTACTCTTTTAGTATCATAATTATGACTAAAGGCGGAATTATATTTGTAGTTCGTGCCGTGACGACTCGCGTCAGTAGCCTATGGAATACGTATATTTCTAATGCGGGCGATTATACTACTACTCACACATGACATGGGGCGGATAGACACTCGAGGATCCGAGGTGCTCGGATGTGACACTCGCGTGTGTGCGATTTGTATGGGATTAAACCCAGAACGAAGTTATCCAAAATACATCCCATAGGTCGACGAAATTTAAAATTCATTTTTTATGCCATTTTCGATCATAGAATGGATTTCCTCGAACAGCATTTTCGTCATCCTGAAATATTAAAAAATATATACGAGACAGAATTTTAATTTCCACAAAAATGTTTATAATACAACAGTTGTTTCACCACGATGTGGCTTCTTCAGGTATCTAGTGCTAATCATCCTAAGGAATTCAGGCATAATTTCAACAATAGCTATGAAATTATCCACGTCGAAAGCAAAAGTTCTAGATTAACTCTTTTAGAATTTGTTGAAATCAACAGGTCCCGTAAAATCCTTAATAATAACAATGCCCGTAAAATCCTTAATATGAACAAACAGCTGTTCACAAGTCTCCATTACTGAATATCTCTTTCCTAATGGCTTTTTGTAGTGGCAAAATCCAAAAAACACCTTGATTTTTTATGATTTGTTTTTCCATCATTTTTTCATATACTTAACACTGTATTTACACTCGGATACACTAGACACCATCAGCCAGTAGAATGTAGATACCTGAAGAAGCGACGTCGTGGTGAAACAATTGTTGTATCATAAACATTTTTGTGGAAATTGAAATACTGTCTCTTATATATTTTTTAATTAAAATGAGTTTCCACTAGTGGCCGAATCAAGCAAACATCCTGAAATATTGATGGAATTTGTTCCTTCACCAGTAAATGAAACTCACTTCGAGCCTCCCTGAGGTTATTTATCGGATGAACGCAGTATTTTCTTCTTTTATTCTAAAGTAGGCTTAACATAAGCATATATCCAAGATCTTCATCAATATCGCTCTCACGAATACAGGGGAGGTAGTTGTTTTCAACATGTTTTTTTCAACAAAAAGTTAGTGGAAGTAAGAGAAAACTCGCAGATGAGCATCGTATCTTTCAAGAAAAGTGGGAATTGGAGTTTTTATGTTGTGAAGTAGAAGACTAAATTATTTGCTTGATTAGCAACAGTACAACTAGTTTCCCAAAATTATATAATATTAAATGTCACTATGATTGCCATAGAAGTAAGACCAGTTTAGAGGCATGAGCAGAAACGAAAAGTTAAGTCAGTTAAAAGTGCAGTTAAAAAATCAAAAGCTAATATTTATTCCTCCAAAGCAAGAAAATTAATTTGCTGTTCTAGCGAGATAATGTCTTATAGGGGCCGCTGAAATTGTAAGTCCCAGGGGCGTGAAGCTTTTTCAAAATATATTCTTGTTCCGGAATACTGCACCTAAGAGAGTAACTCAAATGTCTGCCAATATAAGTATTCAGATTAAAAGAAAATTGTATTCTTTCATTGCATTTTCTGTTGCCTGGAACGAAACTACGGATGTATGTGCGCAACTCTCTGTTTTTCTCCGTGCTGTTGACAAAAATATCAAAGTTTATGAAGAATTATTGGAATCAGTAAGCTTTGCATGATACAACAACCAGAGAGGATATTTTCATATCCGTCTATGAACTTCTACAAAAATACAATTTAGATTTGTCGAAACCGTTTTCCATCGCAACAGAGCTCCTTCCATGACTGAAGTAAATTGATGCAATGATCAAAGAAACGGGCTGTGAAAAACCAGACATTCTTCATGTTCATTGTACAATTCACCAAGAAGTTATTAACGTCATAATGTCACAAGGATTGAAACAGCGGCAGTTTTCGGCGTTTTTACGTGATATAGAAAGTGAATACACTGATTTACCTTATTACGCAGAGATGCGATGGCTTTCATGTGATACATTTTATAAATTGAAAAACGAAATATGCTCTATCATGAATGTGAAAGGACAAGATGTCAGCCTATTCTACGTTCAGCATTCATACAAGATCTATCATTTCTGGTTGATACACACTTTTTGGTCATGAATACAGAATCGCAAGGAGCAAAACAAGTGATAACAGATATGTATAATCATGTGAAAGCTTTCAAGTGCAATATGATGCAATCAGAAAAACAGTTAGCTGTTGATATTTTGTCACATTTTCCGACTTGTAGAGCGTATCCAGAAACTGCAAGTGTGCCCGTATCGAACAAAATGTACACAGAAAATATAACACGTCTTCTAGCAGATTTTGAAAATCGTTCTCAGGATTTTAAGTTCTAAGCGAAAACTTTTACTATATTCATTGGTGTTTTTACCATCAATATCGATGATCTTTACCCTCACCTTCAGATGGAAATGATTGAGATACAGTGTAAGCAAATTTGAAAGAAAAATTCACTATAGTTGTTATATTGGAATTTCACAAGTACTTACTTGATCAATTCGTTAAAATGAGAAAATTTGCTTTTAAAATGCTTTCAATGTTCGGGAGTACCTACAAGTGTGAACAATCATTTTCTTTGATGAAAGGAAATAAATCTCATACATCAATCTCATACAAGATCTTGATTGACGAACGAACACTTGAGTTCAGTTAGAAAACTTAGTTATCGTTGTTATAAGTTTTGTAAAATCTTCCCTTCTGAAAATTTAATAAATACTCTATAATAGTTCTCTTTGCGTTTAAGATTTTCGATTCAATTTTTTTTGAGGAAGGGATAATCAATGAATAATTATATAAAAAATTGATAAGATTTCATTAATACTGTAAATCAATCTGATATATCTCCAAAAAAGAAAATAATGGTAGTTCGGCCAACACCACTCCCCTTCTCCTACACCATTGCTTTGCGGCCCGCCGGGTCTTCCATCCCGGGTTTTGGCCCACCACCGACATCAAGTTAGACATGCCTGATCTAGATCCTTTCCTATCGATATGCATTATTTCATATTCGTTATTGAAATTTTTTTCAAATTCTATTAGATGGTTGACATATGTGGAATGTGTTGAATTTTAAATATAGCTCTTTTGATGTTCGTGTATACTTTTCATGGACGATCTGCCGGCCTGATCAATATAAACCAATGGTCAATCATAAGAAGTCAACTTATAGACTCCTGATTTATTATCTTTCTTTGATTTATCTTCATTATTTTTAATATATCAATGGTTCTGAAAACTTCTATGATATTGAAAGTTTTCTTGAAATAATTGGCAATGTCTATGGATATTCTATTTATAGATGAACATAATTTAATACCATCTTTTTCTGTGTATGGCTTATCATTTTATCTGTAAGGGCTCAGTTGAAACAATTGTTAAATGCTATTTGCTTGATTGATATTGAGTTCTTTTGGAAAATTTATTTTTTATTAATAACTTTATTGTTATTGAAAACAATACTAATCCTATAAAAATTAATGATATTCTGAATTGTCTTAAAATATGTCTCGAACAGAAATACTTCTAATTCAATGATATCACTTATATTTCCAATGGAGGACTTATCATGGGAAATCCACTTAGCTCTATTTCAGCAGAAATGATTATGGATGATTTAGAATCAAAAATTCATTCAAACCCAATGAACAAATATTTCCTTCATTGGTTCAGATTTGTAGATGACATTCTATGTTGCTTCAGAGGAACAAATAGACAATTAAACTCCTTTTCAATTTTCATTAATAATCTACACCTGTCTTTGCGAATTCACCTATGAAGAAGAGAAAGCGAAGTATCAATTTCCTAGACTTAAATATCACAATATTAAATAACTCATGAATTTAGTCTACACACAGATATAACAATACATAGTGTAGATCGTTGTTGGTGAAATAAAATAATTATTATTATTACAAAACTTCCAATCACCCCTTCAATCAAAAAATGTCTGCCTTTAATAGCTTTATCCATAGATGATTATTAGAAGTACCGACGAACCTCCAAAATTTTTCCAAAAAACTTAATATAATCAAACAAATAGCATTTAACAATCGTTTCGTCCCAACCCTCATAGATAAAATGATAAACAATGAACTGAAAAAAAGCATTGAGTTATGTTTATCCTACGACAAAAGACCCCATTCCGAAAGAATTCATATAAATTTTATATATAAATAGAATATCCGAAGACACTGCCAATTATTTTAAGAAAAATTTTAATTATCTCGCAGCTTTCAGAACCATTAATAACATTAATAAATATATTGAAAATAATAAAGATATATCAAACAAGGATAATGAATCAGGAGTCTGTAAGTTGACTTACGAGTATAAGGATTGCCCAATGGTTTTTATTGGTCAGAACGGGAGATCGTTCAAGAAAAGAATCCACGAACATCAAAAGAGCTATACCTAAAATTCAGCACATTCCACATATGCCCACCATCTAATAGAATTTGAACATAAATTCAATAACGAATATGAAATTATACATACATATCGAAAGTATAGGGTCTAGTTTAACATTCTTAGAACTGCTTGAAATAAACCGATATAATTCTCAGAAGATTCTCCTAAACGAACAAATGGACACGAAACGGCACCTCTATGGAATATCTTCATGTGATTTGGAAAAACCAACGACAACCCCAATAACTTTCATTGCCATTGACGTTATCTGTCCGCCTAACTGGGAATACCAAAATAATTGCCATTCTATTTTTAGTCCCATTTGCTGTAATTCCTGTCAATACATATATAAGAACCTATGTAAGTTTTCATACAGAATCAGTTCAAATGAAAAATATGATTAAGCCACAGTGTGGCGAAACCATTATCATTCAACAATAAAAGGTTTGTGGAAATTAAATTTCATTTATTACTAGTTGCAAATGAATTACCATCAAATAAAGACCGTATCCATCAAATATTCATTTGTAATTATATGATAAAGCAAAATTTTTACAGTTATACGAATGAAGTATAATCTGAAATTATTGAAGACTCCCATTTTATTCCGAGAAATATTCAATTCTCCTCTTTTTATAAATAGACCAGTAACGGATTACTGCGATTTACCGAAAAAACAGCCCAGTCATTAATATATTCGTTTCACCAATACTTCCAGGACAATCATACCTTCCACGGATGAATAGACAACTCTAGAAAATAATAATTCCTATCATATTCAGCATTGGTATTCCGAATGTGGTAGTAATATAATTGATCCTTTCAATTCAATATAACAAAAGTGGAGATTATTTTTAATATTCAGATATCCTAGCCATCGCGAATAATTGGATTCATGTCAAAAAATGAGGGAAGAGTACTAACGTTGTGTGTGGAGCTGTTGCGCGCATGTTCGTCAGTCTACTCGCACAACAAATTATAACACGGCACAGAAAATTATGAAAATAACTAACCTCAATTATCTTTGGTTACAACTTGATATGTAGCTCAATTATTCCGCAAGAAGAGAACGAAAAACAACCTTCCTCCCTACCTGCAAAAATTTTAATACCTCTACCAACTCTGCCAGACGGGATTTACTGCGGTAATGGAAAGACCGCTTGATATATTTATAGGTATCAATCGGTAAATCGGTAATTTTCAAATTTGAAAAAGTATAATAACATAAGTGACAAATAATTATGCATTAGCCTTCCCACTGTCCTTTCACAACTAAATATTATATTTCAATTCGATCGGATAATTATTTTAGAAATTATGGGGAAAATAAAATCTCCAACGTCAATAAATCCTAAGCTTCCCGCCCGATTTCGCCCATTAATGAACATAGCCCAGATATTTAGGCCTTAAATCTATCCGAAATTTTCAAGTTTCTAGGTGTTTTCCTTCGAGAGTTATCGAATTACGGCTCATGGACAAAACAAACGCATGGTTTTCAAAGTGGCACCTAAAACCAAATCTAAACGAGTGACAATACGTTATTCACATCCATGAGATCATACAAAATTCACCGACAGTAACAATCTCTATGAAATACCTGGGAACCTTATTTGAAAATAAAATAAATGTCAAGCCCCCAAACAGTCAATAAAGAAAGCTGTAATAAGAGCAAAAACGTCAGATATCTAACATATGGGAACACAGGGATAATTCTCAATTACGCAGTAAGAATATAGAGTGTAGAAACCACTTATGGAATAATTTGGTGTTCTTATGTTGGAAAATTATAAAAAACACTGAGACACGTCAACTTTTAAATTCAATAGTGCACATTTTAAACATAAATTTAAATAGACAGGGCGATTCGCGCACGTCCAGCTTAGTCCGTCCTTTTTATTTTAAATTGAACATCCTGTATATTTTCATATTTTTTAATGCTTCTCAATAACCCGATTTCATCGAACTTGTATGGTATATTATGAATAATATTGGATGAAATTTCGAAAGCATTAAAATACATGATGTAATTGATTTCAATATTATACATTAAAATAAATGCTTATAATGTTCTCCACCTGCTACACAGTTTCCTATGAAACTCGTTCTTAACGTTGTTTAAAGTTTGAGTTAAAATATTCCACATTTCTGTAGTTATCCTTACTTTGAGGTCTGCGATGCTCGTCGGATGTGTTGCATATTTTTGTTCTTGAGATAAGCCCACAGAAAAAAGTCCAACGGCGTGAGCTCTGACGATCTAGCTGGTCACTCAATACTACCTCTTCGTCCAATCCATTTATTGGGGAAGATTGCGATTAAGTAAGTTCTGACCATTGAATCATAATAAGCTTAGGCTCCATCCTGCTAGAACCAGACATTTTCATTCGGTTGGTACGAGGAAATAAGTTGACTAGCACAAGAACAACTTCGTCTCTAACCAAACTCAAATATTTTTCCGTTGTCAAATTCCTATCTATAATTATAGGATCAATAACATGGTCACCTATGATACCTTCCCAATAGTTCACCTTTTGAGGATACTGCGTATGTGTCTCACACAATGAGGATTCTCCACTGACCAATATCTACAATTTTGTCGGTTTACTTCCCCGTTCAATATAAATTTATTTAATTATAATATAAATTCGACAGAAACAATCTGAACTAGCTATAAACTAAATCGTTTTTCAAAATTAGATGTTAATATTGCTTTCAAAACGCAAAACAAATTATCATCCCTATTATTTAACGCAAAGGACCCAAGTCCAAACATACACATGAGTTATCTTGTTCGCCGTGCAGTATTATAATAAATATATAGGACAAACGGACGTTCCTTAAAAATGAGGTTCAACGAACATAAAATGAATTTCATAAAAATTAAACAAACTTCTACTGTTGCCACTCATTGTTTAGAAAACGGCCATCCTTTTTCGACAATAGATAATCTTAAAATTTTACATGAAAACACAAAAGAAAAGAAACTTGATTATTTAGAATCTGTTGAAATTTTCAAATAAGTTCACAATAAAAATAATGAATGACTACGGATCCAAAATATTTGAGATATTTAAATAAGTAACATCTGTTTATCAATCTTAATACTTAAATAAGTAACATCTTACCAATCTTATTTGCCGTACCGACATTCCAACAATTGTTAGGAGCCCTCTCTTTTTTAACCTGTTTTTTATCACCTCTTCTATACATAAATACCCTGTACCGCTTAATAAGTTTTCAGTCTGAAGATGGGATAATTCATTCCCGAAACTCGAATCACATTAAAATGTGTAAAATGTCAATTTATTTGTAGTAAAACATAGTAATTTATACAACTTGTTTTAATTATGACCAACTACCAAATAGTAACGGCTGAAACAATACAGTTTCTAAAAACTTCAGGTTTTACAGAAACTATCAATTTGATGCAGAAGTAATGATTCCATAGCTCATACAGAAAGATATAAGGGTATATTACTTTGAAGATGAGATAGTAATTCCCGAAACTCGAGTCACAGTAAAATGTGTAAAATTTCAATTTATTGGTAGTAAAACATAGTAATTTCTACAATTGTTTTAATTTACCGAAATTTTCAGATAAATTTGTATTGTTAATAGCTCCTGAACCATCAGGTCGGATGTACAGAGTTGAATTTACCCACAAGTTTTGAGTATTATTCGATCCGAGCGGGAAAAATGCCAATGATCATCAACATGAAGTGACCCAATATTGCATAAGAAATGATCGATATTGAACGAAAATAGGTCAATGATTCAAACAGTGACACAAGATTTCTATATATGACCCATCGAATCAAAATTAAACACAATCAACAAATGAACTAAATATATACTCTGAAATGTCTTGGAACTGATGGTTATTCAAAAAATCGAAATAAAATCTAAACAACCGGCCCATTTTTCAAAATTCAAGTACCATTGAAAACAGTACCTTATGTATGACCGAATGAACCTATATACAACGAAAATAAAAAAAGTCCCGGAAGTAACCGTTAGATATATATATATATATATATATATATATATATATATATATATATATATATATATATATAACAGAGCCGTTAGGCAGTTGTGATTCTTTCTAATTCCTGATTGCATTGGCGGAATAATTTTATTGTATTCAGATAGGATCAAATTTGTTTACACTAAATTATTTCTAAGATTTTTGTTAATGTAGGTAAAATACTTATAGGTCGTAAGCTGTTCATGTTCTTTGGATTAGTAACCTTTGGTACTGGTATACATGGGGTGATTCGAGTACCCTAAGTGGTGCTGTATCTCTGGATTTACTCTTGATACTAACGGCCAGTTTCATAAACAACATCAAAAGGCTCCTTTATGATAAAGTTCCCTTATGAAAAACGATCCTTTAAATGGTACCATCAGTTTCATAAACGCACATCGACCGTCCTTTACTTAAAGCTTCCTTTAATGCGCCGGTCATATGAGTCCGACTCTTGGCTATCCTGAGAACTAGTGATTTTACGAATATAGTTGATGATATTCTGTAAAAATTGTGAGTTATGCGTCGGAAATCGTAAAAAGAAAAAGAAAAGGAGCATAAATCAGTCTTTGCATAAACATGGTTATGTGCAGAAGACAGTATGTTGGAATTTATATCATTATTACTTGCAAATTGCTATATTTTAGTAAACGTGAGTTATATGAATGAATATGGAATGAAAGAAAAAAAAGTATTACTTTAAAACCAGAGAAGAAACTAAGTCTCTTGGAATTGATTGAAAGAGAGAATTTTAATGTTGTAGGATAGTCTGGCAGAGAATAGCAAATGCTTTCAATGCAACAATTCTCCATTGGAGAGATAAAAACCAGCTCAAATCCAAATATGACAATATAAAAACTTAAACTAGAAAGGTGGTAGCTGCTCAACGCAGTCGTATTAAAGGAACTGGTGGTGGGGCTCCATTGAAATTAAGGAAGCCAATTTCCAAACAGTTGAGCCCAACTGTTACGAACCCACTTGCCAACGCGAAAGAGATGTATTATAAAAAAAAACAGCTCTAGTAGAAGCTCAGATAGTGGCTATCAAGGAAGAGAATAGAAGAAAAGAAGAAGAGCATTCGAAGCTTAAAATATTAGATTTGCAAATTATGGAGATGAAGAGAAAATTAAATAATCATTATTAAATCTTTTTTATTTTGAATGCACTTTCTAGAAAAAGTGGTATTAGAATTTTATCAGCATTGCTGCAGACCATGAAATCCCCTCAAATTTTAATTAAAAACAGAAATGTTAATAACACATAATATTTTTATTTCTGTATTCTCACTTGAAACTTTTTCAGATGTTACCTAAAGTAAAACAATGAATCAGAAATACAAACATAGAAACCTATCTGAATACATACCTTGTAAAATCTTATAAAAATTATATGAAATATTGTCATGTTGAAGATACACTTGGAATATGAAGAATAGTTTCACAAATGACAAGCAAATTTGTTTTCAATTTCACACAAATATAAATTTTAAATTAGCAAAATGTTTATTAATAATAGACTCTTACTTGACGAGCTGCATTAACATTAGTTGAATTTGTTTCACAGTCCTCTTCCTCCTGCAATCATTCCTTCATATTTACAGCTATATTGTGCAAAATAGCGGTAGCAACAATAATTGCCCTTATGGTCGTTAACTTAACACTCATTCCTTTAGAAAGGATAGGAAAACGACGTTTCCAAACTCCATACTTTCTCTCCACCACATTTCTTGTTCGTATAATTGGCTGCTTATATAAATTTTCAGCTGCAGTTATAGCTTCCGGTAACTTTGTCATAAGATGAGTCTGCAAACTATAACCACTATCACCAAGTAACAAATACCGTCCAAATTTACCATTCTCAGATTGCCTCTTCAAGACACTGTTATTAAAGATGGTTTGATCATGTGTTGAGCCAGGTCATCTAGCTATAATAACTCTGATTCTCAAGTCTGAATTACATACGGTTTGAACGTTAACATATTTCGTAGTACGCTAAAATCTAACAAAATGGGCTAATGTGACAGAGGAAGTTTACGTGTTTATCGAGCACCTGCGCAGTGTCAAACTTCTCGTTAAAGTATCCTTTTCCAACCGTAAAGGGTCGATTTTCTCACTTTGAGATAAAGGACGCTTTTAAGTTCCCTTTAACCTCAAAATTTGCTTATGAAACACGTTTTATCATGTAAGGAGACTTTTTGGGAAAAAGGAGGCTTTAATTTCGTTTATGAAACTGGCCGTAAGTGTGTGGAAAGTGTGCGGAATGATTGGGATCTAATAATACTAATAATAATCTGAAAGTACTAAATAGCTTCACACAACAATCTTTTTTTTTGTTTTTTATGGTTTGAAATATGCTTCGAGAACAATCTTTCCTTCTTCAAAAAACAAAAAGTGGATAAGTGCGTGATGTTACTCGCTATTTAGTATTAATTACAAGTCCACAGAAAACTTGACCAAAGCGGTTTATCCAACATTGAAGTTTTTGTATACTTGTTACAGAAAACAGTGTCCCAGCGCTTTGCCTAAATAACGAAAAATATTTTTGTGCAACATTTGAATACAGACATTACAAAATTTTCTTGAGAAAAACGATAGTACGCCGTTATTTAAAACAAGCGCGCAAAAACTTCATTGGTCCAATTTTTTTTGTACGTGTAGGACAGTGCGCCCTGGTTGTCAATGCCTCATATATCCTGATAAAAATGATTTTGCGAACTTCTAATCCCAAGATTTTTGCGAAATTTTGAATGAACTTTGAAGCCGTAATTTTTCAACAAGTACTAGATTTCAATTCAATCGGACCAGTATTTTCGAAAATATTGAGAAAAAATTATTCTTATGAATAGGTATATTCTTTATGGAATAATTAGGTGGATTTTACGCATTCACGAATTCTACCTTCGTAATCACTCTCGAAACCTGCTCTACAAATATCGAGTCTCTAAGTCGTTCCTTTCGGAAAGAATTATCAATAGTTTGACTTTTCAGAAGGCTTATGTTATTGTTACATATAGAACCGTTGTCAATTTCGTCCTTGAAGGGGACATTTTTTCACATCAAAACCATCATAATGTCATTTCAAACACCCGCGAGGCAACCCCAAATCCTTAAATTTGAATAAGAAGTATTGGTGCGATATATTGTCGAAAAGGTCTTTGCCTTCTGAGGATGACAGTAATTTTCTTTTTTAGATCGAAGCATTCGTTTAAGTAATATTCGAATGTGAAAATGATTATCAATATCAATGGGATACAGCTGAAAGATAAAATTTGATGAAAAAAACCAGATAAGTGTTTTGATTAGTTTAATCTAACATATGCTCAAATTGATACGTACCAGCTTTCATGAAATCGTATAAACCTCGGACCGATTTCCATCACTTGCTCCCGAGTTTTCTGGAAGTTATTCTGCTATATGTATCAATAATAAAATTATAAATTTCATGAATTATGATTGCTTATGTTTGTAGAAATATATGATGTCATTCTGATTGAGATGCACGAAAAATTTAAAACCAAGCAAGTGTTTTGATAATGCATGTTACACAATCTTCTCCAGCTCTCCAACTTTTTCGTGTATCTGAATCAGAATGATATCTTATACATTTCTACTCTCATCAACAAGCATAATTCATGAAATTTATAATTTTTTCAGCTGGCCAGATGATGGATTGAAGCCGAAATAGATAGCCAGTAGATTATTTTAATGAAAAAGTGTGTTTATTCTATTGTTCCTTATTATAACTTTCACACACTTATGGAAGAGTTCACAACCAAAATTGAAAAATTGGAGATTTCCAATGTCTTCCAACAGCTGAAATATACAGTGGACAGACGACATCTCAATAGATATAATAACATATAAATTTCCTTCAACAATGGAAACACCATGACGTAATACCAAAGTTCTTGAAAATCAAATTACCCTCAAATTATAATTGGCGACAAAACCATCAAATACAGTCAACTTTACTTAAAAAAGAACTCAGAAGACAATATCATGAATCTGTTATGATAGACTTGAAACTCGAGTTTTTTCACATTTACATACAATTGAATACCAGATATAAGTTGAAGGTTTCGAAGAGGAGATATGGTACAATAATTTTGATTCCGATTAAAGAGAAGATTGAAGATCACAAACCTCATCAACAACAAAAATGAACATTAACATCATTCGGTCATTACCACCGATTCAAGATCCTCACTCGAAAATGATCACACCGAGCAGACAGGTTCGGCAATCGTAGTATCAACTTTACTGAGGGAGAGATGAAAGCTTTGAATTTAGGACACAACTTTGCACCAATACCTAGGTCGCTGAATGTCTATGAGATGGCAGTAGATATCGAATTACAGATAAAGAAAGATACAGACTACAACATCAATGCTGAGGAAACAAGTCGAACTCTCAAATTTTTCAAGAATAAAAGGGTAGATGTGTATAACCGTGAGCAACTTGAAACCCACAAACAACTTCAGAGTACAATTAAAAGTTTTCGACAAAAAATTCAAGACAACAATTTGATCGTCACAAAGGCAGATAAAAATGCAGGTCTGGTTATACTGGAGAAAAACCTAAATTTAGAGAAGATGAATATTTATACAGTATAAAAGAAAAAAATCCACAAATTCCAAAAATTTATAGCTTGAATAAGCTATAATCATAATTTTCAATAAAAAATTTACTTCAACCTATAAATGATATACTCTCCGTCAAATTACACCCCCAAATAAAATATCACTTAATATATTTTGACATTATCAATTTATACACCAATAAACGGAACTTTTTTCTTTAATATCAAAACAGAGTTAATTTGTCAGTCTTCTACAATTTTAATTCAAAGAACATTTAGAATTAAATTAATGTATACATAAGCACCACTTATATTTAATAGACGTATATAATCAAAACTCAATATACAATATCAAATGGAATAAATAAACCAACAAATTCAAATTGTCAATTAAAATTAATAAATAAATATTTGAAGGAGACAAAATTTTGTTTCTGATCTTACCATTATGAACACAAATTCCTTTTCAAAAACATAAAACACAACTTATGGACTTCTCAAAAAATATAATTTATTTGAAATATTCAATATATTTAAATATTCAAATAAGTTAATTAAAAAATCTCTCAAAACATGCACTATATCTTCAAAAAACAATTAGACTTCCGATAACCTCATCATCGGCCCCAAATCATATTTAAAAAATCAAAATCAACTAACAATCAGTATATCTTACCTCAGAGTGCTAACCGGATAATTGCTTAAACATACTCACTTTAAAAATCAAGATATTCTGTGTTCGTCACAAAATTCACGGAAAACAGTAATTGATTGTATACTACTCTGTCAAGAAATTACCGGGAATTTTCAATTAAAACAACATTTTTACATTTAATCGTCAAAATTTATTGGGTCGCCTTCAAAATAGGCTCCATTTGCTCCAATACATCTATGCCAACGGCACTTCCAATTATCGAAACATTTTTTATAGGCGCTTTCCGGGATGGACTTTAGCTCTCGCGCCGAATTTTGTTTTATGGCTTCAATCGACTCAAAACGGGTGCCACGAAGGGGCAATTTTAGTTTTGGGAAGAGGAAAAAGTCGCAGGGAGCCAAATCCGGCGAATACGGTGGTTGCTGAAGCACGTTTGTTGAGTTTTTGGCGAGAAAGTCAGTCACAATCGTAGCTCGGTGAGAAGGCGCGTTATCGTCATGCAAAATCCATGAGTTGTTCGCCCACAAATTTGGCCGCTTCTTACGGATAAGCTCACGCAAACGTTTCATAACGCCTAGGTAATACTCCTTGTTTACCGTCTGACCCTCTGGAACGAATTCGTAATGCACCACGCCACGGATATCGAAGAAAACAATGAGCATCACCTTCATTTTCGAGCGGCTTTGGCGTGGTTTTTTCGGTTTTGGCTCATTTTTTGCCACCCATTTCGATGATTGCTGGCTTGTTTGCATATCGTACTCGTAGACCCAGGTCTCATCACCAGTTATAATGCGTTCCATGAATGTAGAATCGGAATTACAGCGATCCAGCATGTCTGAAGCAACCTGTTCGCGATGACGTTTTTGAAGAAAATTCAGGTCTTTCGGTACGAGTCGTGCGGCCACCTTTCTCATGCCCAAAATATCAATCAAAATCGTACGTGCGGACTCGTGGGATATCTTAAGATCATGTGCTATCTCTCTCAAGCTGGTACGACGATTTTCCAGCACACTTTCCTTAATTTTATCGACGTTATCTTCGATCGAAGCCGTCGATGGGCGACCACTTCACGACCCTCCTTGAAGGCTCTGTACCACTGATATGCACGAGTTTTGGATAGAGCATTATCACCAAAGGCCTTTTGCAACATTTTCAATGCATCGGCACACGAAAATTCATTTGCAACACAAAACTTTAAACAAATTCTTTGCTCAACGTAATCACCCATAGTAAAAATCGGCACGCACTCTAACATCGACTGACTTAATCAGCTGTTGCAAACACACTAGTTGACAGATCCCGCTCAAGCTTGGCATAGTAATTAAGGACAGTGGTACCAACCTAGGAAAAAAAATTTTTACCTGCCTTATTGCCCCGCCAGATTTAAATCGATAATTCCTGGTACTTTCTTGACAGAATGTACATCTATTAAATGTAAGCGGTGCTTATGTGGACATTAATTTAATTCCTAGTGTTTCGAATAAAAGTTTTTTTGTGATTGAAATTGTAGAAAACTGACAGATTAAATCTGTTTTGATATTCAAATTTTGTTATATTTCTTTTATCAAGTAAAATACCTTTTTCTATTTTATTTTACACATTATATATAATTATATTTATGCTTGAATAAAATCTCCTTATGGAATGTCAATGGTTTGAAGAAAACCTTATAATACCTTACAGTTTTCTGTGATTTTCGTGACGAACATAGAATATCTTGATTTTTAAAGTTACTCTGTTTAAGAAATTATCCGGTTACCACTTTGAGGTAAGATATACTGATTTTTAGTTGAATTTGCTGTTTTAAATATTATTTAGGGCGGATAAGGTGATTGTCGGAAGTTTAATAGTTTTTTGAAGATATAGTGCATGTTTTGAGAGATTTTTGAATTAACTGATTTGAATATTTAAATATATTGAATATTTCAAATAAGTTATATTTTTTGAGAAGTTCTTGAGTTGTGTTTCTTGGTTTTGAAAAGAAATTGGTGTTCATAATGTAAGATCAGAATCAAAATATTTATTTATTAATTTTCATTGACTATTTATATTTGTTGGTTTATTTATTCCATTTGATATTGTTTATTGAGTTTTGATTGTATACGTCTATTAAATATAAGCGGTGCTTATGTAGACATTAGTTTAATTCTAAAAGTTTCTTGAATAAAATTTTTTTTTTAATTAAAATTGTGAAAGACTGATAGATTACATCTGTTCTGATATTCCAATTTTGTCATATTTCTTTTATCAAGTAAAAAGCCTTTTTCGATTTTATTTAATAAACAGAACGAACACCTATGAAATGGAATCTCAGAATTTCCAGCTAGAAATCTTTTTAAATTCCTTGAAACGTTCACGTAGTAACTGTTTTAGTTTTATTCATATTTCGCGCTGTTCGACTAATACTCATCACATACCAGACATTAATATGCGCATCTTGTTATCTATTCACTCCTCTTCGATATCTCATTTGTATGTTTTCACCGTTTATTGTTTTCGAGGGTTATACATAAAATATTTCATCAACAAAAAAGCTTCCCTTCTATTATACCTGTCTGATATGTGTATATTTTCAATTCGAATAACACAAGTTTTTAGTCTAATAATTGAATGAATAACAAGAGGACAAAAAATAATGAATTTTGAGAAAATTCTTGCTAACATATTTGTCATGACGATTATCTATATATTTATTGTAAATTGTGCATTTTTATATATTTATATATGTCTTTATTTCAGCTGACCTTATAATGGTTTAAGGCCGAAATCGATAGCCAATACATTATACAAACAGTGTGTTTTTTGTATTGATCCTTATTATAACGTTCACAAACTTATGGAAGAGTTCTCAACCAAAACCTATGTAAACTTTCAAACAGTAGCCATTCAAATATAGGATATGATTAAGTCACAATGTGGCGAAACAATTGACATTCAACAATTAAAAGTTTGTGGAAATTGAATTATAGTTATTACTAGTCTGTCAAGGTTGTGTATAATATAAACGGGAATTTAGATTTGAATATCAAAACAGATTTAATCTGTTGTCTTTTACAATTTTAATTTAAAAAAACTTTTAGAATTAAATTAATGTCTACAATAAGCACCGCTTATATTTAATAGACGTATATAATCAAAACTCAATATACAATGTCAAATGGAATAAATAAACCAACCAATATAATAAAGGCAATTAAAATTAATGAATAAATATTTGAAGGAGACAAAATTTTTGTTTCTGATCTTACCATAATGAAACCAATTCCTTTTCAAAAACATAAAACAGAACTTAAGGATTTCTCAAAAAATATAATTTATTTGAAATATTTAATATATTTGAATATTCAAATAAGTTAATTGAAAAATCTCTCAAAACATGCAATATATCTTTAAAAAACAATAAGAATACGGATAATCTCTTCATCGGCCCTAGATAATATTTAAAATATCAAAATCAACTAACAATCAGTATATCATGCCTTAGAGTGTAACACGGAACTTGTTTGAAACAGACTAACTTTAAAAATCTAGGTAGTCAGTTCGTCACAAAATCACAGAAAACTGCAAGGTATTCTATGGTTTTCTTCAAACCATTAACATTCCAGAATGAGAATTATTCAAGCCTAATTGTAATTATATATTATGTATAAAATAAAATAGAAAAAGGCTTTTTACTTGATAGAAGAAATATAACAAAATTTGAATATCAAAACAGATTTAATCTGTTAGTCTTCTACAACTTTAATTTCAAAAAAATTTTTATTCAAAAAACTTTTAGATTTAAATTAATGTCTACAATAAACACCGCTTATATTCAATAGACGTATATAATCAAAACTCAATATACATTGTCAAATGGAATAAATAAACCAGCCTATATAAAAAAGGCAATTAAAATTAATAAATAAATATTTGAAGGAGGCAAAATTTTGTTTCTGATCTTACCATAATGAAACCAACTCCTTTTCAAAAACATAAAACACAACTTAAGGATTTCTCAAAAAATATAATTTATCTAGGGCCGATGAAGAGATTTAATCTGTTTTGATATTCAAATTTTGTTATATTTCTTCTGTCAAGTAAAAAGCCTTTTTTTATTTTATTTTATACATAATAGGAATTTAGAATTTAAATTTGTTACTTATTGTTCTAGAATATGGGAAACTCATCTAATTCACTTGACTTGTCAGGATATCCTAGAACATATTGTCTTCAACCATGTGTATCGAGTAGAAATTGTTCAGGAAAGTGAAATATCTCAGATTTTTGTTGAATATATTCAATCACGCAATATTTTAATTTGTGATTTTGGTGAAAATCAAAAAGTTTTTTTTATGAAGTTTAATTCTCCTTGTATTTTATAGGGGGACTTTCATTTAAATATGAACAAATGATGTTTCTTGGCATATGGGTACTTCCATTTTTGTTATAATTCATAATACAGTAAATTTCTAGTGGGCTGAGGGATTCATAGTATGGAATAATTATTTGATCTGAGCAGAGTCCAATAAATGTCAGATAAAGTGGTTTTCGATAGTTTTCGGATTCGAGCTAAGCGAAAATTTTCATAAATTCTAGATTTTCAATGAAGTCGCTTATTCTCACTATGTATTTCGATTATGGATGGTTACTTCAGAACTGAAGTCGCAAACATGTGAAAAAGTTTAAATTCTTTGATGAGAAAATTAACCCACTCCCGAAAATTTTAATAATGAGCTACATAACTGAATTCTATTTATATTGAATACTGAAAGAGAAAACACTTTTATACAATTTTCTTTATTTACGGACGACTATCTGGAAATTTTCAATTGGGAATTATTTTAAGTTTTTAAGTGAATTAAGCTCCACAAGAAAAAGTAATAAAGATGTTGTAGGTTAAAATTTTCGTGATTGCTATTTCATATTCAGATAATACATGTAAACTTCTAATTTTTTGCTATTCATACATATTAATCTCTAAAAATTTGTGTCAGTTTTGATCACCTACTAAATAATACCACCTATAACTATTCTATATTTGAATGTTGATATTTCCCACATGAAATTTATATTCCTATGAATTTTACTTACCTGAATATAAGACGAATTCAGAACAGGAAGAAGATCTGGTCTCCCTGATCGGAATGCTGCCATGTCTCGTAAAAGCTCTCGAACCGACAAATCCTGAGTGTCTACAACTCGAAAAGCAGTCATGTTGACGAAGTTATATTTGAAGTCTTCGAGATCGAACGATTCCAAATCGAAGGTAGTGAAAAGATAATGATACTTATAATCGTTCATCTGCAACTGAAGGATCTGCAAATTCAAGGAGAAGGTCGTTTTTAGAATCACATTCAAATATTTTTGTGAAAAAATGATCAGTTATGCGATAAGTGATGATCATTGTTTGTAAAAATAAAATGGAAAAAGGCTTTTTACTTGATAGAAGAAATATAACAAAATTTGAATATAAAAACAGATTTAATCTGTTAGTCTTCTACAATTTTTATTTCAAAAAAATTTTTTGAAATTAAAATTGTAGAAGACTGAATGGAATGGTCTGAGGATACCAACATATTATATGTTATTCCTAACAGTCTTTTGATTATTGTTGTTTTCCAAATTATTCTTAGACAATAAAAGAAATATCTGTTTAATTTTTCAAATGTGAAACTAAGAAAGGCAATATTTACACTTATGATACATGCTGAAATTGTCTTCCACCCTGTTCAATACATTTACTGATCGGGACAATAAAGGCGGGAACAGACATGCGGTAATCGACAATTCCCGAATATTAATTAATCGCTTTTCGGCAAGTAGCGACTAATGTGTACGTACGAGATGCCGAAAATCGGGAACTACCGAATACCGCATGTCTGTTCCCGACTTTATAGTCACGATCAGTAAATATATTGAACAGGGTGAAAGACATTTTGAGCATAAGTGTAAATATTGCCTTTCCTATAGTTTTACATTTGAAAAATTGAACAGATATTTCTTTAATTGTGTAAGAATAATTTGGAAAACACAAATAATCAATAAACTTTTAGGAATAACATATAACATGTTGGTATGTTCAGATAGGTAATTTTATGAAAAATGGGAAGACAAACTGATATACAGGGTGTTCCATTCGAAAAAATCGCATAAACTTAAATCGAATTGGACAAAAATGAACGTAACATTTGAGGCATCCTGTATGAACATACATGATGATCAGAACAATACCGGCTACTTTGGTACTTTCTACTTCACTTCACCAGACAAAATTCAGATCTTTGAAGAAACAGCTTAATTACAGTAATTTCATTCAGAGCCTGCATCATTCCCCATTTTGTCGAAAAAATTAATAACTTGGTACCGGCGCATTGTGGCTGCAAAAAAATTCAGTACTGAATAGGGAACGAGAGGACCATTTCAATTACAAAAAAATAAACTGGTTGTTCCATTAAAAAAATATATTGTTTTTGCTATTACGGAAAAATGCAACACCCTGTGCAGCTGGAACTATTTTCAAAACATGGCCCTTTTGGTGCCGCGTAACTTTTATATATGACTTTTTTTCATATGAATCAGCCTTATAGATATATCGAGCAAATGCACACTGTTGGGATACCCGGTATATTGAATCAAAATAATCTGAAATATAAATCGGTTAGTACTAAACTGATCTAAATGTCTAAGTTCTATGTTCTAACCTACTAACCTTAATTCTAATTCATAATACTAATGTGAACAAGAAATTATTTGTTTTGAAATTAAATTGAAAAGCTTCACAGAAATAAACTTATTTCTGCCTGTGGTACGTTTTTTTCATCGATTTACCAATGTTCCTTTTAAATGCCCTTCCTCCGTTTCTGGAATTTGTTTGATTGGAGAATGTTCTGGAATATTTTTAGTTCCCAGCCCACTTCACTGATTTCTTCTTTTGGAGATAAATTATTGTATACTTTCTTTATGTGTGGTATATTTCCATTTAAAATACATTCAGGTAACGTATTTATTGATCACATTTTCATTCACAATAATAATGTTAATTTCTTTCTATGTTTTGGAAATGGATTATTGAAGAGTAAATATTCTTTTTTAAAACAAATCGACATGATCTCTACCGTGAAGAATTTCATACTGAATGACGTTTTCCGTGCTTCCTCTTTTTTTTTTAGTTTTCAAGAAAAATTCCAAAGCTTACTATTATTTGTAAAAATTTTACATAATTTTACTTCTAATGTGTTTTACTGAATAAATACTGAATACTAATTATGAAATTGATTAAATTTCTTCAATTCATACGCTATTAAAACTTTATACATCAGAGACGAAAGCACAGCCAAAAGGTTAATGTTTGGGACGCTATGTTTGCGTCGAGATCGACGAGGCGACCACTTGCCATACGTAAAATCAAGCAATGAAATGTTAACCAATTATTTCCTAATAAGGTAATTTCATGAAGGAAGGCCAGTATTAACTGCCAACCAGGAGGCAATACCCTTGGTCCACTTGAAATTTTTGCATGGAAATACCTTGAAAGTAAGGTCTATGAGAATAATCCGACCACCCTGATGAAGTTTAAGTAGAAGATCAGGTCAGAAATGACAGCAACATCGAAAGTTATGTGTCAACATGTCATCGCCAATCTTCGTTCCCGATTAGAAGAGTGCCAGCAGCGTAACGGTCGCCATTTAGATAACATCATATTTTCCAAATAATTTTCCACTTCAGATTGTAATAATCAACAATAAACATTTTTTCAATTCCTGGTAGTTTTTGTTTCATCGAAGTACCAATTACCAAGTACCAATTCTCTTTCTGGACATCTTGTATAAGCTACATTCGAATCAAATTTTAATTAAAACTACTTGACAATATTATCACATTTTCAATTCTTGGAAGGAATGGAAATGAACTATTCATAATTAAAACAAATTGTAGAAATTACTATGTTTTACTATCAAAAAATATATATTACACATTTTCTCGAGACTCGAGTATCGGGAAATGAACTATCCCATCATCAGACAACTTCAGAAAATCTCAAAACATGTAGCACATCCTCAAGAAATAATTAAAATTACGATAAGATCAGTTCAACTTTACATATAAAAATAATAAAATCAATTAAACAATGTATAGACATACCAGTGAAACTTCACGAATATATGATATATGAATATGCAAATAGGTACATTTATATCCAAGGTACTCTATGTTCCATGTTCACAAAAAATCATACACAGCTTATAAGGCACTTGGTCTTGGTTAAAACCATTCAACACTGCATAATGAATTTCTTTATTTAAAAAACCTAATATAATTATATATTATATATAAAATAAAATAAGAAGGAACGGTTTTCTACTTGATAGAAGGATTATTACAAAATTTGAATATCAAAACAGATTTAATCTGTTGTCTTCTACAATTTTAATTGCAAAAAATTTTTTTTTTTGAAGAAACTTTAAGAATTAAATTACTGTCTTTATAAGCACTGCTCATATTTAGTAGACGTATAAAATCAAAATTCATCATACAATATCAAATGGAATTAAGAAAAACCAAAGAATATAAATTGTCAATTGAAATTAAAATATAAATAAGTAAATATTTTTTGTTTCGTTCCAAGCATTCGTACTGAACTCTTCAGACAAACGTACGAAGCCCTGTTTGTTACAAAATGCATTGTTTTCTGATTCTATATCAATGAAAAATAACTCTTTCTCAAAAATATAAAACAGAATTTCAAGAACTTCTCAAAAACTAATTTATTTGAAATATTCAATATATTTAAATAAATTACTTCAAAAAATCTCAAAACATGTAGCACATCCTCAAGAAATAATTAAAATTACGATAAGATCAGTTCAACTTTACATATAAAAATAATAAAATCAATTAAACAATGTATAGACTTACCAGTGCAACTTCAAAAATATATGATATATGAATATGTAAATAGGTACATTTATATCCAAGGTGTTCCATGTTCACAAAACATCATACAAAGCTTATAAGGCATTTGGTCTTAGTTAAAACCATTCAACACTGTATAATGAATTTCTTTATTTAATAAACCTAATATAATTACATATTATATATAAAAGTAATTTATTTAAATATATTGAATATTTCAAATAAATTAGTTTTTGAGAAGTTCTTGAAATTATGTTTTATATTTTTGAGAAAGAGTAATTTTTCATTGATATAGGATCAGAAAATAATACATTGTGTAACAAACAGGGCTTCGTACGTTTGTCTGAAGAGTTGAGTACGCATGCCTGGAGCGAAACAAAAAATGTTTGCTTATTTATATTTTAATTTCAATTGACAATTTATATTCGTTGGTTTTTCTTAATTCCATTTGATATTGTATAATGAATTTTGATTTTATACGTCTACTAAATATGAGCAATGCTTATACAGACAGTAATTTAATTCTTAAAGTTTCTTCAAAAAAAAAATTTTTTTTGAAATTAAAATTGTAGAAGACAACAGATTAAATCTGTTTTGATATTCAAATTTTGTAATAATCCTTCTATCAAGTAAAAAACCGTTCCTTATTATTTTATTTATAATATATAATTATATTAGGTTTTTTAAATAAAGAAATTCATTATACAGTGTTGAATGGTTTCAACTAAGACCAAGTGCCTCATTAGCTATGTATGATTTTTTGTGAACATGGAACATGGATATAAATGTACCTATTTGCATATTCATATATCATATATTTTTATATATGATTTTAATTATTTTTTGAGGATGTGCTACATGTTTTGAGATTTTTTGAAGTAATTTATTTAAATATATTGAATATTTCAAATGAATTAGTTTCTGAGAAGTTCTTGAAATTATGTTTTATTTTTTTGAGAAAGAATTATTTTTCATTGATATGGGATCAGAAAACAATACATTTTGTAACAAACAGGGCTTCGTACGTTTGTCTGAAGAGTTCAGTACGCATGCCTGGAACGAAACAAAAAATGTTTGCTTATTTATATTTTAATTTCAACTGACAATTTATATTCGTTGGTTTTTCTTAATTCCATTTGATATTGTATGATGAATTTCGATTTTATACGTCTATTAGATATGAGCAGTGCTTATAAAGACATTAATTTAATTCTTAAACTTTCTTCAGAAAAAAAATTTTTGGAATTAAAATTGTAGAAGACAACAGATTAAATCTGTTTTGATATTCAAATTCTGTAAAAATCCTTCTATCAAGTAAAAAACCGTTCCTTCTTATTTATTGAAGATTTTATTTTTTATTTCTGACATGAATATGTCTGCAATGAGTGGACTCAGTGGTGCTAGGCCGTTCAATTGTTCGTATATTTCATTATTAAATTGAAAATAGTTTTTGTGCAGGCTTTGTTATAAAAGAGCAATGAAATCACCGTGTATCACGGGATTTACATGTGATTTTTCAAGAATTTCTGAAGCTAAATGAATGCTATCATTTCTCGGTATATTTGGAAACATATTATCCACATCCAGGCATACTAGGTAGGAACAAAAGCAGAAGGATCAGATGCCACAGTTATTCTTTCTAGATCGAAGTACCTAGAGAAAATGAATGATTTCATTAAACATCAAGATATCGTAGGAACTCCTGTTGACCCGACGACTAAAATTCAAAAATCATTGAGAAAAACTCAATTTCATTCATATTTATGAGATGATATCATCTCATTAATATGAATCCTAGCCTACCAAAACTCTACGGTCTAATAAGAACTCACAAAAAATATGCACCAATTTGCCCAGTCGTTTCCTTTATTAGCAGCCCTACCAATAAAAAAGAGAAAAAATTAAATGAAATGTTCAAAAGGCTAACTAATTTCACTCCGAAATACACAATAAAAAATTTCATAGAATTTACAACAAAATTAAAAAAATTTTCTTTACCAAATAATTCCTACCTAGTATGCCTGGATGGGAATAATATGTTTCCAAATATACCGAGAAATGATAGCATTCAGATAGTTCATTTCCCGAAACTCGAGTCACAAGAAAATGTGTAAAATATATTTTTTTGGTAGTAAAACATAGTAATTTCTACAATTTGTTTTAATTATGATCAACTACCAAATAGTAACGGCTGAAACAATTCAGTATATGTACTATTCAGTGAAATCTTTTATAACAGTGTTACAATAGATACAAGGAATTTTCTTTTGGTCATTGTTGAAAAAAATTCAATTGTAATTAGGTTGAAGTAGCTATTATTCGATGCAATCTGTTTATTAATATTTATTTCTATAAAAAAGTTATGACGATTCAAAGGTATGTTAATTAATTTATGGATCATGCTGTGTTATGCTGCCATTTTCTGCTTAGTAGGATGGATAGATATTATTCTGAATCGATTTTTTTCTCAATAGCGAATATCACTTATATATGATTATTATTATGACTGGAAGAGTTTCATCTCCATAAAGGTGATAATACAATAAGATAAAAATCCATGATAATATCGAATATGATATGATATGATATTATATGATACGATACGATATGATATAATATAATAATTAATATCTCTGTATTTTCTGTAATAAATAATCTGATAAAATAATAATATAATACTGCATAACACAGTAGGGTTTATAGATAAATTAATGTACCTATGAATCGTGAGAACTCTGTTATGGAATTCCATATTATTGATCAAATTCCAATAAATAATGCAATATAAATAATATATTATATTATATTATATTATATTATATTATATATTATTATATTATATTATATTATATTATATTATATTATATTATATTATATTATATTATATTATATTATATTATATTATATTATATTATATTATATTATATTATATTATATTATATTATATTATATTATATTATATTATATTATATTATATTATATTATATTATATTATATTATATTATATTATATTATATTATATTATATTATATTATATTATATTATATTATATTATATTATATTATATTATATTATATTATATTATATTATATTATATTATATTATATTATATTATATTATATTATATTATATTATATTATATTATATTATATTATATTATATTATATTATATTATATTATATTATATTATATTATATTATATTATATTATATTATATTATATTATATTATATTATATTATATTATATTATATTATATTATATTATATTATATTATATTATATTATATTATATTATATTATATTATATTATATTATATTATATTATATTATATTATATTATATTATATTATATTATATTATATTATATTATATTATATTATATTATATTATATTATATTATATTATATTATATTATATTATATTATATTATATTATATTATATTATGTTATATTATGTTATATTATGTTATATTATGTTATATTATGTTATATTATATTATATTATATTATATTATGTTATATTATGTTATAATATGTTATATTATGTTATATTATGTTATATTATATTATATTATATTATATTATATTATGTTATATTATGTTATATTATGTTATATTATATCATATTATATCATATTATATTATATTATATTATATTATATTATATTATATTATATTATATTATATTATATTATATTATATTATATTATATTATATTATATTATATTATATTATATTATATTATATTATATTATATTATATTATATTATATTATATTATATTATATTATATTATATTATATTATATTATATTATATTATATTATATTATATTATATTATATTATATTATATTATATTATATTATATTATATTATATTATATTATATTATATTATATTATATTATATTATATTATATTATATTATATTATATTATATTATATTATATTATATTATATTATATTATATTATATTATATTATATTATATTATATTATATTATATTATATTATATTATATTATATTATATTATATTATATTATATTATATTATATTATATTATATTATATTATATTATATTATATTATATTATATTATATTATATTATATTATATTATATTATATTATATTATATTATATTATATTATATTATATTATATTATATTATATTATATTATATTAGATTATATCATATTATATTATATTATATTATATATATATTATATTATATTTCATATTTCAATTCCATATTATTGATCAAATTCCAATAAATAATGCAATATAAATAATATATTATATTATATTATATTATATTATATTATATTATATTATATCATATTATATTATATTATATTATATTATATTATATTATATTATATTATATTATATTATATTATATTATATTATATTATATTATATTATATTATGTTATGTTATGTTATGTTATGTTATGTTATGTTATGTTATGTTATGTTATGTTATGTTATGTTATGTTATGTTATGTTATGTTATGTTATGTTATGTTATGTTATGTTATGTTATGTTATGTTATGTTATGTTATATTATATTATATTATATTATATTATATTATATTATATTATATTATATTATATTATATTATATTATATTATATTATATTATATTATATTATATTATATTATATTATATTATATTATATTATATTATATTATATTATATTATATTATATTATATTATATTATATTATATTATATTATATTATATTATATTATATTATATTATATTATATTATATTATATTATATTATATTATATTATATTATATTATATTATATTATATTATATTATATTATATTATATTATATTATATTATATTATATTATATTATATTAGATTATATTATATTATATTATATTATATTATATTATATTATATTATATTATATTATATTATATTATATTATATTATATTATATTATATTATATTATATTATATTATATTATATTATATTGTATTATATTATATTGTATTATATTATATTGTATTATATTATATTATATTATATTATATTATATTATATTATATTATATTATATTATATTATATTATATTATATTATATTATATTATATTATATTATATTATATTATATTATATTATATTATATTATATTGTATTATATTATATGATATCATATCATATCATATCATATCATATCATATCATATCATATCATATCATATTATATCATATTATATTATATTACATTATATTATATTATATCATATCATATCATATCATATCATATCATATCATATCATATCATATCATATCATATCATATCATATCATATCATATCATATCATATCATATTATATTATATTATATTATGTTAAAATCTAGTCCTGAAAAAAACCGTAATATAAAATACTCGATTGAAAAATGAATTCCGGTTCCTGAAGACAATGTCGGATATTGTCAGGTATTTTGTAATGGAATTAGGAGAAAATGGGTTTGGGGTTCATAAATGACTTGTAATAATTGTTCTGTGGTATATATTGCTCCAACAGGAAAATTCTTCAAGATAGTAAGCCATGAACACCTGAAGACTTATACGTCAGATATATCAAACTCTGCTCCAAATATGTCTGTCATTAGAAACAATTTCGGCATAATTTAAAAAACAACTATAAAATTAAGAGAACGTGGCCCACACTGTTGAAAGCAGTCGAACTTTATAGAAATGAGACCTTTAAATTCTTCTCAGTAAGCCAACAGATGTCGAATATTTTGACTAGTGTTGGCGGAACAATTGATGTAAATTAATAAGTTCTGGAAATATTTTTCATTATTTCTTCATTAAAAATGAATTCTCGGCATGTGATGATCGAATCAATTAAATTCACCAGAAAATTATGGTACCAAATATCTTCATTCGATACAAAATATTCAAAAGTACATAGCGGAATGTCAAAATAGATTAATTGCTATCACATTATTGAAAACATTTTATACATATCTGTAATAATACTCTTTGACGCTCGATAATTTTAATTTATTATAGGGAATTATTAACCAACAAGAACAACACTAATAGATGAAGAGAAATTTTTATAATAAATTCTTTGAAATAAATTCTAGAAAAGATAATAAATGGCCCCCATTCTGTAAGAGAATTCACATTTGCTAGTTGGAAAAAAGCTCTTTCTTTAGGGGAGAATGTAACCACAGAGAACGGATAGATAATGACTGACCTATATATTCTTCATTTAACAATGTAGGTTCAGTTCCGGTTAGGTTGAAAATTAAACTTGATGGCACGACAGTCGGTCATTACACACAGAGAACCATTAGGAATTCTTACGTGTATTGAAATTGCCTCGTTCAATGGCTAATAAAGCTGCCGCACGATAAGTTGTTACATATCAACCGTAGATTGTTGTAGAAAAATATACGACTTACTTCATTACTTCGTTTGTGGTAGCTTCTTCGAAAAAGGTGCTTAATGTATGAAATCTCTCTGGAAAGTTCTCTAGTAATTGAATAATTTCAATAATATAATCAGAAATTGAATATCTAAAAATGATTAAAATCCACTTCTGCAATTGTTATTTTGAGGTCGGTATTACATGTCTCAAAAACAATATTTTATGTAATGAAATTTGGTGGAAGGGAGCTTAATGGTTTAATTTGGAATGTTGTCGCTAGAAATCTCTATAAATTTTATTTTAAAAATTTTTGCGCACTGGTTCCAGGAAACAGCGAATGTGGAGCCGAAAATAGTCTTAAACGAATGGTTTGTTCTCGTTGATGAAGAATACTAAGTTCAAAGTAATACTGTCCGGCCGGGCATCCGAAAACACTTCAACTTTCGACGGAAAAAAGGTAGAGATTTGAAACTTTCAGGATGAGTTTGATGTCTGAATATCTCGGCTAATATTGTTAGCCGACAAAATCGCTTCAATGATTTCGAAGTTATTCACATTAATCGCAATATTTTCTGAATGACAAATATGATTGATCTTAAATTCAGAAGCTGCTGGTAAAATAACAACAGGCATGTTCACGCGAAATTTCTTCGACTTAATGGCCGGTTTCTGAGCTTCTCATTCGGTTAGTTATCCATCCAATAAAGTTAATGAATAGATTACCTATCAATGCGTTTCTGAAGTCGTTTTTTGATTTTGGTTAGCTATGGATCCGATAACTCACTCACAATATCCACGGTATAATGAGTTCAAACATTGCTTAATAAATGTCACTTAAGCGATATAATACTTTTATTGAATATTTAATGGAATTTGAATTGAAACTAATTCACAACTTCAAAATGAACATAATTGTTTTTGATTTCTTTCATGTTAGTAAACTATTTTTTTTATTTCTTTTCATTTTTTGTATTTCTTCGTTTGTTATTATTTTATTTTGTGTATGTTATTCTGGTATATTTTAACTAAAGAAAATAAATTCTTTCAGAATCAAGACATCAAATCGTCTATTTCTTCCATTATAGAAATAAGAATTGATTACATTCTTATAAATCAAAAACGTAAGCTATAATGACGACATCCATGAAGATTTGCATCGCTTTGGAAGCATCCAATACTGATTAGAAGAAAAACACATACAAATTCAAATGGATCCAAACTACGGGAACGGAAAATACATATTATGAAATACCAGAGGACAAACAGGATATGTCTGACCATCATGAACTTTTGGCTCTACCGAAGGTGAATAATATCTTGAAATCGATTAAAGTAAGAGGTTCATTTCGTACGTGTGTTATTTCATTAACTCCGGAATTGAAAGAAAAATATTTTGATGCCGAAGAAGATGTAATGTTTACTTAAGACTGATTTATTCACCCGCATACGTGAGAACAGTATTTGGACAAAAATCACCAATACCACAGGATACGGTAGAACTTTCAAGAAAAAGCAAGGAGAATAAAAAGTATTATATTTCAAGAGGATAAGGAGGATTTTGTGCTGAATCATTTTGATGGTAAGAGTGTTTCAGTGAATTTATGCTTAAAAAAATTGGAGACGGAATGCACTCGTTGTAAAGTAGAAGAAGATAGAAACAAAATTTTAATTTTACTGTTGTTTCTGGATGGAATAGCGAAATAATGGTTTGATTCTAAATTAATTACATTAGGTTTAGACCAAATTTTTCGAATACGGAAAGATAACTGCCTAGAGAGTTTTTGTGAAACGAGTTGGCATAAATATAGAGAGGCGTATTCATTTAGGTACATAAGAGGAAGTTTAGTTGACTACGCTTTTACGAAAGAAAATTTGTTGTTAAATCTGCGGAATAATTTTCCAACTGACAGATTAATTGATTTAATTGTGACAAGTTTGCCAAATATTTTACAAGATAGAATTGATCGATCAAATGTAACAATTTTCGAGAAATTTTTGGGTGAAATGCGAAAGCTAGAAAGTTCAAAAAAATTATGACAATGATTACACCATCAATTTCAATGAAGGGATACCAACAGAACTTTTCGAAGCAAAATTAGACCATTTGACAACGAATCAGATAAATCAAATTGAAGTTCTAATAAATGAATATGACCATATTTTTGCAAAACAAAAGTTTGATATTGGTCAGGTGCAAAATAGTGAGGCACATATGAAACTTTTAGAACACAAATTTATAGCAAAAAAAACCATACAGACGCTCAATGGAGTATTAAAAAGAGATAAAATTCCAAATAGGAAGATTGTTGAAAGCGAATCAGATTGAGGAGTCCTCCTCACCTTTTGCATCACCAATACCTTCATTATATAAGAGAGACGAATGGTCTAAAACTAGATTAAGTGTCGATTTTCGTGAACTCAATGAATTAATTGTTCCCGAACCACAGTCATTCCCATTAATTGAAGAAATCTTAGCCAAGACCCGAAATGCAAAATTCTTCACCACATTAGATGTAAATTCTGCCTTTTCGTCGATTCCTATTCGTATCAAAGATAGATATAAGACTGCTTTTGTGACACAGGATGGTCACTGACAAAGGAAATGTTTACCTTTTGGACTTAAAACATCTCCGGCCATATTTCAACGTATATTGAATAATATTATCAGAAAATATAACCTGAATTTATTCTGCCTAAATTATGTAGATGATATTCTAATATTTTCTTCAACATTTGACCAACATATAGAACATTTGGAGAGTCTCTTGAAAACAATATGTGATGAAGGATTCAGACTTAAATATATCAAGTGTAATTTTGCAGAAGAAGAAGTCAAATGTTTAGGACACATTGTAGGAAACAATACAGTACGACCAATAAATGACAATTTAATTTCCATTAGGAATTTTTCTTCACCAGATACTCGTAAGAAAATGAAGCAATTTTTGGGTAAAGTTAATTTTTATCACAAATATATAAAACCAAGATTATTAGAACCGCTGTATAATTTACTGAGAAAATATGTAAAAATCCAATTGGTCATTGGCTTGTCAAGAAGCTTTTAAAAAGGTTAAGGACATCCTTTGTTTTGAACAATTCTTGCAATTTTCGAACCAAGTGCCTGTTCTTAAACAAAAACAGATTAATGGTGAAATGAAACCCGTAGCATATTTTTCTGAAAAACTAAATAAATATCAAGAGAACAAAAAAGCAATATTCCTAGAATGTCTGGCAATTAAAGAGGGAATTAAATTTTGGAGATATTGGCTAATAGGACATAAATTTATTGTTGTTACTGACCATAAGCCATTAGAAGGGAAAGAACTTCGTACAAGACCAGAGGAGGAGCTGGGTGACATGATGAATTTTCTATCACAATTCGATTTTGAGATTAGATATGAACCAGGAAAAGGAAATGTAGAAGCTTTCTAGAAACTCAGTTCTGGAAGAAACGGAGAATATGGACAAATGTATAATATAAGAACTGTTAATTTGGTGGAATTAAATGAAATAAAAAGCGATCAACAGAATAATCTCTTAAAGATAAATAATATGGGAAGAACTATTCTACAGAAAGAGATATATTACAAATTGCACAAAAATAACAAAAAAATAATTTTATCCCATGATTTCGGAAAAGAGTTAATCGGAAATGTACACAAGTGTTATGGCCATATATTTGTTAGTGAGATAAAAAATAAAATCAGGAAGTTTTACTACATTCAAAATATGGATTCACTGACAAAAGAAGTTTGTGGAGCATGTGGCATATGTTGTGAAAATAAAACGAGAGTAGGGCAAAAGTATGGTCTCCTTTCTCAATTGGGCCAAGCAAAGGAACTATTTGAAATAATGTCGTTAGACACAATTTGAGGTTCTGCTGGAAACCGCTCTTCAAAAAGATACCTTCATCTCCTAGTGATCATTTACTCGATGTGCATTTGCGAGCGCTTCAAGACAACAAACAACCGAAGATTTCAGCAAATTATTATAATTAATAAAATTCAAGATTAACGACCAATAAATGTACTAATAGCAGATCAATACCCAGGAATAAATTCGGAAAAATTCAGACAACATATGAGAAGTTTGAATATACAATTGATTTTCACAACAGTAGATTAGAAAAACAACAGACCATTAGAAAAATCTAATGGTCTGATTGAACGACTAAATCAGAAATTAGTGAACAGCATAACAAACAAAACGAAAAGAAAACTAGGACGTGGACGAAAATAGCCGATGAATGTATTGAAGAATACAATAGAACAGACCATTCTACAACTGGATATAGGATATTTACTTTATGGCAGAACTGATCCCATTGCTCCAGAAGAACTTATTGAAGAGAGAAATATACCAAAAGATAAGAAAATAGCATATGAAAATTCTTTACGTCATCATGAATACAATAAAATACTGATCGACAAGAATAGAACACATTATGAGTTCAAAATTGGAGACTATGTGTACGTTGAAAATAAATCAAAATTGAAAAGAAAAAATTTGATGAAATAAGAATAGGACCTTTTCCAATAGTGAAAAAAATTTCTAACACTATATATGAGATAGATATTGAAATTAAAAGAAGGGACAATTAATTTTCATGTAACTAAGTTGCTCCCATGTGAAAACGCAAACATGTAATGAGGGGTGCATACTTTGTGTGGGGGGATATAAAAATAAAACTATTATTCTTAGGGAAAACAACTTTGTAACTTCTATGACCTATGTTCTATGTCTAAGATTTTAACCTGAAACTGTCACATGTCATAATTAGTTAGCAGTTAGAAATGCGAATTGAGAAACCCGAAGAAATAGCATTGTTTTTGATTTCTTCCAGGTTAGTAAGTTATTTTTTTTATTTCTTTTTATTTCTTAGTATTTCTCTGATGTTATTATTTTATTTTGTGTATGTTATTCTGGTATATTTTAACTGAAGAAAATGAATTCTTCCAGAATCGTGACATCAAATCGTCTATTTCTTCAATTATAGTAAAAAGAATTAATTAAATTCTTATACATATATATATATATATATATATATATATATATATGTATATATATATATATATATAATATATATATATATATATATATATATATATATATATGTATAAGAATTTAATTAATTCTTTTTATATATATATATATATATATATATATATATTTATATATATATATATATAATATATATATATATATATATATATAATATATATATATATATATATAATATATATATATATATATTTCGTGTACAGGTACATGCAGAAATACATTAGAATCTATAAGTACTGGTTATAGCGGTAATACCGTTCTTTGTCTCCATACGTCTTGATCCAAAGCATCTTCCTCTTCGAGACCAATATCTTCCATGGTTCATCTCACTCCTTCGTTCCATGATCATCGGGCTCTTCCTCTTTTTCTTCTACCTGTCGGTCTCTATTGGTATATTCTCTTTGGTCATCTTTCTTCTGGCATCCTTAGTACATGCCAAAACTGTTTTAGCGTCCGTTTTTCTATATGCTCCATTATTGTCTCTTTTGCATCCATTTTTTCTCTGGTGAATTTGCTGGCCTTTCTTTCGGTCCGGGAGAACCTAGCGCATCTGAGAAGGTAGTCCATTTCAACAGCTGTTATTCTCCTCTCCAAGTCAGCATTGAGAGTACAGATCTTAGAACCATAGCACAAGACTGACTCCACCATAACCTGCCCGATTCGGTTTTTGTTTTTATTCGAAATATTATTATCCCACCAGAGATAGTTTAAAGCACCCAGTTGTTTTGACATTTGTGTATTCTTTGTCTGTTCTCCTATTCCAGATTTATCGACTATGGCTTCCAGATATTTAAATTTATCGACTTGTATGGCTTCCGCATCATCGTTAGTCAGTACTTGTAATCGAGCTTCCGAGTTTATCACCAAGTATTCGGTATTTTTTAGGCTCACATGAAGACCCTAGAATTCATATTTTGTATAACCTTTTCATCATGAATTCTAGGTCATATGCATCCTGTGCAAGCATCACCTAGTCATCTGCAAAATTTAATGAAACCAAGATTTCTTCCCCAATAGGTCCTCCTATAATGATTCTTCGTTATATTATAATATTAAAATTCTTGCGCTGTTTATAATATGTTAAAGGAAACAAGAAGAAATGTAAGCGATTATATAGTAAGTATCAAGATTAATAAGTTAACAAAGCGAATATGATACAATTTGTGTCATAATTTATGTCTACTTTTTGATTCGTCTAGAATAATTGTATCGCGTTCCATTTCCTGCATTAACAAGAGACTCATCCCATCCTGCGCGATGATTCAGTACTTCGGTAAGACAAAAATCCATCAATAGGAGAGTAGAGGCAGTTACGAAGCAACACATTTTGGGCAGTAACACGTAAACTTTAAATATTTAAACAAAGTGACATTGTATGTTCTTTCATCAAGTGAACATAATGAATTTCAGTTTATTTCATAAACTTTCACTTTCAGTGTGAGGCAATTGGAGGGATGTTTACACCGAAGGCAACAAAGGTGGGTGGAAAAATTGTTGGCCTGTTGCAGCAACAATTACACCTCTCACAAACCCCTGTGATTCATCAGCAGGCTATTTTAAAAAAGTTGAATACGAAAAAAGAAAAAGATTACAATGCGATCATCTCACCCTCAACAATAATCTATATATATATGAAGTAATTTAATTTATAAGGGATCAAAAATTATGCTTCAGAAGAGAACAGAATGGGGAACAAGTGCAAATAGACTCTGCATTTGATATGCCTTGTACAAGCCAGGAAGTCATTTTACAATAGGGACCATCTTGCAGTTATAATGAACAAAGTGAGTAATGGGTGGATCAAATTCTAATATAATATTTTAATTACAACATAACATACTACATAATTATGAAGTATCAACAAATTGAACAATGTTAGCAAACTGTAGTAAATGTTTATTCTTCAAATTTATATTCGAGCTGTGGTACAGATTTTGAGAAAGTAGCAATATTGAAGAAAGATGATCATTCTCATCCTTCTAGTCCTCAATTGATTTAAGAAACCCCTAGAAGCAGACAACTTGGAAAAAAATCAGCATCAATGATCAAGGGTTTAACTGAAATAAAAAAAAAATCTTTAATAACAACCACAAATTCAATACTTCAAAGAAAAAATACAAAACAAGCCAACGAAAATTTATGGAGTACAAAAAAATAAAACTGCTTCAGAAACGAATAGAAATAGAAGAAATGAAGTATAAAAGGGAAGAAATCTACTATCACAAGAGGGCTCAGTTGGCGGATGCAGAATTAAAGTTGAAAATATTAGAAATCAAAAATTCAAAATTGAATTTAGAGTTGAAGAAAACAATGTTGAATAATAAATAAATCACTAAACCCTAAAGTTCAATGACTAACCTGAAAAGATGATTCGCTATAAATCTTCTGAATGTATTTCCTTCTGAACTATCAGGTATTGCTTCATCTATATGAAATATAATAGATTCCTAAAATTTTTCCTCGCTCTCAGAATTATCATTTTCTTGTACAGCTATGTTATGCAACACTGTAGTAGCTACACTTAGAGCAAGTCCACAGTCCAACTTCACACGAAGTTTCATAGAGAGACACGCAAATCGTCTTTTCCAGACTCCAAATGTTGTTTCAGTAGTATTGCGTGTCTTAATGTGAGATTTATGATGTCTTCCTTCAATGTTATCGGTGGAATTTAATATCGGGGTTAACAAATGACAACTACAACGGTAATCACTATCCCCTAAAAGCTACGAGTTTGAAAATTCGTTTTCTAAATGAGCCCGTAAGGGAGTTATAGTGTATCGTGCTATCATGGGTTGAACTATACCAGCGTGCATCCATATCACGAATGGTCAACTTCGCATCACACACAGCTTGTTTATTCAAGGAGAACTAACCTTTTCTACTTCTGTACAACTGATTTCCCCCAGGCGAAATAATCGGTAAATGACTTCCATCAATACATCCAACACAGTTCAAAATTCTGCAATATTGTAGAAACAGGCAATTCTATCATTTCTTGGCATAAATATAAATCTTGGAGCAAGTTTGGCTATTTTTCTTGGCTAACATTGAAAATTACTTTTGATACAGTTGTTTTGTGAACAATAATATCATTTCCTATAATAATTTCAAAAGTGCCTGTTCCATAGAAGAGTAGCGTTATGAAAACTTGTTCTAGAATAGACAAAGCCAACTTTTCTTTCAGATATCAGGGATAAAATGGGTTCATTTCTTCGCATAAATATTGCACTGTGGTTTTGTTGAATCTATATCTCTGTTTAAACTCTTCGTCTATATATTTCATTCGCAGATCTAAGAGTCCTTATCTATGGAGATATAGAAATATTGTTAATAAATTCCAGAATTTCTTCATCTGATAAATAACTTGAAAATAATTCTTCTGCAACTTCAATAATTGAAAATAAGAACGCACTTTCCACGAGAAACGACAATTTGTAAATATTGAGGTACGCCTGTATCCACATCACGTTATATATGGAACAGATAAACCATCAAGTTAACTTAAACCGAATTTATCGATGTTCATCTTTCAATATGGTACTCAGAAACCGATTACAAAGGTTATCGATCAGTTAAGTTTATCGGATACATAAACTGCGGTTACATTGAGCTCAAAAACCGGCCATTAGGCACTCTAACTTTATAGCGCCAATTATCAAATTCTCAATTTTATAATTAGAAAAAATTTGATTTTAATCGAAAAATAAACAAAACAAAAAAAATAAGAAACGCTTGGATCACCTCGGTTTACTTGTAGTGAATATGGGGTGAGTTCAAGTTATTACAATAGGGCGCCAACGTATTTTATCCTAGCGAATCAGAGCAAAAAAATTAAAAAAAACTAGAAAATTTAAATGGTAATTTACCTGAGAAAACTCCTTCAGCAAAATACGTAAATGCCGAAAACAGCAGAAAATAATAACACATAAATAACAAAAAAATATATATGAAAAAAAAATTCAATTTTAAAACTTTTATTATGAATTGAATACAGCGAAATTGAAATTGTATTACAACTGAATACTGCTATATTAAAATTGAAAATCAACCTTATACACATACAAATTTATTTCCCACTATGCCTGATCAAGCATAGTTTTCCCCTGTATACTACAGAGATATTGTTATGAACCTTAACTATAAGCATTTTACCTGTTTTATTTATTTGAGAAAGACAATTCAAAATTCATTTAGAATGAAAATAATGGATAGTTATGTTTATTTGTTTTAAGGAAGGTTATAAGTTATTTGAGAAAATGAAATCTGATAACAGTTTTTATCCAAGACAATTTTTAATTCTGATTTAGAAAAATGAGAAACTCCAGGTTTAACAATAATTATGAAAAAAAGGATTGTAAATTTTAAAATATAATTAAGTCGTTAAATTTGCAGATTAAACGATTTGTGTGACGTATGTATGTTGAACTGAAGAGACTCCGAAGACTGCAACTAAATCAAAATGGACTCCAGAGATAACAACATGACATAAATTGCCAGGACAAAAAAAAGGTCTTCTACATACCAAAAAGTCCAAGATGTCAAACAATATTTCGAATTTTCCACTAACTGGTCAAATCTATCATCTTTATCCTGAGCTTCAAATAAATACGCCAAATACTTTGGATGCTCGAATATCGTGAAAGACTAGTATAAGCTTTAATCAGGGTGCAGATTTTTATCCACAGAAAAGTGGAAATTAATTGAATTGCCAAGCAGTTGCAGCAATAAATACAGCAAAAGAAAGCAAGAAAAAGAAGGCCATAAAAACTTTGAAAAAAGGATTAAAAATAAGTTTAGGGGGGAAGATATTTATCATCGACTTACTCTGATGTTGGGCGGCCTTTATTCTTAATCAAATGCTTATTACTCCCCAGATGGGTCTATATATTACTTCCAAAATAACAACCAAATCCGTAATATAACTGCAATTATAGAAATTATTCTTATCCCAAAAGTTGGATTTTTCAAGAGAAAAATTCAGAAACCAATTTTTATATAACATTCGATTTCGTTCACCAGAATGGAATGAGATATGAAATATCTTATTAACCATATGTTCATATCGATAAGTGAAAATATTATTTATAAAAGATAAAAGACAGAAATATAGGCAACACAATAATCAAAATCGAGTATTCTGAAAAGTAAAGGCTACAACTCCTTCCCTTCGTGAAGGAATTTTCTTATAATTTCAGACCATACTAATTTGAAAGACAGACAATGAAATTATTTAACATCAATAAAAGACATATGAAGCGAAAATACTCCAATCAAATAGAAAAGTCCTGTAGCATTTACGTATTCCAATCAAAGTCCGTGCCCGATCGTACCTAATTCATCACAACTAAAACTCATCTTTATTAGGACATGACTTAAGGTCTTTCGCATGCCATACACTTTATCACAATCTTTCTCACCTTCTAATTGGCACACCTATGGAGAGAGTCCTTTCGCAACCATGAAAGGGCCAAGCCACTTCGGTGCCAACTTCCTGCTGAAATACTTGCTAGCATCTGACAGCACAAAATTTCTCCTGTACACCTGTTGGTGCAAAATGAAATCTTCATTTCTCCTTCTCAAGTTATAGTACTGGGCACTCCTTTCGGCAGCACTTTTACACCTCCTCTTCAACTCTGTATAAAGCTTCAGAAATTCCTCAGACCTCGTTTCCATAGATTTTTCATCTGAATTTTGTTCAAGTAAAATTATATTGTAATCCGCGCCAGAGAGCATCATTCGTCGTCCAAAATTTACAAAATAAGGAGTATATCCTGTACTTTCATTTCAAGAATTTCTCATGGTGCATGTTAATTGATTTAAATTTTCATCCCAACAACGATGATTGTCCGAAACATAGGCAGATATTAAAAATTTCAAAGTATTATATTATACTTTTCTGTCGGATTTGCCTGAGTGTGAAAATTGGCATTAAATTTTGGGCAAATTATATATTTCTCCAACAATTTTAAATATTCTTTTTTATACTGAGATCCATTATCGCTAATAATTGTACGTGGAACTCCAAAAATAACAAAAAACTTTTCTTCCAATGCTTTACGAACAGCTAATGCTGTAGACTTTCTAAAAGAAAACGTCAAACAGAACTTTCCGAAATAATCTGTCACAACAAAACTATAAAAAATACCCTTTGTCGACTTAGGTAAGGGTCCTACAAGATCCGAACTGATAATTTTCCAAGGTTTCGTAGCCTGTGGTTGGTGAGAAACCATGAATCCTACAGGTTTCTGGGGATCTGCTTTGTATTTTGCGCAAACAGAACAATTTCTAATGTACCGGGCAGCATCTGAATGAGCTTTAGGCCAAAAATACCGTTCACACAATCTGGCATAAGTCTTAGAAACTCCCATATGTCCAGAGGTAGGGGGAACATGCATATCATGCAATACCCTAGATCTTAACGGCTTAGGAACTACCAACTTCCATGAACTATCTTCCAAGGCGTATTTTGAAGAGTTCAAATATTTAAATAAAATTCCATTTTCGATTCTCCAAGAAAAAACTTATTGGGGTAATCAATGACTTTCTTTAATATCTTACTATACCAGGAATCTGAGACTTTAGTTAAATCGTCTACATTCACTAAATCCAACTTTGCTACAGATCGTGAGAGTAAATCCGGGACATGATGTACTGAACCTTCACGATGCGTAACAGAAAAATCAAATTGCTGCAAACGCACAATCCATCTAGCTAGACGCCCTGATACAGCTTCAATACTCTGAAGCCATACTAAACAAAAGTGGTCAGTTACCCTTTCAACTCTAATACCTTCGATGTAAGGCTTTAACTTTTCATGCGGCCACAGGACTGCTAAGCACTCTCGCTCAGTGGTCGAATAATTTTGTTCCTGGCGAGTCAAGGAACGACTTGTGTAAGTTATAACCCGCTCCCCTCCTTGTGGATCTGGTTGACTAAGGTCAGCTCCTAATCCGTCACCCGATGCATCTGTTTGTACTGGAAATGGCAAATAACAATTTGGACAGCTCATAATAGGGACAGTCACAATTTTTTCCTTGAGGGAATGAAATGAATCATCACATTCAGTAAACCAAACAATTTTACTATTTTTCTTGAGAAGATTGGATAAAGGGTATATAAGATCAGAAAAATTCGGGATAAAATGACGATACCAAGAAAAAGTACCCATTATGTTACGAAAATCCCGTTTCGAGGAACAGGAATTTCGACCATCGCCTTTACTTTCTCGGGGTCAACCTTTAAACTATTTGCACTCACAACATTACCCAAATATCGCATCTACTCCTTGCAGAAACAACACTTTTCTTTAGATACTGTCAGTCCCGCACCTAGAAGCATACATCTCTTTTTTATACATCTCTTCTTCCCGAGAGGAAGGATCGACATGGTCCAAACGTATAATTGTATAACCTAAACGAGTTTGATTAATAGTGAAACGCTTGCTTTTGGGAGATAACGATTGTTTACCACATAAACTCTGCCTCTGCCTTGTTAACGATCTCATCGATAGCTGTTTTATTTTCACTAAACGAAAAAGGATACGAAGGATACGAGATTGAAGTTCCTTCCTTTTCAAGTTTAATTGCCCTCGATAAACTTGCACGCATTTTATCTAAAGTACTAGTTAGTAAACCTCTTATAGTTGACAAATAATTCAGCTGGGACTGATTCGATTTATTTATAATAATCTTGGCGGAAGACATCGTTCGAAAATTTGCAAGTCTGATTATAGAACTCGAAATAACAGGTTGAGATGATGGAAATTTAAAGTTCGAACAACAAAATATTGTACAACTCTTTCTCAACAAAAAAATTACCCCAATAAAAAAATTCAAAATCAAACTGCCAGAAACACCTCAATGGCCCCACGTTGGACGCCAAATTTATGACGCCAATTATCAAATTCTAAATTTTATAAAAAAAAAATTGATTTGAATCGAAAAATAAACTAAACAAAATGAATAAGAAACGCTAGGATCACCTCGGCTTGATTGCAGTGGAGATGGGGTGAGTTCAAGTTATTACAATAGGGCGCCAACGTATTTTATCCTAGCGAATCAGAGCAAAAAAAATGAAACAACTAGAAAATGAAAATGGTAATTTACCTGAGAAAACTGCTCCAGAAAAATACGTAGATTCCGAAAACAGCAGAAAATAATAGTAAATAAATAATAAAAAAATATATATCCAAAAAAAATTAATTTTAAAACATCTATTATCAATTGAATAGAGCGAAATTGAAATTGTATTGCAACTGAATACTGCTATATTAAAATTGAAAATCAACCTTATACATATACAAATTTATTTTCCACTATGCCTGATCAAGCTTAGTTTTCACCCTGTATACTACAGAAATATTGTTATGAACCTTAACTATAAGCATTTTACCTGTTTTATTTATTTGATGAAAGAAAATTTGAAATTTATTTAGAATGAAAATAATGGATATTTATACTGAATTGTTTCAGCCGTTACTATTTGGTAGTTGATCATAATTAAAACAAATTGTAGAAATAACTGAGTTTTACTACCAAAAAATATACATTACACATTTTCTTGTGACTCGAGTTTCACGAAATGAACTATCCCATCATCAGACAACTGAAGACCTTACAGTGGTACATTGGTATTTAAACAAAAGTGATAAATATTTTGAATATTTCAACAGACTCTCGGTAACACCTAATAGTGGAACAGAGGTTTACAATCGGAACGTGATAAAAAACCGGGTTAAAAAAGAGGAGCCTTCTAACAGATATTGGAATGTCGGCAATCGACAAAGAAGGTTGTTAAACAGATGGTACCCATTTAAATATCTCAAATGATTTTTGGGTGTACATAGCTCCGTACAGTCATTCATTATTTTTACATTATTTTGTTGTATATCTCAAATATTTGGATTTACAAAGATCCATACAGTTATTTATCATTTTTTACATTATTTTTATTGTGAACGAATTTGAAATTTGATTATTGAAATTTTCAAATTTCAATATTGACCATTTGGTCAAATCTATCATCTTTATCCTGGGCTTCAAATAAATACGCCTAATACTTTGGATGGTCAAATATCGTAAGAAACTAGTCTCAGCTTTGATCAGGGTGCAGATTTTTGGACAGAAAAAAAGTGAAGATTAATTAAATTGCCAAGTAGTTGCAGCAATAAATACAGCTAAGTATAGCAGGAAAAAGAAGGCCCTAAAACATAGAAAAAATGATTAAAAATAAGTTCAGGAAGGAAGATAACTTTCATCGACTTACTCTGATGTTGGGCGGCCTTTATTCTTAATCAAATGCTTATTACTTCCCAGATGGGTCTATATATTACATCCAAAATAATAACCAAATCAGTAATATAACTTCAATTATAGAAATTATTCTTCTACCAAAAATTGGCCCTTTCACCAGAAAAATTCAGAAAACAATTTCTATATAACATTCGATTTCTTTCACCACAATGGAATGAAAAATGAAATATCTTATTAACCATATGTTCATATCGATAAGTGAAAAGATTATTTATAAAAGATAAAAGACAGAAATATAGGCAACCCAATAATCAGAATCGAGTATTCTGAAAAGTAAACGCTACAACTATAATATTGACAGAGATCTAGACTCAAAATTTTCAGGATAGGATTGCGACCTGAATATGTCGGTCGGGTAGATCAATGAAAAAAATCAATACAATGGTTTTGATGTTGTTTGCAATTGAAATTTTCTCTCATTTCCCCAATATTTTCCAAACAACAGATCCGGTGAACTCAATCACAGTATGCAAAAGCACCAGTTCTTTTTAAATTATTTATCTTCAAGAGATTATTCTGTTTATCGTTCTTTATTTTATTCAATTCCACCAAATCAACTGTTCTTATACATTCGTCCATATTTTCCGTTTCTTCCAGAACTGGGTTTCTAGAAAGGCAATCTGCTTCTACATTTCCTTTTCCTGGTTCATATATAATATAATCTCAAAATCAGATTGTGATAGAAAATTGATCATGTCACCCAGCTCTTCATCTGGTATTGTACGAAATTCTTTCCATTCTAATGGCTTATGGTCAGTAATACGAATAATTTTATGTTCTATTAGCCAATATTTCCAAAATTCAATTGCCTCTTTAATGAGCAGACATTCTGGGAATATTGCTTTCTCTTTCTTTTGATATTTAATTGGTTTTTCAGAAAAATACGCTACGGGTTTCATTTCACCATTAATCTGTTTTTGTTTGAGAACACCTCCTACTCCTTGAATACTGGCATCAGTATATATAGTAGTATAGGCATTTGGGTCGAAAATTGCAAGAATTGGCTCAATACAAAGGATGTCCTGAACCTTATTGAAGCTTCCTGATAAGCTAATGGCCAATTGAATTTTACATCTTTTATCAGTAAATTATGCAACGGTTCTAATAATCTAGCTGAATCTTTTATATATTTGTGATAAAAATTAACTTTACCCCAAAATTGCCTTATCTTCTTCCGAGTATCTGGTAGAGAAAACTTGCTAATGGAAATTAAATTGTCATTTATAGGTCGTACTCTATTGTTTCCTACAATATTGCCTAAATATTTGACTTATTCTTCTGCAAAATTACACTACATAAATTTAAGTCTGAATCATTCATTACATATTGCTGTCAAGAGACTCTCCAAATGTTTTATATGTTGGTCAAATGTTGAAGAAAATATTAGAATATCATCTACATAATTTAGGCAGAATAAATTCAGGTTATATTTTCTGATAATATTATTCAATATAAATTTAAATATGGCCGGGGATGTTTTAAGTCCAAAAGGTAAACATTTCCATTGCTACTGACCATTCTGTGTCACAAAAGCAGTCTCAAATCTATCTTTGATACGAATAGGAATCGACTAAAAGGCAGAATTTACATCTAATGTTGTAAAGAATTTTGCATTTCGGGTCTTGGCTAAGATTTCATCAATCAATAAGAAAGGCTGTGGTTCACGAAAATCGACACACAATCTGGAGACCCCTCATCTCTTTTATATGCTAAAGTGACTGATGATGCAAAAGGTGAGGAGAACTCCTCAATTAGATTCGCTTTCAACAATCTTCCTATTTGGAATTCTATCTCTTTCTGATCCTCCATTGAGCATCTGTATCTGCATCTGTATCTGTGTTTTTTTGGTATAAATTCGGTTTCTAAAAGTTTTTTCTGTGCGTCATTATTTTGCACCTGACCAATATCAAACTTGTGTTTTGCAAAAATATGCTCACATTTATTCATGAAAACTTCAATTTTATTTCTCTGATTTGTTTCCAAATGATATTATTTTGCTTCTAAAATTTCTGTTTGTATCCGTTCAAATTGATGGTGAAATCATTGTTAAAATTATTATTATTATTATGGATACAAACGATCTTTCTCTTTTCATTCATATCTAATCTTTGATAAATATTCGAATCAAAATCTTGTTTTAATTGAAAATTGGAAATATAATTTAGTCCGATTAGAATATCATAATCGAAATTTTTCTCATTAACCACAAAAAGTACAACTTCTTTTTGATATTATTGATTCTCATTTTTGTAATTAGTTTTCCGGAACAATTTACCCTGCCACTGACTCATTCGATAATGTTTCTATCATCTTGAATTAGGGTTGAGACATGTTCTATGTCTAAGATCTATATATATATATAGATCTTAGACATAGAACATAGAAGTTACAAAGTTTAAATAAATGTGAATTGAGAAACCCGAAGAAATAGCATTAGTTTTGATTTTTTTCAGGTAAGTATATATATATATATATATATATATATATATATATATATATATATGTAGAACTTTGTAACTTCTATGTTCTATATTCTATGACCTCTGTCTAAGATTTTGACCTAAAAATGTCACATGTTATATTAAGCTGTTAGAAATGTGAATTGAGAAACCCGGAGAAATAGCATTGTTTTCGATTTCTTTCAGGTTAGTGAGCTATTTTTTCATTTCTTTCCATTTCTTTGTATGTTATTATTTTATATGGGTATGTTATTCTGTTATATTTTAAACTAAAGAAAATAAATTCCTCGAGAATCGTGACATCAAATCGTCTATTTCTTCGATTATAAAAACAAGAATTGATTACATTCTTATAAATCAAAAACGTAAGCTATAATGACGACATCTCTGAAGATTTGCTTCGCTTTGGAAGCATTCAAATCTGATAAGAAGAAAAATACATACAAATTCAAGTGGATCCTAACTACTGCAACGGGAAATACATATTATGAAATACCTGAGGACAAACAGGATTTATCTGACCATCATAAACTTTTGGCTCTACCGAAGGTGAAAAATATTTTGAAATCGATTAAAGTAAGAGGTTCATTTCGTACGTGTGTCATTTCACTAGCTCCGGAATTGACAGAAATATATTTTGATGCCGAAGAAGATGTAATGTTTAAGAATGAATGATTTATTCACATGCATACGTGAGAACAGTATTTGGACAAGAATCACCAAAACCACAGGATACGGTGAAACTTTCAAGAAAAAGCAAGGAAAATAAAAAGGACTTCAAGAGGATAAAGGAAGATTTTGTGCTGCATAATTTTGATGGTAAGAGTGTTTCAGTGAATTTATGGTTAAAAAAAATCAAAATGGAATGCACGCATTGGTTCCAAAGCTTTCGCAAAATTTGTTTTCCATATTTGGTCACTTTTGGTCAGAAACCAAATGCGATGCAAATCTATAGTTGGCACAATATCTATACGCAGATTTTTCGGAAGAATATATAATGAGTCTAATCATTCAGTATTTCACTAAAGACGTGGAAGATGTTTTGTTGCTATATGATTTTAAAGATATGGACAAGCTATGTCAATTTCTAATAAATATATTAAATAAATTATAATTGAAAAATAATTATCAGTCACACGTTTTGGTGCTAATTTATTATGTAAATTTTCCTTTTTTTATTTTTGAGTATGAATACTTGTTGCAACCCTTGTATCTAAGTGAGTGATTTCTGTGTGCGCCAGATAATTCTTAAGATTATAATTTTCTAATTGGAATTGAAATTTTAATGTTATCAATTTTGATTTGTTTTTTTAGGGAGGGTTCAATTTGAATCTTTAATGAGTTAATTTTTGAAATATATATTGAATCTAAGTAATTTGAAGTATAAAAATAAGTGATTATTCATCGAAAAGTCTAATTCTATATTCTAACCTAACCCTATCTAAATAACGTAACGTAATTCTAACGTAAACAAGCAATGATTTGATTTTGAATTTAAATTGCAAAGCTTTACATAAATGAACTTGATTCTACCTTGGGTAAGTTTTGCCATCCATTAACAATGTTCCTTTAATGTTGGCTTTGCTCTATTTCAGTATTCTGTTTTAGTTCTTGATGAAAATTTCTGGAATGTTTTGATTTCTCAATCCACTTAGTTGATTGCTTCTTATGGATGTAAATTGTAGTATACTTGATTGATAATTGGGATTCACAACACATTCGCAACACTCAGGTAACGTATTTTTTTATCACATTTCCATTTAAAATAATAATTTTAATTTATTTTGAAGGTTGTCTGATGATGGGATAGTTCATTTCCCGAAACTCGAGTCACAAGAAAATGTGTAATATATCTTTTTATTGATAGTAAAACATAGTAATTTCTACAATTTGTTTCAATTATTTTGTAGGTTTTGGAACTGGATTATTGAAGGGCGATATTTTTTAATCAGAGCGACATGCTCGAGCGATGGAGTACCTTAATACTAAGGACATTTCGACTGTCTTGGTCTTTTATAGTTTTCTCGAAAACATTAATTTCAAATCTTACTTGCTTCTGTCAAAATTATTAAAAAAAATTATGCCTTCACTGATTTTACAAAATTTACAATATTTCTTGGCTTGAAATAACTACTGAAAATTAACCTATTTTTTAAACTACATTTTGATGTATGTTTCATGTTAAACAGTACAGTAAAAGTCTTGCTTTTCACCCGTAAAATATTGCAAGTGTCAAATTTTACCAAAGTTTAACTTCTGATGCTTATAACTTCTGAATTATTTAAAATTACCTATGAAGTCTTTTAAATTTCTTCAGCTTAGATGCTATTTTAAATTTATGGGTGCATAAACATCTTCAAGGATATTTTTTATATTCATTATTTCAGAATGTCTGACGTAGACACTATGTTTTCCCTAATTAATTGAATTTTGATCAAATTTGTCCGATTTTCATAATTCTGGTGTTTATATTTTCATAATTTCATAATTTTCATAATTCTGGTGGTTATATTTAATTTAGCTTGTTCGTTGACAATAATTTCACTGGAGTTCATATGTGATTCATGATAGTAACAAATCTTTTCAACAATTTCTTCATCAATTTCAAATAAGATATCTAAATTCAAACTACTTCTACTTCTTGCAAGTTTAGCTGTTTTTACATTCAATAAATGTGAATTGAAATCTCCTTGTGAATTCAATTTATAAATTGCCAACAAGATTACTGATTTTTGATAACCGTTCAAAGAATTTTCACTCGACTAGTCGTTATGTACTCTGAAAATGCTTTTCCTTCATAACTTTGGCTTGTGAGTATTTTTATGAATTGAAATATTAATATTTCTATCAGAATGGATATCATTTAATTGAATTTGATCTGTTTGCACTCTAAAAAGTCTTATACCTATATACAAGGGTGAGTCTTGTCTTTTCCAAATATATTTGTGTAATTATTTATTTAAACTGTAAAGTCCATGACAATATATATATATATATATATATATATATATTTTAATTGAAAATTCCCGTATAGTATATATATAAATATACTACTGTGTCAAGAAAGTACATTTTTACATTTAATCGTCAAAATGTATTGGGTCGCCTTCCAAAAAGGCTCCATTTGCTCCAATACATCTATGCCAACGGCACTTTCAATTATCGAAACATTTTTTATAGACGCTTTCCGTGATGGACTTTAGCTCTCGCGCCGAATTTTGTTTTATGGCTTCAATCGACTCAAAACGGGTGCCACGACGGGGCAATTTTAGTTTTGAGAAGAGGAAAAAGTCGCAGGGAGCCAAATCCGGCGAATACGGTGGTTGCTGAAGCACGTTTGTTGAGTTTTTGGCGAGAAAGTCAGTCACAATCGTAGCTCGGTGAGAAGGCGCGTTATCGTCCCATAGTAATCACCCATAGTAAAAATCGGCACGCACTCTGACATCGACTGACTTAATCAGCTGTTGCAAACACACTAGTTGACAGATCCCGCTCAAGCTTGGCATAGTAATTAAGGACAGTGGTACCAACCTAGGAAAAAAATTTTTACCTGCCTCATTGCCGCGCCAGATTTAAATCGATAATTCCCGGTACTTTCTTGACAGAATGTATATACAGGGTGTTTCACGAAGGATTGTTCAGGCTTTTAGGGCAGATGCAGAACAATTTGATGAGTCTGAATAAATGCTCGAAATATGTCCTAACTGTATTAGTTTAAGAGATACAGGATGTTGTATGTATTTTATCAAAATCTTCCAATCGGCATACCTCTTGAACGCCGGCATGGATCTGCATGAGAATTTGAGGGAATGAGTACAGTCTAAGGCCAAATATTTTTTCTAAACCACTTGTCGATAGCACAGGTCCGGACTGAGAGAATTATATTCTTTATCCCACATCATGTAAAACACCCTGTACATCGAATTTTCGAAATTTGAAATTCACCTCATAATCTAGAATGAATACTCTTTCAAACACTATTTGAAATAATGGCACACTTCGCATCAATATTTTTTGAGCTATTGAATATCTGGAATTTTCGATTCATGGAAACACGCATACATAACGAAATACTTTTCGACATCTTAATTACACTTTCGCAAATAAATTCTTTTAAACCCCTTCTCCCATCAATTTTCGTATGTCATTTTTTCTCGAAAATTTCCCTATTTCTTTTTGACACCTGCTAGCTCTTGTATTGAATGTTCAGCAGCTTTCAATGACCTTTCTTTCTGGTCCATTATTTATCTTCTCACATGCAGTTTGTACCGATCTGAAGCTTAAGATATCATTTATTTTCAATGCTATATGAAAGATCTCAGAAGAAATTCGTTTGCTCTGAATTCAACCCATTTCAAAATCTAAGAGGCTCATACTAAGAATGTTGACATTTCAATATATATATATATATATATATATATATATATATATATTATATATATATATATATATTGTCATGGTATTTACAGTTAAAATAAATAATTACATAAATATATTAAGGAAAAGACTCACCTTTGTATATAAGTTGACTCGTTAGAGTATAACTAGAGCAAAATTCATTAAATAATATCCATTCTGACACAAATATTAATAATTCAACTCATTAAAATACTCACAAGCTAAAAATTATGAAGAAAAAGCATATTCAGGATACATAACGACTAGTCGATTGAAAATTCTTTGAACAGTAATAAAAAAACAGTACTCTTGTTGACAGTTTATAAATAGAATTCACAGGGAGATTTCAATTTACAATTATTCAATGTAAAAACAGCCTAAGTTGCTTAAAATAGAAGTAATTTGAATTTAGAGATCCAATTTGAAATTGATGAAGAATTTGTTGAAAAGATTTGTTATTATCATGAATCACATATAAACTTTAGTGAAATTATTGACAAAGAACAAGCTTAAATAAATATAACTCACCAGAATTATGTAAATAGGACAAATTTGATCAAAAATCAATTAATTCAATGAAAGATAGCATCTACGTCAGATATTTTCAAATGATTAATGTAAGAGAGATCCGTGAAAATGTTTAGGCATCAATAGTATTGTAATAGCATCTAAGCTAAAGAAATTTAATCAATTTCATAAGTAATATTAAGTATTTTATAAGTTATAAGCATTAGAAGTTAAAATTTGTTAAATTTTGACACTTGAAATACTTTACGAAGGAAAAGCAAGACTTTCACTGTTCTGTTTAACATGAAACATACATCAAAATGTAGTTCAAAAAATAAGCTAATTTTCAAAAGTAATTTCAAATCACGAAATATTGTGAATTTTGTAAAATCATAAAAAGCATCATTTTTATATAATTTTGACAGAAGCTAGTAAGCTTTGATATTCAACTTTTCTTGAAAACTATAAATAGGGCAGACACAAAAAAAAGTCGGCAGTCTCCAATTAATAGCAGAGCAGAATCCTTGTCGGTCCATAATTAAAAAAGTGCCAAAAAAGTATCATCATCTAAAAAAAGAAGATTATTTGGTTATTGTGAATGGAAATTGAATCCAGAAAATACATTACCTGAATGTGAATGGAAAAATATCACATAGAAATCAAGTTTCAAACGAATTGGACATATTGAAGAAAATCAACAAGTAGCCTGTGAATTTCAGAATGTTCTAGAAGTGTTGTTTCCAACGAAACCAGCGTTATTCCTGAAAGAAGAGACAATAAAAAGGAACAATCCTAAATTGATGAACAAACTTACCAAAGGTATTATAATTCAATCCTGTTAATCTTTTCCCAAAGAAGTTTAGAAATAATAATCACTGTTTACATTAGAATTACGTTAGGATATTAAGATGAGGTTAGGTTAACATAGAATTAGATTTAGGTTATTGTTCACGGATTATAATATTTCAAATTACTTCCATAAAATATAATTTAAAAAATTCAATCGTTTAGAAAATTCAAATTGAACCCTCCCTCAAATATTGAATCAGATTTAATAATATTTTAATTTCAATTATTCAAAATTATAATCTTAAGAGCTAGCGGGAATCATAGAATACACTTATATACAAGGGTGATCTAATAAGTATTCATTATTAAAATTTCATTAATATAATACCATAACAATATATATATATATTATATAGATATATATTATATATATATATATTATATATATATATATATATATATATATATATATATATATAGATATATTTATATATATATATTGTTATGGTATTAAATTAATGAATTTTGGTGAATGAATACTTATTAGATCACCCTTGTATATAAGTGATGTATTCTTCTATGTTTCGGCTAGCTCTTAATATTATAATTTTGAATAATTGAAATTAAAATATTATTAAATCTGATTCAATATTTGAGGGAGGATTCAATTTGAATTTTCTAAAAAGATTGAATTTTTAAATTATATTTTATGGAAGTAATTTGAAATATTATAATCAGTGAACAATAAGCTAACTCTAATTCTATGTTAACCTAACCTCATCTAAATAACCTAACGTAATTCTAATGTTAACCTAACCTCAACTAAATAACCTAACGTAATTCTAATGTAAACAATGATTATTATTTCTAAACTTCTTTTGGAAAAGATTAACAGGATTGAATTTGAATACCTTTGGTAAGTTTGTTCATCAATTTAGGATTGTTCTTTTTTTTATTGTCTCTTCTTTCAGGAATAACGCTGGTTTCGTTGGAAACAACACTTCCAGAACGTTCTGAAATTCACAGGCTACTTGTTGATTTTCTTCAATATGTCCAATTCGTTTGAAACTTGATTTCTATGTGATATTTTTCCATTCACATTCAGGTAATGTATTTTCTGGATTCACTTTCCATTCACAATAACCAAATAATCTTCTTTTTTCAGATGATGATACTTTTTTGGCACTTTTTTAATTATGGACCGACAAGGATTCTGCTCTGCATATAATTGGAGACTGGAGATTTTTTCTGTGTCTGGCCTATTTATAGTTTTCAAGAAAAGTTGAATATCAAAGCTTACTAGCTTCTGTCAAAATTATATAAAAATGATGCTTTTGATGATTTTACAAAATTTACAATATTTCCTGGTTTGAAATTACTTTTGAAAATTAGCTTATTTTTTTAACTACATTTTGATGTATGTTTCATGTTAAACAGAACAGTGAAAGTCTTGCTTTTCCTTCGTAAAGTATTTCAAGTGTCAAAATTTAACAAATTTTAACTTCTAATGCTTATAACTTATAAAATACTTAATATTACTTATGAAATTGATTAAATTTCTTTAGCTTAGATGCTATTACAATACTATTGATGCCTAAACATCTTGAAGGATATCTCTTACATTAATTATTTGAAAATATCTGACGTTGATGCTATCTTTCATTGAATTAAGTGAATTTTGATCAAATGTGTCCTATTTACATAATTCTGGTGAGTTATATTTAATTTAGCTTGTTCTTTGTCAACAATTTCACTAAAGTTTATATGTGATTCATTATAATAACAAATCTTTTCAACATATTCTTCATCAATTTCAAATTGGATATCTAAATTCAAATTACTTCTTTTTATTGCAACTTTGGCTGGTTTTATATTGAATAATTGTGAATTGAAATCTCCCTGTGCATTCTATTTATAAACTGTCAACAAGAGTATAGTTTTTTTATTACCGTTCAAAGAATATTCAAACGACTAGTCATTATGTATCCTGAATATGCTTTTTCTTCATAACTTTTAGCTTGTGAGTATTTAAATGAATTGAATTATTAATATTTCTGTCAGAATGGATATTATTTAATGAATTTTGCTATGGTTATACTCTAACGAGTCAACTTATATACAAAGGTGAGTCTTTTCCTTAATATATTTATGTAATTATTTATTTTAACTGTAAATACCATGACAAATTCCCCAAAATCAAAATGTTTATTCTGATGATAAAGGAATTAGAATAAATATTTTGAATTTTTAAATAAATGTGAATCTTTGTGAACATTATAGGATAATTTTTAATTTTGATTTTTGAAATGTAATAATGAATTGTCAAATGTTATTATGTGTTTTGAATTGAAATAATAATAAAATTAAATAATTTATAAATTTTTGCAATTTATTTTCTTTCTTAATGATTTGAAATCTTGATGTAAGTTTATTAATTGGCGTATCCACCAATTTTTAAAATCTTTTATTGTTTTCATTAAAAGTAGGAATAACTTCATGTGTGTTATTGGAACTACTAGTGACTTGTGATTCATTTCTGTTCTTTACTTTTACTCTCCAAATAATCTTCTTTTTTCAGATGATGATACTTTTTTGGCACTTTTTAAATTATGGACCGACAAGGATTCTGCTCTGCATATAATTGGAGACTGGAGATTTTTTCTGTGTCTGGCCTATTTATAGTTTTCAAGAAAAGTTGAATATCAAAGCTTACTAGCTTCTGTCAAAATTATATAAAAATGATGCTTTTGATGATTTTACAAAATTTACAATATTTCCTGGTTTGAAATTACTTTTGAAAATTAGCTTATTTTTTTAACTACATTTTGATGTATGTTTCATGTTAAACAGAACAGTGAAAGTCTTGCTTTTCCTTCGTAAAGTATTTCAAGTGTCAAAATTTAACAAATTTTAACTTCTAATGCTTATAACTTATAAAATACTTAATATTACTTATGAAATTGATTAAATTTCTTTAGCTTAGATGCTATTACAATACTATTGATGCCTAAACATCTTGAAGGATATCTCTTACATTAATTATTTGAAAATATCTGACGTTGATGCTATCTTTCATTGAATTAAGTGAATTTTGATCAAATGTGTCCTATTTACATAATTCTGGTGAGTTATATTTAATTTAGCTTGTTCTTTGTCAACAATTTCACTAAAGTTTATATGTGATTCATTATAATAACAAATCTTTTCAACATATTCTTCATCAATTTCAAATTGGATATCTAAATTCAAATTACTTCTTTTTATTGCAACTTTGGCTGGTTTTATATTGAATAATTGTGAATTGAAATCTCCCTGTGCATTCTATTTATAAACTGTCAACAAGAGTATAGTTTTTTTATTACCGTTCAAAGAATATTCAAACGACTAGTCATTATGTATCCTGAATATGCTTTTTCTTCATAACTTTTAGCTTGTGAGTATTTAAATGAATTGAATTATTAATATTTCTGTCAGAATGGATATTATTTAATGAATTTTGCTATGGTTATACTCTAACGAGTCAACTTATATACAAAGGTGAGTCTTTTCCTTAATATATTTATGTAATTATTTATTTTAACTGTAAATACCATGACAATATATATATATATATATAATATATATTATATAGTCATATTCCCAAGCATATGATGGTTTCAATATTACTCAACCCCGCCACTATCAGGATACATGTGCGCAACGTAAAACATAAACTATTACAAGCCAGCAAATTACACACCAATTATATCTCAAGAATCTTCCAAGAAATATTCAGATTTGAAATCTCCAACATGCTCTACGCCTTTACTCTTAGAAGAATATTCAATCAATTCGTACGTTCAGAGCCCTAACTTTTTACCAATAGTGTAATGTATTTCGGTGCAAGCTTTGCAGTAAAAAACGCTTACGGGTTAGACAAAGACTTATTTCTTAACCATACCTTGTCACCTACATTGGATGAAACTGGACGACGACGCAAGTTATATCGCAGTTTGTTGCGCTCCTGAACCTTGTAAATTCTATCCCGAACTTCCGTAAATAATTTATCGAATCCTAGCCGTTCAATTCCAAAGTCAAGGCTTATTGTAGGTGCAGGCCATACTGGATGTGTGTTCGTATTCAGATGCGTACCACAGAGGCTCTTGACTATTGAAGTGGCAGTTCGCAGAGTTTCCAAAAGGACGAATTTGCTGAAATAGTCTATAACAACCAAAAGATATTTGTAACCTTGAGTCTAAGAATGTAAAGGTCCCATTAAATCAAAGCTGAAAGTCTGCCATGGTTCCGCGATTTCGGGTCAAGTTCCAATCAATCAATAATTACTTTTGTTTTATGGATAGAACTTCTGACTCCACTTCAGCAGTTTATTCACCCACAATACTATTCCCCAACTTGTCACACATTTGCATGAATTTGGAACTGAGAAACTTATCTAACCGAAGTTGTTTTTCATTTAGTGCACCGGAATCGTTTGAGCAATTGATGTTTATTTCAGGTTCTTGTTCAAAAAAATGCTATACGTCTCTGTTAATATTAGAAACAATTTCCATAACCTACAAAAAGTCAATACCGAGGATGGGGATGTGCAAAAGTTCTGACACTACCAGAACACCAATCCATTTGGCCTTGCCTTCCAGAAAAACAGGAACTCTAACATGACTCAAAGATCTGCATTTCTGACCGTTTGATACGGTACACTGAATAAGTCGTGGATTCAACTTGAACCCCAACTTTAAGAGACTTTGGCCAAAATTACACACTATAACACGCGAGGAACCAGTAACTATTAACCCTCTAAATTTATAGCCCAAATTGTAACATCTAAATATGGTCTTTGATCACAGGGAGAGTGAGCAGTAATATAGTCTAAAATTGCAAAGGAATTCTTATTATCACTACTGGGGTCGCTAACCTAATCTATAGTCTTTGCTATGGTCATTAGAACTATTAAGGGTATGAGTCGGTCGAGAACTTTGGTTCGGGGCAATACTACGATCACACAATGGTCAGAATTTGAGTTAAAAACACTACGGGAAATTCTTACTTGTGAAGCCATTTTAATCGCAACGATATCATAGCAGTTGTTTAGGAAGTGTACACTACCTGAGAGTCTGTTCCAAATGTTGTAAATTCCAACAAGACCTAGAAGAACCCACAGGAGAATATTTTGAGAAGTTGAGTTGAAAATAAACAGTAGGAGAATAATCAAAGATCCCAGAATCTGTTCACACAAATTTGCACCATAATAAATAACTAAATGAGTTATCTAATAGCTGTTATATATTCTTCAAAATAATGGTCTAAATTGAAAATTCACCGACCTTGATACTAAGCAGTCAAATAATCAAACCTCGAATATAGCCTGAATTATATGAATCTGTCAGTTTACTTGCCAATTCTTTAGTTATATTTAACAAAAACACTTTTTAAATGCACTCACAGGTTATATTTATATTTATCAACTACATCTCGAAGGTTAGGAACAGAGAGAGAGAGAGATTGATTGATATCTTGTCTATCCGTTAACATACATTCTGTGTTCTGATCACAGAACTCTTATTCTATATCATTTATATATATATCAGACTTGCCACTTTAATATAAAATTATTTGGGAATTTATATTCATATAGTTTTAATGAAATTTATTAATATTGTATTTGAATTTATGTTCAAATGATTTCAGTTAATATAATTAATATTATATTTGCCTCTACATTACTCATCTCCCAGGAGCTGCAATTGGTCAAAACAAAACATATTAAAAAAAAAAGAAATATTGCAAGTGATGAAACAACAATGTTAAATATTAGGAGGCTTAATTAGAACTTGATAAACAATTAAATGTACAAAATATAAAAGCAAAAATCTGATCAAAATGATATAGGGGAGGTAACACTACAATAATAATAATAAAAAAAAATAATAATAATAATTTGAAGAATTTTTATAGACACCATATAACTATAACGGGCAGGAAAATGAACATGTCGTCCACTACGAGTAGTTTTTGGTAATGATAATGGAAACATAGGAAGATCGTTTGAAACATTAGGAAGTAGTTTGCTTTCTGTTTTAGTAGTGAGGTCAGGGGATACTTTTTCCTCCTGTTCATCTTTCAATAAATATGCTGGTTTTAATCTATCGATAGAAATAGTGCATGCTTTGTTATGTATTTGGACTGTGAAGTATTTGTCATATCGTTCGATAACCAAAAATGGACCGTCATAAGCAGGTTCGAGGGGTTTTCTAACTCTATCGATTCGTATAAAAACATGTGAGCATATCGACAAATCTTTATGAACAAAAATACGTGCTTTAGTTTTATGCTGGATACTACATGGTCTTACTGTACGCATTTTAATTTGCAAGTCCGTCACGAACGATTCTGAATCTATTTGGGTCACAGAGTTTTCAAAGAATTCACCTGGTAGTCTTATTGAGGTTCCATAAACCATATTTGCTGTGGTAAAGTTGGAGTCTGGCTTCAAAGAAGCTCGAATACCTAACAGTACTGTTGGCAGAGTGTCGGTCCACTTTACAGAATTATGCGCTCGTATGGCTGCTTCAATTGTGCGGTGCTGCCGCTCTATTTTTCCGTTGCATTGCCGATGTTACGCGGTGGTGTGACAGAGTTTTACTCCACAAAGGGACGTAAGGTGATGAAAAAGGGAGGAAGTAAATTGGCTTCCTCTATCTGTTATAACACATGATGATGCTCCAAACCTCGTTATCCAATTTTGGTAAAAAGCACGAGCAACTGTTTCTGCAGATATGTCCTGTAAGGGAATTGCCTGAATCCAATTCGTGTATCGATCTTTACATGTCAAAATATATGTTTTTCCATCTTATACAGGTAAGGGTCCAACAAGATCTATATTAATTGTTGAAAATCGTTCATCTGGTTCAGAGAACTTGGCTACCTCGGATTTCGTATGTTTGTAAGTTTTATTTTTTTGAAAATTCATGCAGGATCGAGTCCAATTTCTGACATCCACTTTCATTCCAGGCCAAACAAATCTGGCAGACATGTTTTTCACCGTTGCTTTCACTCCTTGATGTGCATAACCATGAATGTGGTCGAAAACTGATTTATGGAATTTTTTTGGTATGTAAGGCCTAATACGTTCTGTTGAAGTGTCACACCACAAAACTATCCCAGAATGAAGTTGGTATTGTTTGAACTGCAAAGCAGTATCACTCCTTTTTAATTCCGAAAATTCGGTGTCGCTATTTTGTGCATCTGCGATTTTTTTTTAAATCAATTGCTTCAATACTATCAATTCGAGACAACGCATCTGCAACGATGTTATCGTTGCCACTGATGTGTTGTATATTAGTAGTAAACTCTGAAATATATTGGAGCTGTCGCAGTTGCCTAGAATTAGCTTTCTCATTCTTCTGACGAAAGGCAAAAGTTAGAGGTTTATGATCAGTATATACACTAAAATCTCTACCTTGAAGTAAGTCTTTGAACTGCTTGACTGCCAAATACACACCTAAAAGTTCACGGTCATACGTACTGTAAACCTTTTGAGCTGAATTTAATTTTTTTGAAAAAAATGCAAGAGGTTTCCACTCTGATCCGTCAAACTGCTGCAAAGCTGCGCTAACTGCGCAATCTGATGCATCAGTAAATAGTGCTATTGGCAGGTTTGGATCGGGAATAGTTAATAATGCCGCATTGGCAAGATCCGATTTGAATTTTTCAAAATCTTCTTCTAATTTTGAAGTCCAATTAATTAGTCTGATATCTTTTTTACGCGCACCTTTCAATAACTCATTTAAGTCAGCTTGAGTGTGTGCTGCATTTTCAATATAAGGCCTGTAAAAATTTATTGTGCCTAAAAATTGTCTCAGTTCATGAATTGTTTTTGGACGCTTTAGATCAAGAATTGTTTGTACTTTACCAGGGAGCGGTTTTGATCCTTCCAGAGTTATAAAATATCCTAAAAATTCAATTTCTCGGACGCCAAACTGTGATTTTGAAACATCAATTCTGAGACCGAATTTCAGAAGCCTGTCAAACACTAATTTAAGATGTTCGATATGCTCTTCTTCAGGGGAAGATGCTATAAGGAGGTCGTCAATATATGAAAATACGAATTCTAAACCTGCTAGAGCTTTTAATTTCCTTAAAAGTTGGCTTGGTTTTAAGACTCGCAGGTTATGTCCTGTTAATAATCTCTTTATCCCTTTTTCTTCACTTTCTGTGAATAAGCTTGTTAGTCTCCCTTTAGCAAGTTGATATTTGTCATCATCTGTACCTGTTGCTATATCCCAAATATTATCAATTAAAGAAGGTTCTAGCTGAGATATCAAGTAATCGAATTTTGTTGAATTCTTCTTGTTACCATTAATTCGAAATTGGGCGTCTATTTGATAAAATCAACATTCAGGTTTTTCTGGCCAAAATGGTGGGATTTTCACAGATATTTTATTAATTTCTGGAAGATCTTGATTACTCGTACCTTGATGGATATCCATTTCTTCTTGCATAGTTGGGGATGTAGCTTGAGCCATGTTAGTGCACTTGTTTATATGTTTATAATCACGAATCAATTGAATACGTGTCGGGGTCACCAATTGCTAGTTTACTTGCCAATTCTTCAGTTATATTCAAGAAAAACACTTTTTAAATGCACTCACAGGTTATATTTTTATTTATCAACTACATCTTGAAGGTTAGGAACAGAGAGAGAGAGAGATTGATTGATATCTCGTCTATCCGTTAACATACATTCTGTGTTCTGATCACAGAACTCTTATTCTATGTCATTTCTACATATATTAGACTTGCCACTTTAATATAAAATTATTTGGGAATTTATATTCATATGGTTTCAATGAAATTAATTATTATTGTATTTGAATTTATGTTCAAATGATTTTAGTTAATATAATTAATATTATATTTGCCTCTACAAATCCAAAACGCTAATGGTCTAAATATAAACAGGGTTTTCGGATCCTTTCTTCTCACTGATGGGGATCCAATGCTGTATATTAAAATTCTATATCCTTTTGTCCAACGCACGTCGTCAAACATGTATCAGTTTCCAATTTCTTCAATCGAAATATTACGAAAGTAAAAGAAGATGTCCCCCGGTTAATTCGAAAATATTGACTTCATTGGCCCAATTCAATTAAGGAAACTAGGAGCTACGAGTTACAAGGTGTTAAATATGGAAGTCGGCAAAGAAAAAATTAGGTACATTTTACTGTTTATCTTTGGAATATAAACTGTAACAGCCGTGGAATTTTGGTTCCGTCGATTGTTTTCAGGAATTTTCTATGTAAAAGATGCACCTCGCGCAGGCAGGCCCGTCGTCGTAAATGTCGATTAAATCACAGAATAAATCGAAATTGACAGGGATGATAGTGATCCTAGCGTCACCCAGAAACTAAAGATACGACAACAAAACAGTTTTAAACCTTTTGCGCAAAGCTAGATTCAAAAAGAAGCCCGATTTTAGGGTGTCACACTAATTACCACCAAAAAACATGATGGTTCGAATTTCCACCTTGACCAAACGAAATTAAATCCGATTTCTAAATCGAATGGTGACTGGGGATGAGAAATAGGTCACATATGACAATATTGTGTGAAAACGATCGTTGTCAAAGCACAGTAAGGTAGCTAGACTAATGTCCATGAATGTTCTACAGTGCATTTGGTATGACTGAAAAGAAATTATTTATTATTATTATAGTTGTTGACAAACACTAAATTCATATATATATATATTTAATGCATCCACCTAAAAGTCTGGACCCTAACACTCACCAGATACCATATTTTAATCGCATTGCAAAACTTCTTGAGTAATAAGAAATTGGCATCAAGAGAAGTTTGCGAAAATTGATTACTAGAGTTTTTCGCAAACAAGGACCAAGACTTCTATGAGAGGTGCATTATGAAGCTTCTTTAGAAATGTCAACAAACCAAATCGGACAATCCGAAACATGTTGAATAAAAATTAACTTCACGGAAAAATAATGGATTTTTTTTCTCCCCAGCCTATTCCAGTTCAATTAAATTATACTGTCAAATAAACTCACGCAAATACTCTACCTACTCTACCAACACTGACTTTTAACTCACAAATTACCTCACAGCAAATTGAAATTGAAAAGAATCATCCTTACACTCTCAAACAAAATTAATTCTGAATTAAATTCGAAAAAACAGTTCGAGAATTCTGCAAAAATAATCACGTATGCACAAGAAAAGTATCAACTTAAATCTCTTCATGGGAGCAAAATGGCTAATTTTAAGGAAATGTGGCTTTATTGTGTGTTCAATTGAAAAGACAATAAGTCGTTAGGGAAAAACAGAACGAAATTCATCCTTTTTTTCTTCAAACAAATTGAAAGAATTTATCATAACGAAGTCCAACATTAATTCCTTTATTGTGAGCTCACCCACTTCACGAATCACAAATTATTTTTTAAACTTCACAATATTTTTCGCTGTGGTTTTCTTCTGCTCTAGAGTCTTTTTTGTCCACTAAGTTGGCCTATCAGATGTAAACGTTCTCAAAGTCTTCTTCCTCTAATTATTTCGCTTCTTAAGTGTAAAGAACTCCATATTTCTGTTTTATCTCAGCTGCGGAATCGCTCCTCGTCATTCCTAGATGAAATATTTTCTTAAATCCGATTCATGGAATTACCTCTCTATTCAATCCAAGTTGATGGACTTACCTCTATTTAATCCCAATTGAAGGAATTACCTCTATTTAATATAGCTGAGACCCCAAAATGTACACTTTTTAATCAATTATCTAGAAAGCGTTAGAAATCATGAATACCGTTAAGGCAAGAAAACTACAATACTTGGGATACATTTTGCGCAATAAAACTAGATATTGGTATTGATACGTAAACAATATTAGATCTTACTTAAAGGAAACAGAAAATTATACAATTTCAAAGAGTTCATCGTTCATCACTCAAATAATAAATTCACATTTCAAAAAGAATAGAACTGTATTATAAATTTTCTTTAGTAAAAATCTGATATGCACCTTAATATTGTCTGTAAACCCACGTTTGCGGATATCACCATTCGTTACGCATAAAACCATTCTTTTAACCAGAAAATGGCAGAAAATTACAGTGGGACCCAAGGATTAATTAACGTACCTATGAATCGCGATAGTTTCTTTATAGAATTGAAAATTATCAAATAAATTGAGTCGCTTAACGGCTACAATCTTAATATGATGGAAAAAATTTTAACTAAAAAATAGAAGAAGTCTTTTGCATCCGGTTGTGAAAGAGTCGATTGCAAAATAGATTCATATTAAAATAAAATAGAAAGGCCTTTTACTTGATAGAAGAAATATAACAAAGTTTGAATATTGAAACAAATTAATATAAGTTTATCTTCTACAATTTTAATTTAAAAAATTTTTATTCAAAAAAAAAACTTTTAGAATTAAATTAATGTCTAAAACAAGCACCGCTTATATTTAATAGACGTATATAATCTAAACTCAATATACAATGTCAAATGGAATAAAAAAACCAAAAGATACACGAAAGTCCCTAAAATTAATAAATAAATATTTAAAGGAGACAAATTTTGTTTCTGGTCTTGCCCTCAAAACGCCATTTGTACCTTGAAAACATGAACACACTTAAAGGACCTCTCAAAGAATATAATTTATTTGAAATATTTAATATATTTAAATATTCGAATAAGTAAATTCAGAAATCTCTCAAAGCATGCACTATATCTTCAAAAAACAAATATAGTTCAAAACAATTCCGTCTTCAGTCCTGAAATATATTCAAAATATCAAAATCAAAAACTAACCTGTACCAAACCACTCAACACGTGTAAATGAATAATGTTTCGAGACATAGATCATCTTTATAATTCAAGATTTATCTATGTTCTAACAGAATCAAAGAACAGTGTGAGTTATATTTAAGGTTTACCTAAATTCATTGACACTGTATAATGAAATTTATTGAAGCCAAGATATAATTATATATTATATATAAAATAAAATAGAAAGGCCTTTTACTTGATAGAAGAAATATAACAAAGTTTGAATATTGAAACAAATTAATATATGTTTATCTTCTACAATTTTAATTTAAAAAATTTTTATTCAAAAAAAAACTTTTAGAATTAAATTAATGTCTAAAACAAGCACCGCTTATATTTAATAGACGTATATAATCTAAACTCAATATACAATGTCAAATGGAATAAATAAACCAAAAGATACACGAAAGTCCCTAAAATTAATAAATAAATATTTAAAGGAGACAAATTTTGTTTCTGGTCTTGCCCTCAAAACGCCATTTGTACCTTGAAAACATGAACACACTTAAAGGACCTCTCAAAGAATATAATTTATTTGAAATATTTAATATATTTAAATATTCGAATAAGTAAATTCAGAAATCTCTCAAAGCATGCACTATATCTTCAAAAAACAAATATAGTTCAAAACAATTCCGTCTTCAGTCCTGAAATATATTCAAAATATCAAAATCAAAAACTAACCTGTACCAAACCACTCAACACGTGTAAATGAATAATGTTTCGAGACATAGATCATCTTTATAATTCAAGATTTATCTATGTTCTAACAGAATCAAAGAACAGTGTGAGTTATTTTTAAGGTTTACCTAAATTCATTGACACTGTATAATGAAATTTATTGAAGCCAAGATATAATTATATATTATATATAAAATAAAATAGAAAGGCCTTTTACTTGATAGAAGAAATATAACAAAGTTTGAATATTGAAACAAATTAATATATGTTTATCTTCTACAATTTTAATTTAAAAAATTTTTATTCAAAAAAAAAACTTTTAGAATTAAATTAATGTCTAAAACAAGCACCGCTTATATTTAATAGACGTATATAATCTAAACTCAATATACAATGTCAAATGGAATAAATAAACCAAAAGATACACGAAAGTCCCTAAAATTAATAAATAAATATTTAAAGGAGACAAATTTTGTTTCTGGTCTTGCCCTCAAAACGCCATTTGTACCTTGAAAACATGAACACACTTAAAGGACCTCTCAAAGAATATAATTTATTTGAAATATTTAATATATTTAAATATTCGAATAAGTAAATTCAGAAATCTCGCAAGACCAGAAACAAAATTTGTCTCCTTTAAATATTTATTTATTAATTTTAGGGACTTTCGTGTATCTTTTGGTTTATTTATTCCATTTGACATCGTATATTGAGTTTAGATTATATACGTCTATTGTTTTAGACATTAATTTAATTCTAAAAGTTTTTATTTTGAATAAAAATTTTTTAAATTAAAATTGTAGAAGATAAACATATATTAATTTGTTTCAATATTCAAACTTTGTTATATTTCTTCTATCAAGTAAAAGGCCTTTCTATTTTATTTTATATATAATATATAATTATATCTTGGCTTCGATAAATTTCATTATACAGTGTCAATGAATTTAGGTAAACCTTAAAAATAACTCACACTGTTCTTTGATTCTGTTAGAACATAGATAAATCTTGAATTATAAAGATGATCTATGTCTCGAAACATTATTCATTTACACGTGTTGAATGGTTTGGTACAGGTTAGTTTTTGATTTTGATATTTTGAATATATTTCAGGACTGAAGACGGAATTGTTTTGAACTATATTTGTTTTTTGAAGATATAGTGCATGCTTTGAGAGATTTCTGAATTTACTTATTCGAATATTTAAATATATTAAATATTTCAAATAAATTATATTCTTTGAGAGGTCCTTTAAGTGTGTTCATGTTTTCAAGGTACAAATGGCGTTTTGAGGGCAAGACCAGAAACAAAATTTGTCTCCTTTAAATATTTATTTATTAATTTTAGGGACATTCGTGTATCTTTTGGTTTATTTATTCCATTTGACATTGTATATTGAGTTTAGATTATATACGTCTATTAAATATAAGCGGTGCTTGTTTTAGACATTAATTTAATTCTAAAAGTTTTTTTTTTGAATAAAAATTTTTTAAATTAAAATTGTAGAAGATAAACATATATTAATTTGTTTCAATATTCAAACTTTGTTATATTTCTTCTATCAAGTAAAAGGCCTTTCTATTTTATTTTATATATAATATATAATTATATCTTGGCTTCAATAAATTTTATTATACAGTGTCAATGAATTTAGGTAAACCTTAAAAATAACTCACACTGTTCTTTGATTCTGTTAGAACATAGATAAATCTTGAATTATAAAGATGATCTATGTCTCGAAACATTATTCATTTACACTTGTTGAGTGGTTTGGTACAGGTTAGTTTTTGATTTTGATATTTTGAATATATTTCAGGACTGAAGACGGAATTGTTTTGAACTATATTTGTTTTTTGAAGATATAGTGCATGCTTTGAGAGATTTCTGAATTTACTTATTCGAATATTTAAATATATTAAATATTTCAAATAAATTATATTCTTTGAGAGGTCCTTTAAGTGTGTTCATGTTTTCAAGGTACAAATGGCGTTTTGAGGGCAAGACCAGAAACAAAATTTGTCTCCTTTAAATATTTATTTATTAATTTTAGGGACTTTCGTGTATCTTTTGGTTTATTTATTCCATTTGACATTGTATATTGAGTTTAGATTATATACGTCTATTAAATATAAGCGGTGCTTGTTTTAGACATTAATTTAATTCTAAAAGTTTTTTTTTTGAATAAAAATTCTTTAAATTAAAATTGTAGAAGATAAACATATATTAATTTGTTTCAATATTCAAACTTTGTTATAATTCTTCTATCAAGTAAAAGGCCTTTCTATTTTATTTTATATATAATATATAATTATATCTTGGCTTCAATAAATTTCATTATACAGTGTCAATGAATTTAGGTAAACCTTAAAAATAACTCACACTGTTCTTTGATTCTGTTAGAACATAGATAAATCTTGAATTATAAAGATGATCTATGTCTCGAAACATTATTCATTTACACGTGTTGAGTGGTTTGGTACAGGTTAGTTTTTGATTTTGATATTTTGAATATATTTCAGGACTGAAGACGGAATTGTTTTGAACTATATTTGTTTTTTGAAGATAAAGTGCATGCTTTGAGAGATTTCTGAATTTACTTATTCGAATATTTAAATATATTAAATATTTCAAATAAATTATATTCTTTGAGAGGTCCTTTAAGTGTGTTCATGTTTTCAAGGTACAAATGGCGTTTTGAGGGCAAGACCAGAAACAAAATTTGTCTCCTTTAAATATTTATTTATTAATTTTAGGGACTTTCGTGTATCTTTTGGTTTATTCATTCCATTTGACATTGTATATTGAGTTTAGATTATATACGTCTATTAAATATAAGCGGTGCTTGTTTTAGACATTAATTTAATTCTAAAAGTTTTTTTTTTTTGAATAAAAATTTTTTAAATTAAAATTGTAGAAGATAAACATATATTAATTTGTTTCAATATTCAAACTTTGTTATATTTCTTCTATCAAGTAAAAGGCCTTTCTATTTGATTTTATATATAATATATAATTATATCTTGGCTTCAATAAATTTCATTATACAGTGTCAATGAATTTAGGTAAACCTTAAAAATAACTCACACTGTTCTTTGATTCTGTTAGAACATAGATAAATCTTGAATTATAAAGATGATCTATGTCTCGAAACATTATTCATTTACACGTGTTGAGTGGTTTGGTACAGGTTAGTTTTTGATTTTGATATTTTGAATATATTTCAGGACTGAAGACGGAATTGTTTTGAACTATATTTGTTTTTTGAAGATATAGTGCATGCTTTGAGAGATTTCTGAATTTACTTATTCGAATATTTAAATATATTAAATATTTCAAATAAATTATATTCTTTGAGAGGTCCTTTAAGTGTGTTCATGTTTTCAAGGTACAAATGGCGTTTTGAGGGCAAGACCAGAAACAAAATTTGTCTCCTTTAAATATTTATTTATTAATTTTAAGGACTTTCGTGTATCTTTTGGTTTATTCATTCCATTTGACATTGTATATTGAGTTTAGATTATATACGTCTATTAAATATAAGCGGTGCTTGTTTTAGACATTAATTTAATTCTAAAAGTTTTTTTTTTGAATAAAAATTTTTTAAATTAAAATTGTAGAAGATAAACATATATTAATTTGTTTCAATATTCAAACTTAAAAACCTAGATTCATATTCCTTAACTGAATAAAATATCGGATAGTTTTGCCAAGTATTTCGACTCAACTATAGCTTTCGGAACGGTTAATAATTCAGGAGTTCTCAAGAAAACCAGCAGATGTGAAATAAATGAAATAAATAAACGTGCAATTCATAAGACTTGTTCTGATTGCTCTATGGTATATACAGGTATGGGAAAGACAGCCGGAAATATAGAAAATTCAGTGTTAATCAACAATGCAGTCGAGCAGTGGAAGAATCACAACCTCCGCGCGATGCGATGACGAATAAATGATTGTTCTCTCCCAATAGCAGTGCGCAATGTTGATGCTTCGATCGAAAGGCTGTGCAGTCTGCTTTAGGGATACATTAAAAGTAAACGGCACCCTCCAATCAGAGAGCTCGAGAATAAACCCGATATACACATGCGCCCTGGTTTGTTTTCCGCAATTTGAATGATTGTCAAAGGCACAATTCTAACCTCTGAAATATTTATCTCCCGTGAAAGAACTGTAGTTTTGGAAGCAAATAAACTTATTATAAACATATTATTTTAACTTTGTAGAGTGAAATTTCAGTATTTTACGAAAAGTATTATGCATTAATAATAATTAATAAACCTATTATTAGAGAATTTCCGAATACACTTCTATTTCACATTATGTCATATTTCAAAATGTAAGAATGCTTGTTATTTTTACAACATGCATAACATGCATGCAGAAAAAAATCGATCATCACACTACATAGTCAATACATATCATTCTAATCTACTTGTGTATAAAGTAACATTCATTTTTAAATTTTTAGAAATTGGCCCGCCACCATCCCACCTAAACCATTGAAAGTTCCTGGAATACCTCAATTTTTCTCATCGTGCGAATCATTCTGATCTGCTGCGTTAACCCACCGGAGTGGGGTTCCACAATCGTGGAAGGTTCCTGGTACACTATACAGACAATAAATATTTCAGTACCATACTCACCTGACGAAGTCATGTTGTCATGACGAAACAATTGTGAAATAAAAAAAATTAGCGGAAATTAAGTTGTTTCATTTTAATCATCAATAAATATTTAAATGAGAATTTAGACATAATCACATACTTCCTTTATCTAGCACAAACTAAAATTAAACTTCTACATTTTATGATACAAGTCCTCAAATCTTCTCATCATTCGAATTCCCAATTGACTTGTTCGTGCGTATATGAAGAGATATGTACTTTTATTGACTATTTCTGAAATATTATCCATCCTGTAATGATAACTTAATGATTATAACAAGATCAGATCTATTACTTTCTCCATCTAGTCCTAACTTGAATTTTACTTCTTATCCTCAGTGAAAAACTATATCAAAAAGTTTGTTTTTTATTGTCTCGGTCTTTACTTGACGGAAATTAATCTTCTATATAAGAGAAACGAATGTTAACTTCCGCTATTTTATTGATTTACACGACAATTGTTTCGTCATACCATGACTTCATCAGGTGAGTATTTAAACTGAGGTATACAATGCAAAACATGATCATAAATACACAGCTCTGGAACAAAAAATAGGGGGGTAGAAAGAGATGGTTTACAATCAATGAAAAATATTATAATGAGTAGGGGGGATCTGTTTGAATCTATTTGATCATTCAATAAAATTTGTTTTTTAATATAACTGTTGATCTCTAAAGTTTCTAACAGATTTAATTTCTGACTTTTGTTAATATTTCATAGTTCATATTAAAATTATGACCAGTCTCTTACAAATGGTTGGCATAAGTTGAATTCGATTTATTATTAATATAACATTTTTCATGTTCTTGTATCCTAGTTTGGAATGAACGGCCTGTCTGTCCCACATATATACATGGGCAATCACTACATGTTGACTTGTAAACTCCTGATTTTTTGTTTTTGGGAATGACATCTTTATTATTTTTTATCAAGCTGCCTAAGAATTAATGGTTTTAGAAGAGATGTTATATTTTTTTTCCCTTAAATATCTAGCAATCTTTTCAGATTTTTGGGCTGTGTGAGTTAATGAAATAAATTTGGTTTCGTTTGAATTTTGAAATTTTGGATATACAAGTGATATTGCTTTCTTGTAATTTATTTTATCAAGTAAATTGTCTACAATTAACGAATTGAAATCATTATTGAAAGCTAGTTGTTTAAGGGTTTTATACTCTTTGTCAAAATTTTCTTTCGTCATGGGTATGTTAACCAATCTTTTAAGCATACGATTATAAGCTGACAATTTTTGTGAAAATGGATGGTTTGAAGTATAATGAATCGTACCATCTGTATGTGTAGGTTTTGTGTATATGGAAAAGTCGTATCTATTATTAATTTTGGTTATTTTAAAATCTAAGAAAGTGATGCTATTATTTACTTCATCTTCCTGTGTGAATTCAATTGTTGGATATAATTTATTGATAGATTCCAAAAATGAACAAAGTTGTCTATTTGTACCTTTAAATAAACAAATTATGTCATCTACATAGCGAAACCAATAAACGAAATCTTTAAAATATGGGAGTTTTGGGATATTGGTTTCTACGTGATCCATGAATATTTCTGATAACAAGGGGCTTAATGGGTTCCCCATTGTTAGACTTTCTTCGTCTAGATAAAACGTGCAGTTGAACATAAAATAATTTTGATCTAGGCAAACGTTTAAGGCGTCTAATATTTCTGTTTTCACAACAAGATTAGTTCGTTTTTGTAGTAATAAATCATCAACTAATTTTATGGTTTCACTGACCGGTATACTAGGAAATAAGTTTTTTACATCAAAGGAAACAAATTTGACATGGTTTGGGATATGTATATGCTTAACTTTTTGTATAAGTTGATAAGAGTTTTTTATTGCAAATTTGGCTTCAAAGTAGATTTCTGTTAGTATAATTTTAATTAATGTTTTTGAAAGATTATATGACGAGGCTGTGACAAATGAAACAACGGGTCTGATGGAATTATTCTCTTTGTGCAACTTAATTAAAGAATACAAAATGGTTGGTGATGGGTTCATTAAAGATAATTCATAATTTGAAATATTTTCAAAAAGTGCTTTTGATTGAAGTATAACTGATTAGATTTGCTTTTGGTATTTTTCTGTTGGGTCTTTTTTGATAGTTTTATATTTATTTTGGTCTAAAAATGAAGTTGTTTTCTGTATGTCTCCTATTTTGTTTAATGCAATAACTGTATTTCCTTTGTCTGCGTGAGTAAATATCAGGTAATTTTCTATAATTTTGTTTCTGATTGATTTGGCTGTTTGAGTATTAGTAGTGTATTCATAATTTGATGTTTCTTTCTGTATTATATTGGTAAAAATACACTTGTCATATTTGAATTTTGACAATTTCTCAATGCAATTTCTGAATCGATAGCTAGATATTCTAAAGACTTTTGATTAATATTATTTAAGTTAAATTTATATCCTTTTTCTAATATTTCTTTTTCTTTTGTATTAAATTCTATTTCAGAAAGGTTGGTGAATTTTGGATGGAAAATATGGTCTGAAAATTTTTGTGGTTTTAAGTGAATTTTATTTTTTTTGGATACTAAATAATTAAGTTTATTTTTTTGTGAAATTAATTTTTTGCGTATATAGTCATTTACGTCATTTCTAATATTTCTGTCTAAATCATCGAACAAAATATCATGGAATCTACTAGTTAATTCTGAGTGGATTACCTTTAGGTATATGTTATAGGCGTCTCTCAATTGGTATTGAAATTTCATATTTATTCTGAGCCATGTCTTCATTTCTGAAATAATAGACGCCTCAAACGTTTGCCTAGATCAAAATTCCTTTATGTTCAACGGCACGTTTTATCTAGATGAAGAAAGTCTAATAACGGGAAACCCATAAAGCCCCTTGTTATCAGAAATATTCATGGATCACGTAGAAACCAATATCCCAAAACTCCCATATTTTAAAGATTTCGTTTATTGGTACCGCTATGTAGATGACATAATTTGTTTATTTAAAGGCACAAATAGACAACTTTGTTCATTTTTGGAATCTATCAATAAATTATATCCAACAATTGAATTCACACAAGAAGATGAAGTAAATAATATATAGTAAATAATAGCATCAATTTCTTAGATTTAAAAATCACCAAAATTAATAATAGACACAACTCTTCCATATACAGAGCTACACATACAGATGGTACGATTCATTATACATTCTGTCAAGAAAGTACCGGGAATTATCGATTTAAATCTGGCGGGGCAATGAGGCAGGTAAATTTTTTTTTCCTAGGTTGGTACCACTGTCCTCAATTACTATGCCAAGCTTGAGCGGGATCTGTCAACTAGTGTGTTTGCAACAGCTGATTAAGTCAGTCGATGTCAGAGTGCGTGCCGATTTTTACTATGGGTGATTACGTTGAGCAAAGAATTTGTTTAAAGTTTCGTGTTGCAAATGAATTTTCGTGTGCCGATGCATTGAAAATGTTGCAAAAGGCCTTTGGTGATGATGCTCTATCGAAAACTCGTGTATATCAGTGGTACAGAGCCTTCAAGAACGGTCGTGAAGTGGTCGAAGACTTGTCTCGTTCGATCGAAGATAACGTCGATAAAATTAAGGAAAAGGTGCTGGAAAACCGTCGTACCAGCTTGAGAGATATAGCACATGATCTTAAGATATCCCACGAGTCCGCACGTACGATTTTGATTGATATTTTGGGCATGAGAAAGGTGGCCGCACGACTCGTACCGAAAGACCTGAATTTTCTTCAAAAACGTCATCGCGAACAGGTTGCTTCAGACATGCTGGATCGCTGTAATTCCGATTCTACATTCATGGAACGCATTATAACTGGTGATGAGACCTGGGTCTACGAGAACGATATGCAAACAAGCCAGCAATCATCGGAATGGGTGGCAAAAAATGAGCGGAAACCGAAAAAACCACGCCAAAGCCGCTCGAAAATGAAGGTGATGCTCATTGTTTTCTTCGATATCCGTGGCGTGGTGCACTACGAATTCGTTCCAGAGGGTCAGACGGTAAACAAGGAGTATTACCTAGGCGTTATGAAACGTTTGCGTGAGCGTATCCGTAAGAAGCGGCCAAATTTGTAGGCGGACAACTCATGGATTTTGCATAAAGATAACGCGCCTTCTCACCGAGCTACGATTGTGACTGACTTTCTCGCCAAAAACTCAACAAACGTGCTTCAGCAACCACCGTATTCGCCGGATTGGGCTCCCTGAGACTTTTTCCTCTTCCCAAAACTGAAATTGCCCCTTCGTGGCACCCGTTTTGAGTCGATTGAAGCCATAAAACAAAATTCGGCGCGAGAGCTAGAGTCCTCCCGGAAAGCGCCTATAAAAAATGTTTCGATAATTGGAAGTGCCGTTGGCATAGATGTATTGGAGCAAATGGAGCCTATTTTGAAGGCGACCCAATAAATTTTGACAATTAAATGTAAAAATGTTGTTTTAATTGGAAATTCCCGGTACTTTCTTGACAGAGTAGTACTTCAAACCATCCATTTTCACAAAAATTGTCAGCTTAAAATCGTATGCTTTTTAGATTGGTTAACATACCCATGACGAAAGAAAATTTTGACAAAGAGTATAAAACCATTAAACAAATAGCTTTCAATCATGATTTTAATCCGTTAATTGTAGAGAATTTACTTGATAAAATGAATTACAAGAAAGCAATATCACTTGTATATCCAAAATTTCAAAATTCAAACAAAACCAAATTTATTTCATTAACTTACATAGGCCAAAAATTTGAAAATATTGCTAGATATTTAAAGAAAAAAGAAAAATATAACATCTCTTTTAAAACCATTAATTCTTTAGGCAGCTTAATAAAATATAATAAAGATTTCATTCCTAAAAACAAAAAAACAGGAGTTTACAAGTTAACATGTAGTGATTGCTCATGTGTATATGTGGGACAGACAGGCCGTTCATTCCAAACAAGGATACGAGAACATGAAAAATGTTATATTAATAATAAACCGAATTCAACTTATGCCAACCATTTGTTAGAGACTGGCCATAATTCAATATGAACTATAAAATATTACATATCGAAAACAAAAGTCAGAAACTAAATAATTTAGAAACTTTAGAGATCAATAGACATAATGAAAGACAAATTTTATTGAATGATCAAATAGATTTAAATAGATCCCCCCTACTTAATATTTTTCATTAATTGTAAACCCTCTCTTTCCACCCCTCTATTTTTTATACCAGAGCTGTGTATTTAAGGTCCTGTTTTCCATTGTATACCTCAGTTTAAATACTCACCTGATGAAGTCATGGTATGACGAAACAATTGTCGTGTAAATCAATAAAATAACGAAAGTTAACATTTGATTTTCTTATATTCAAAAAGTTTAATTAAGCTAATATGCGCAATCAGGCAAATAAATTATTAATTATAGCAAGCAAGAAGCATTCATTGATAAGGTTAAAGATTTCCTACTTCTGAAATCTTAGTCTTCCAAAAATTGTTAGTACACCATCAATTGACAAGCCTTGAAGTGGTTCAAAACAACATATCTTCTACTTTTTGCTCTGATAATATAATTGTTTTTCAATTTTCCTCTTTCTATCTCCTTCATTTGCTACAGATTTCGTTAGTTGGCTGAAACTGTGCTAGATTTTGGAGAAAGTTCTACATTTTTAATACTTTCACACATATATCCATAAATGATCTATAAATTTCTTCGGTCAAGGTGTAGGAATACTTGGAATGGGCTACAATTCGAAACAAAATTTTCCAGGAATGTTTTTGTAGAAATAACAAGCATTCTTACATTTTGAAGTATGACATAATGTGAAATAGAAGTGTATTCGGCAATTCTCTAATAATAGGTATATCAATTATTATTAATGCTACTTGTCGTAAAATATTGAAATTTCACACTACAAAGTTCAAGTAGTATAATTAGTATAATTATATTAAGTTCATTTGCTTCAAAAAATACAGTTCTTTCACGGGAGCTAAATGTTTCAGAAATTAGAATTGTCACTTTGACAATCATTCTAATTGCAGAAAACAAACTACAGCGCATGTGTACTACTCTGTCAAGAAAGTACCGAGAATTTTCAATTAAAACAACATTTTTACATTTAATCGTCAAAATTTATGCGGTCGCCTTCAAAATAGGCTCCATTTGCTCCAGTACATCTATGCCAACGGCACTTCCAATTATCGAAACATTTTTATAGGGGCTTTCCGGGATGGACTTTAGCTCTCGCGCCGAATTTTGTTTTATGGCTTCAATCGACTCAAAACGGGTGCCACGAAGGGGCAATTTTAGTTTTGGGAAGAGGAAAAAGTCGCAGGGAGCCAAATCCGGCGAATACGGTGGTTGCTGAAGCACGTTTGTTGAGTTTTTGACGAGAAAGTCAGTCACAATCGTAGCTCGGTGAGAAGGCGCGTTATCGTCATGCAAAATCCATGAGTTGTTCGCCCACAAATTTGGCCGCTTCTTATGGATACGCTCACGCAAACGTTTCATAACGCCTACGTAATACTCCTTGTTTACCGTCTGACCCTCTGGAACGAATTTGTAGTGCTTCACGCCACGGATATCGAAGAAAACAATGAGCATCACCTTCATTTTCGAGCGGCTTTGGCGTGGTTTTTCGGTTTCGGCTCATTTTTTGCCACCCATTCCGATGATTGCTGGCTTGTTTGCATATCGTACTCGTAGACCCAGGTCTCATTACCAGTTATAATGCGTTCCATGAATGTAGAATCGGAATTACAGCGATCCAGCATGTCTGAAGCAACCTGTTCGCGATGACGTTTTTGAAGAAAATTCAGGTCTTTCGGTACGAGTCGTGCGGCCACCTTTCTCATACCCAAAATATCAATCAAAATCGTACGTGCGGACTCGTGGGATATCTTAAGATCATGTGCTATCTCTCTCAAGCTGGTACGACGGTTTTCCAGCACCCTTTCCTTAATTTTATCGACGTTATCTTCGATCGAAGCCGTCGATGGGCGACCACTTCACGACCGTCCTTGAAGGCTCTGTACCATTGATATGCACGAGTTTTCGATAGAGCATTATCACCAAAGGCCTTTTGCAACATTTTCAATGCATCGGCACACGAAAATTCATTTGCAACACAAAACTTTAAACAAATTCTTTGCTCAACCTAATCACCCATAGTAAAAATCAGCACGCACTCTGACATCGACTGACTTAATCAGCTGTTGCAAACACACTAGTTGACAGATCCCGCTCAAGCTTGGCATAGTAATTGAGGACAGTGGTACCAACCTAGGAAAAAAAAATTTTACCTGCCTCATTGCCCCGCCAGATTTAAATCGATAATTCCCGGTACTTTCTTGACAGAATGTATATCGGGTTTATTCTCGAGCTCTCTGATTGGCGGGTGCCGTTTACTTTTAATATATCCTGTCTGCTTTCACTCCGCAGCACCATTGAGAGAGATCAGTCGTTTGTTCATCATCGCATCGCGCTGAGTTTTTGATGCTTTCACTGCACGACTGCATTCTTGATTACTACTGAGTTTCCTATGTTTCCGACTTTCTTTTCCATACCTGTATATGGTCAACTTGGTAAATTCTTTAAGAAAATAATACATTAATATCAGAGAAATTCTGACCTCACACTCAACACATTCCATTTAATTAAGAGAATTTGGACAGGATTTTACAAACAACTATGAAATTGTTCGTAATGAAATTAAAATTATCAGAGTTAAATTATTGCAAGAGACTGAAATCATCAGGTAAGATATTCTTAAAATTCTTCTGATTATTCTAACATATGATTGGACAGCTCAGTGGGAGTGCATTGGGCTTGTGACCGGAAGGTCCGGGTTCGAATCCTGTTTAGATGCAAAAGAAATTTTCTAGTTGGACAAGTGTATGCCATCATTTCACTTCTGGGTCAAAAATTAACAGTGCTGTGACCTAAAGTGGCGCAAGATCGCAGTAACAAAGCCTACACAAAACGCAACTGAACTCTTAACTCGCACAAGCTGAAAAAGCTTCTGAAGGATCTTCACTGAAGTATCAGGATCAAGATAATAATAATAATATGTCGACAGATTTCCCTAGATGAATATATTTGCTTAGTTGGTGTGATTAGCTCCAATATACTCAATTATTATCAGTATCCAATTTTTGCACATTTTTTCTAAATAAATATTGTAAATACCTAGTTAGGTATTTACAATAATTGACAATTATTTGTATTCTTCTAGTTTTTACCTATATAATAAGTTGTGATTTCCCTTTTTGCAAACTAATTTCAAAATGTGAACTCCACAGAGTCATAGTGTTGGGAAGACATTTGGTGTTCAATCAATAAACTGAGGGAATATTTATCATTGAATAGTAAGGGAGTTATACATTAGACACCTTAAACTCCATATTTGCTAACCTTTTCGAAATATTAGTATATACTTTCATTTCAATTACAACTATAACATTCATAAAATGAAAATAAAAGTTTTAACATAGATCAACTTGAAACCGCTTGATATAATCAAGCGAACAACACAAATAAACGAATTTCTGCTGGTGAGTATCTTCACATAATTTTAAAATCTGAGTGATTGCTGTTGTTTAATTTTGTTCCTTTTTCATACATGCCAATTCTAACCGTTCGTTTCTAGGTTAGATGTTAAGAACAAAAAGTTCAAGATATAAACCTGAAGAAATCCATGCGTGACTATGGAATTCTTGTTGTTTATTCATCTAATTGTCAACATTTGGATCAATTTGGTCTTTACCTGATAGAAATTTGTTTTGCTGTTCATCAGTAAAAGGTTTCAGTATATTTGATTTTATTCACTATTTATATAGTAACAAAATCACTTTCAGCTATCATTCAACAGTTGACAGCATTACAGCAGAAATTTTCGTACTCTCGATTACATAATGGAGGAAAGAATGTCCATGATATGTAACATCTAGCAGTAGTATTCCTGCCTTTTCTTACATTTCTTACAATCTTTAATTTCTATCCCTGGGACGCCAGGAATGAAAACGGATACCCGTCGGATGCTATTAGTTCCTTGAAACTTATGTTTATCAGAACATTATCTATTTTTGCCGTTTAGGTAATGATTCATTTGGAACGAATATTGAACAATATTAAAATTACCTTTCGGATGCTGCAATGAATATTGATGATCCACAAACATTTCGTGAAAAGTATTTCCATTTGGTCAACATATTTAATATTGGATTCATGACCACTTAATTTGTGATAAAGTGATATAAAACTATTAATTAATCTCTTATTTCATTCCATTTCAAAATGAATTATCATAAAGCAACAGACTAGATCATTCAATAATAAAATAGTTTTCAAACTACTATGATTAGGGCCAATTTCACCAAGGATGAAATTGGTCCTAATCATATTTGAACCACCAATAAAAAACTATTGTTTTATTATTTAAATATTTTAATATTAGCCTCCTACATATTCAATTTCAAAAAATCATATTCAATAACTTCAGAAATTAAATTGATATAATGTTATATAAGTACCACTTATATCGAACGACATATAAAATAAACATTCATTATAAGACATTCGAATGATATAACAAAATCCAATAAATGAAAATTGTTAACCAAAATTCTATAAATTAAATATTTTGAGTAGACAAAATTTTGTTTCTGCTGATCAATCTTATGAAAACAAATATCTTTCAAAAATGTTTAACATGATCTTAAGAATTTCATCGTACTTAGAATATTCAATATTATTGGATATCTAACTAAGTTACTTTGTATAAAATCTCAAGATATGTAGAAACATTACTGAAAAACAAGTTTAAGAGAGACTTTGCTTCGTCAGTATTCAAATAATTCATATTCAGTAAAATATAACATCAATCAACAACAACATATTGTATTATTGTTTTCTAGTTTTTAAGTGTGGTATATTTTTCATTTATTTCCATTTAAATTAATATAATAATTTATAATTTTGTACCTTCTAGTGAAAATCTGAGAGTAGGTGCTGAATTTCAGAAGGCATTCAAAATTTCAAACTAAGTTCCTCTATCATTAGGGCAGTCACTAATTTTAATTTTGAAAATTTTCTGCCTTCAGTTTGCCAAATTGAACTAACGATGATAACGAATATTATCGAACTTCTAGCAAATGGAATAATTCTTAACAGGGAGTCATGAAGATCAATAAACAAAAATTGAAATTCTTTAGAAATTTTCGGACACTACAGTGCAAAGACCACATGATTGATTTTACGGCCCAACTGGTTAAAGGAGAACGGATGAAAAGTATGGATTGATAGGGAGAAATGAGACTTAAGAGCTATGAACTTTGAATATCAAAACAGATTTAATCTGTTAGTCTTCTACAATTTTAATAAAAAAAAAATTTTTTTTTACTTTTAGAACTAAATTAATGTGCAATAATAAGCATATATTGAATAGACGTATAAAAATCAAAATTCACTATACAATATCAAATGCAATAAAAAACGCAACAAAAATAAATTATTAATTAAAATTAAAAATAAGAAATATCGAATGTTTCGTTCCAAACATACGCGCCTGAACTCGTCAGAAAGGCCGTGGTACGTATGTTCTGCATTTGACAAGCATTAGACAACATGTTCAGTTTCTGTTCTTATATTTATGAAAACTAAATCTCTTTCAAAAATACACAACAAGATCTTAAGTGCCTTTCCAAAACTAAATTATTTGAAATTTTCAATATGTTTAAATATTTAAATAAGTTACTTCAAAAACTCTCAAAAACATGCAGCATATCCTCAAAAACTATTAGAATTCAGATAAGCTCAGTTCAACTCTACATTCATAATATAAATTCAATTAATAAATAAATTAATTTATTTCTAAAAGTTTAAAAATTTTTTTTTAATTAAAATTGTAGAAGACTAACAGATTGAACCTGGGTTGATATTCAAAGTTTGTAATTATCCTTTTATTAAGTAAAAAACCGCATCTTATTATTTTAAGAGCTATGATTAGAACAAGAAGTTTGCGATGGATCAAGGATTACTTACTTATATAGTGCTTTTGTGTTTCGGTAGATTTTCTCAATATTTGCTTAAATAGGTTTTATAACACAAATTTGTTTGGATGAAATATTGTAGGAATATGGGCTTATAGATAATAAATAAATAATGTGACTTACTCCTTTCATAAAATGGTTCATGTTCTCCGGTTTCGTATCAATAACAACATTATGTATTTCCTTGGCTTTTATTTCCTTGAGGACAGCTCTATAAGAATTGATATCTGTTTGTCGTAAGTGGACCTCTAAGTCCGTATTTGTTGCCCTTATTAATTCTCTCATCTTTATGATACCTGGAAAATGTAAGATTATAAATATAATATTTCCATATGAATATTCATGAAATCATGGATATATCTCTGATCATGAACTATATGACATATATGATCATGGACTATATGATGATGGCTAATCAAGTTTCGAGCTATTGCAACAACACTGATGTGAAAATGTAAAATCTTACATTGTCATAACAAAATTTTACATGTTTAATGCTGAACGTGTTGTCATACGAATGCTACTTGTATTATTTACAAATAATTGGAACATAATTCTTGGTCATAAAAATATATTGAAATCGTGAACTTTTTCATGCGATGATATACTTTAACTTTTGATGTAGATTAAACCAAAGGCTGTGTACCGATGTTCTAGCTAAGACGTGATCGCGTTCGCCAGAAATTGATTGTTTTTCCTATACGTGGATTGTTACTGTAAGATCGTCATGAAATAGAGGCATAGTTGACATTTCTCCCACTTATATAAAGATTTAAAAAGATTTATTTCACGTTGGATACTACACAATGACTCAAAAAAACTCGTGTCGATTGTTGCAGTGAAAAGTTGACAAAATTCAATCACGGGTCTTCAGGAGACGTATATAAGGTCGTGACAGGCGACGAATTGTGGATCTATAGATATGACAGAATAAATGGACATGTTTCCACAGTTTCGTTAAAGCAACGTAGAATAATTCTGAATGGTACACCAACAATTGTTTGCCCGAAGTGTTCGGAGAAATCACGAAACCGATCGCAGAAGACGAATTATTCTTTAACAAGACAATGCGAGCTCTCTGGCATCACTTCACATAAAAACATTTTAAGCAGTCAAACCATCGAACTAACTGGTCATTTGCCGTATAATGCTTGTTTGCACCCAACCTGACTTATTCCAGCAGATCGAAAATGAATTGCGATATCGATATTTTTCGATCCTGAAGAAGCGGTTAATGTGTTCAAATAACATGTTTCTGAGGTATCTCAATCGAAAAAAAGTTCCATTAAAATTGTTTCAAACTCTCTTTGATTTAATGGAAAATATTCTGAAAAACAATATTCTGAAAAACAATAAAGCCATTTCCAATGAAAATATTCGCATTTATTTGTCTATATCATAATTTGAGTACTATAAGATACCCAATGATTTGTGAATGAGAAAATTGAAGTTGACCGCCTTGACAGTCAGCAATAATATGTGAGAGATCGATTCTTTCAATTCTCTTAGAAACCGGATCATCAAGTTAGATGCAAATATAGAATTTTCCAACAAGAGGTTTCATTTTGAATGGCCTGTTATCTGGAGAGTTGTCACTTTTAAAGCTTTTGATATTTGACTAGTAAAAACTACGCCATAGCTAAAAAGAGTACGATACATGCTTCAACAGTGCACTGAAAATATTAAAATTCACTACAAATATGGTGGAAATTTTGTCAAACAAAGGTACATTTGGCTCGTCGTGAAGCATAATTTCGGCCGGCCATAGTGAAACTGGTGCAAAAATTTGATTTGTAAGGACAAGTTGATGATTTGAAGAATAGAAACCGTGTGCGTCGCTCAAAAGAAGAATATCGCTACTGTAGCCCGTAGTGTTGAATAAACGCAAGTTTTTCGATTCCTTGATGATCTTTGGAATAAGGCATTACACCGTATTCTGCATAAAGACCTAGGTCTTAAGCCTTTTAGACTTCAGTTTATACAAGAATTTAAGTCGATCTATCACCAGCAACGTCGTATCTTCCTTGAAGTGACTGAGATCTGAAATTATTGATTGGATCCTTGAAAGACATCAAAATGATCCAGATTATCATCGAAAAATCATATTCAGTGATGAGGCCCATTTTCAGCTCGGAGGCTTCGTTAATGAGCAGAACTGTCGTATTTGGAGCTCGTTAAATCCAAGAATGATTGTTGAAAAGTCTCTCCATCCTCAACGTGTCACTGTTTGGTACGGTTTTTGGGATGGCGGTGTGATTGCACCTGACCTATTCAAAAATGAGGCTGATGATGTGAAAAATATTTATGTGGAAGACCCTACGTGCCACACATGCAACGAAACAATAGTAATTTTGCAATGAAAAGTTTTGTGGCCTTGTTATTTCTTGAAGCGGTGATAACAATTGGCCACCGAGATCAATTGGCCACATTTAGACTTTTTTGAGGCTAGGTGGAAGATAACATATTTATGTTAAATAAGTAAATGGATGTTAATTTCATTGTAGATTGTAGATGAAGGATTGCAGACCTGGCTTGATTTAGCGGGACTCAATCAACCCCTACATTTTTAAAAATATTATTTTTTCCCCAAAAATATATTGGAGGCACTATGCAATTTATATATGTTGCAGTGTAATACCTAATGAATTTGAATAATAATACGCCAGATAATTTAATCGAGGTTTTATCATTGCCAAACGTGTGCAAAAATATTTTGCAGAACATTATAAAAAATGTTTTTGAGGCAGCTTGAAATTTTAATGGAGTGTTATTTATAACTATAAAATAAGATTCCCAAAAAGACAGATCATTTCGGTGGGGCTTTCTACCTGCCAGGTGGACAAACAAATAATGAATGGGTACAAGTCTGTAGTGCTTACTATTGGTTCTGGCGAGGCCACGTGACTTAAAATAACCCATGAGGTTTCTAGTTAAAATTTCGGAGTGAAAAATATAAAATTTTCTGAATTTGTACTAAAAACATTTTGCATAAAAGGGATTGTATTGATTTATGGGCGTTAAAGGGAAATATTTTTCATGATTTCTTTTTAATTTTCAAAAATTAGTTATTTTGCCAATTTCAATGCGAATTTGAACGTAATAAATTGTTTAACTATTTGATATTTTTGCAGAAATATTATTTTTTGAAGAGAATTTAAGAAAAAATCATTTTTTCAACAATTTTTGTTTCAAAATTTTTGTACAGGTTTCATATTATTACCCCTACATTCAAAACTAAAAATTGTTTTTTTTCTCTGGCAGAATTCTAAATCAAAATTTATACGCAAATTTAAAATTTTTCCATCTTAAAATCAATGAGTATTAAAAAAGCAATAATTTAAATAAAAAATCGCAAAACCAGGTTTATAAAAATATAACAACTCTCCAGTAGTACAATTATTTCAAGTATAAAAAAATTAGAAATAAATTCTATTCATTCTACATCAGATATAAATTAACATTCATCGTCTGTGGATTCTTCATCAGAAGTAACGAAATCTTCGGGTTTATCTGTGTAAGATACACCATCTGCGAAAAGAAATATATATTTATTTTTTTAATTAACCACAGAAATTTGAATCCAGCAGTTATTAAAAATAAACCATTTAGTTTCACCTGCAGTATGATTTTCATCATCGTTATTATTACTTTCCTCGTGAACAACAGCGTCGAATACCAATTGCGGCATACACTCTCCGTCAAACCAGTGAAAATCTAGTGTATCCTCATTAACTGTCCATCCATTTCTATTAGGTATGAAGGAGCTGGGAAATCGCAAATATGCATTTCTCCAAATGCTCGTTATGTATTGCGTTCTTAGAAGATGTTGTTTCAACTCAGCTTTGCATGGAGGTAAGGTAGAGAGAGGTATCACAATTTTTCAGTTTTTTCTTGAAAGGTTTATCTTCAGTGTCGGCCTTGTAAGTCGCACAAAATTTAAGGAATCGTGCTCCATTTATACTTGATGTATTTTTAAAGCCATAAATTTTGCAAACGAATTGTTCTAAGACTGGCGAAATTTCATCACGGGAACTGGTAACATGCGCAACTCCAAGATCTGCTAATGCTTTCTGATAATTTTTGTTTTTCATCAATATTTTGTATGTTATTATCTTGCCTTTTTGACAAAATGATGGATTATAATCGCATCCTGTTAATGCATGAAAACTAGGTAAACTTGTACATATAGATGGTCCAATATGTAGTTTGGATATATTGATGTATCTTTTCCAGTACCATACTCCATAAAAATATTAAGCTCATCGCTGTGGAGATGATCCATGTTTCCAAGCATAATTATCAGCACATCTGAGTCTGAAGATTTCAGAAGAACGTTTGTCTTCGAACTTGTGTCGAGCTTACAAACATGGTGGACAATCTTCGTATCGGCTTCTTCGTGATGGTTACATGCCAGACTTTCAATCAACAGTCACTTCAATAACATTATTTTTTACAATATATGAATAACACGAATCATAGTTCAACTTAATCAATGTATTACCAATAAATGTTGCTATTTCATCAGTAGCCCAATATTCAATTAAAAACTTCACAAAACTCTGCTTAAAATTTATATTTTTTAATTCTTTCACGAAATCTGTCGGCCTAGTTTGACTGGGATCAATAATATTGAAATCAATAGTTCTTTGTTCATTTCTTCGCGTACGTTCCTAATCTTCTATAGATGGAAAGAAATATTGATCGAAAACAATATCAAGCCGTAAAGCTTTAAACGCTGTCAAGATGCTCATTATTTTTTTGCAATACCGCCATCTTGTATTGTATGCAGCAAAAAAAACTCGTCAACGATAACTACATCAAAGGTTTTTGGTGCACCGTTGCATTTGTGTTGTTTTTCAAAGCATTTAACAATTGCAGATTATCCAATTTGATACAAACTTCCATCTAAACGGCACATAGACATCGGAAGAGGAGTTACCGGATAGCACAAAATTTTTTCCATGTCAACTTTATAGTCCAACGATAAACCAAGCATTCTACCGAACAAATCACGTTGCATTTTAATTTCTTGTACTTTATTAGACATTTTCGAATGTCTAATAAGTTTTAATACGTGTAACACCATTAGTAGAACTGCAACATATATAAATTGCGTAGTGCCTCAAATATATTTCTGGGGAAAAAAATAATATTTTTAAAAATGTAGGGGTTGATTTAGCCCCACTACTCACCAGCCAGGTCTGCAATCTCGAGTTGGGATATAATAGGAGAGGTATTTGAAGTTTTCAGCTTGCTTCAAATACCTACCCAAAAATTGGTGCCAGCTCTCCCACTATATATATAATAATCTTGGAGATTCCTAGGATATTGGAATCCTCTACAAACAAAACAGAAAAGTACTATTTATATTCATAAGACGTTTCGTCGTCAGTTGAGAACTTTCTCAATTTAATTCGCAAAGAAATTAAAATTTTCCAGTCATTTGACAAGTCTGTAAAAAGATATTCTAATAATATACAAATAAAATAGAATTAAGGTGTGATATACCTAAGCAGAAAATTATTATTATAGCTAAGTCAAGTGGTAAAACAATGATTTATATTTCACTGGTACGCAGCATCGTCTGTGTATTTGCAGGTTGTTATGCATGAATGACTCCGTCCGATTCGAAATATCGGTGTTTTCACTATTCCATCAGATATATCCGTATGTGTTTCAAAAGAAATCATTAGCAATTATATGATGGTTGTGAATACAATAAGTGATAATGAAAAATTACTTGTAATGTTGTTACGTTTTGTATCAAGTTTTAGCATTTATCTTTATATGATGGTGTGATAAATCTGGCTCATGTTCCTTATATGGGTTCTATCATTCATGGCGTTATTGTTTTTTCCAATAGATATCATCTCATTTATGTTTTTTTTGTCGCTATTAGTTTCGTTTGCTAGAATATTCGTATTTTAGAAATCTGAGTTGTGGTTATCTGTTATTATATGTTGATTTAGTGTTCGAGTTTTTCATGTATTTGTGCACATTTAATCTGTTGTTTGATAGTTGTGATGTAATTCCTATATGAATCTTCTCACAATCGTTGCCTGGTATACCGTATATTAAGTTGTATTGATTCATAGTTGGTATTTCACTTTTTAATGGCGTAAAAAATGTCTTCAGCGTATTATTTCTGTGACGAATATAAAATATTTAGGATGTTTATAAGTTCACTGTATTTTAATGTTTGTGCAGTGAACAACGTACAGTCGGGTCGGTGAGATATCGTCGTTCATTATTTTTATATTTTAAATATGAAGTCGAACTGAAGATTTCCACTGTCATAATTCTAAATTGTTTTTCAGGGATGTTCTCATGTTTAAGGAATTTTTTAAAGGAACTTAATTTGAGCAATTTATTTTTGAAGAAATTCTTGAGATTATGTTTTGAATTTAGTTTTCATAAAAACAAGAAATGAAACAAAATTTTGTACTTTTCAAGTATTTATTTAATAATTAATTGATGGACAATTTGTATTTTTTTGAATTTCTTTCATTTCCATTTGAACTGTGAAATAAGTATTAATTCTATAGGTCTACTACAACTGATAGCCTTAGATGGTACAGTTGTTTTCATGTGTGCTCTAAAGTTCTGACTAATTTTCTTGAGGAAGAAGAAACTATAAAATTTTAAATCAGACCCTTCTCATTTTACGTGGAACAGTTTCTCCTTTCGTCATAAAATCGACTACCTGTCATTACGGGTAACGTAAAATACCATAAATGCTACTTGATATATCACTGTTTTCGAATTTTCATTATCTTCCTTTGGATTTAAAAATCTGATAACTTTCACATCTTCGTTCTAAGGCGGCCATACTCCGCAGGTTCTTCATACAGATAATTACCCTGTGATCTTGATGTTATTAGTTGTTTGATGGTGTTTCGATCAATTTGACGTCCAAACGATCGTACTAATAACGTGTTCGTACTGTCCATTTGACTGTTATTGTTCGAGAATGGATAACTGGGAACTCTTAGCTCAAATTTCAGAAAAAATTGAATTGAGTAAGAAAGATATGAAGAATTCAATCGAAGCATCCGAAACCCGAATTCTATTGACTGTAGAGACAATACAAAAACGAAAAGTTAGGGAAGGGAATAGTATCCTGAGGAGCAAAATTGAAAGCCTAGAAATAAACAGCAGGAAGAAAAATCTTATTCTATTTGGTTTGAATAAGCATCCTAGCGAAAGGAGCGTATCCTTTTTTTGCGAACTTATTGAGAATTTGCTTGGTGTCACTCTAACAGAAGACCACATAAGTGATCTGTATTACCTAGGCAAGCATAACAAAGCACCTTTGAAAGTTGAACTATTATTTATCATTAGTTAAAAAGGAAAACATACTACAGAACGCCTCAAAACTGAGGAGCATCGGAATCGCAATAATAAACGATCTAACTGAGCGTCGAAGGGAAGAAAATAAAGTGTTGAGGAGAGGATTGAATCACTATAGAAAGACGGCAACTGAAAAGAGTTATATAAAGGGAAACAGATTGCACGTGGGAGATAAGCAATACACCGTCGAGATAGATCTCGACGAACAAGAAAAGCCAAAAAGTGCTCCTCTAACACCTGATATCAAGGAGCATACTAGGAAGGAGACAGAGAAACTTGCGGGAACACATACACTTACGGGAGAGACTGTACAGGGTTTTGAAGAACATCAAAATAGGAAGGAACTTGACTGCGGATCAACACAGAAGCAGGTTTTCAAGGTAAATAAGCCAAAGAAATCTGCTGCCATCGGCCAAGATAAAAATATTCAATCAGATGGAATTCTGCATCCGATGGTATACATAAAGGGAAACAGATTGCACGTGGGAGAGGAGGAATACGCCGCGGAAGAATTCTTGGAGATAGATCTCGACGAACAAGAAAAGCCAAAAAGTGCTCCTCCAACACCAGATATCAAGGAGCATACTAGGAAGGAGACAGAGAAACTTGCGGGAACACATACACTTACGGGAGAGACTGTACAGGGTTTTGAAGGACTTCAAAATAGGAAGGAACCTGACTGCGGATCAACACAGAAGCAGGTTTTCAAGGTAAATAAGCCAAAGAAATCTGCTGCCATCGGCCAAGATAAAAATATTTAATCAGATGGAATTCTGCATCCGATGGTATACATAAAGAGAAACAGATTGCACGTGGGAGAGGAGGAATACGCCGCGGAAGAATTCTTGGAGATAGATCTCGACGAACAAGAAAAGCCAAAAAGTGCTCCTTCAACACCAGATATCAAGGAGCATACTAGCAAGAAGGCAGAGAAACTTGCGGGAACACCTACACTTACGGGAGAGACTGTAGAGGGTTTTGAAGGACTTCAAAATAGGAAGGAACCTGACTGCGGATCAACAAAGAAGCAGGTTTTCAAGGTAAATAAGCCAAAGAAATCTGCTGCCATCGGCCAAGATAAAACTATTTAACCAGATGGAATTCTGCATCCGATGGTATACATAAAAGGAAACAGATTGCACGTGGTAGAGGAGGTATACGCCGCGGAAGAATTCTTGGAGATAGATCTCGACGAACAAGAAAAGCCAAAAAGTGCTCCTCCAACACCAGATATCAAGGAGCATACTAGGAACGAGACAGAGAAATTTGCGGGAACACATACACTTACGGGAGATACTGTACAGGGTTCTGAAGGACTTCAAAATAGGAAGGGACCTGACTGCGGATCAACACAGAAGCAGGTTTTCAAGGTAAATAAGCCAAAGAAATCTGCTGCCATCGGCCAAGATAAAACTATTTAACCAGATGGAATTCTGCATCCGATGGTATACATAAAAGGAAACAGATTGCACGTGGTAGAGGAGGTATACGCCGCGGAAGAATTCTTAGAGATAGATCTCGACGAACAAGAAAAGCCAAAAAGTGCTCCTCCAACACCAGATATCAAGGAGCATACTAGGAAGGAGACAGAGAAACTTGCGGGAACACATACACTTACGGGAGATACTGTACAGGGTTCTGAAGGACTTCAAAATAGGAAGGGACCTGACTGCGGATCAACACAGAAGCAGGTTTTCAAGGTAAATAAGCCAAAGAAATCTACTGCCATCGGCCAAGATAAAAAATATTTAACCAGATGGAATTCTGCATCCGATGGTATACATAAAGGGAAACAGATTTCACGTGGTAGAGGAGGAATACGCCGCGGAAGAATTTTTGGAGATAGATCTCGACGAACAAGAAAAGCCAAAAAGTGCTCCTCCAACACCAGATATCAAGGAGCATACTAGGAAGGAGACAGAGAAACTTGCGGGAACACCTACACTTCGGGAGAGACTGTACAGGGTTTTGAAGGATTTCAAAATAGGAAGGAACTAGACTGCGGATCAACACAGAAGCAGGTTTTCAAGGTAAATAAGCCAAAGAAATCTGCTGCCAACGGCCAAGACAAAAATATTTAACCAGACGGAATTCTGCATCCGATGGTATAAACAGTAATTAGAATATATATGTAGTCCCATATACTAACACATCCAATTTTTTTTGCCAGTTCAGTGTGAAAATTAATGGTAGAATACATGGGATTCAGTCAGTGGAGGTGGTGAAATATTTGGGTGTTTACATAGATCGGCATATGAGGTGGGATAGACATATCAACTACATAATAAAAAATTACAAAATATAATTTTTACCTTCAAACGCATGAAAGAATACCTACCATCAGAAATTTCGAAAACTGAGGACACCAACTACTTACGCACCCATTATTATATATCCTATATAGGCACGAAAATATATAACGCCATCCCAAGAAGTATAAAGCTTATTAGCAACAGGAGTCTTTTCAAATCTTACCTAAAAAGATTTTAGTGCAGGCTCCCAGATCATATTTTATTTCCTTGATTAAATCTATTGGTTGACTGAGAGGGAGCAGAAGTAGTTTGTTGTATTCTGTTTCATTTTATTTTTTTTTTTTTACTTTATATTATTATGCTTTATTTTATCATATTACATATCGTGTACTTGCTGTATTTTGGTGTTTGATTCTTGTTGGTGGCGTATGCATTTTGTTATAGAATTATTCCTGCTTTATTTTCTTGCATTCAGTATTTTTACCATTTTCATATTTTAAAATTTTAGACATTGTTTCATTTATACGATAGTCCATTTTTACATCACTTTTTGTAAATTTTGTGGATTTTTATTATTTTATTTGAATTTTTTGGATTGGGTGCTTATCTCTATTATACTTCATTCACTCCAAAAATATATCAGTTCTGTATTAATTTGTTCTGAATAAAGTCATTATCATTATTATTATTATTACTAAATTGATACGGTATGTTCTAAAGATATATATTTAATTTAATTTCAAAATTTTTTTTGACATTTAAATTTGAAGAAGAAAGATTTGTTTACAAAAGAAATCTGTTTGATATTTCAAATTCTGCAATAATCATTCTATCAAGAAGAAAAAACCTCTTTTTTATTCAATTTATTCTATGTATAATAATTATATATTTTGTTTTACGCTTATTACATATAAGCATTTGGTTTCAAAGGAGTCCATAAAAAACCTTGCAATTTTTTTGTTATTTCTGTTTTTTCTGTTATTTCTATTTTAGGATGTTTATGAGTTCACTGTATTTTAATGTTTGTGCAGTGAACAACATACAGTCGGTTCGGTAAGACCGATATCTTTATTAATTCTTTTTATTTTTTTTTAGACATGAAGTCTTGGTGAAGATTTCCGTTGTTATAATTCTAAATTGTTTTTGGGGATTTTTTACATGTTTAAGAAATTTTAAAAAGGAACTTATTTTGAGCAGGTTATTTCTGAAAAAAGTTCTTGAGATTATGTTTTGCATTTTTGACAAGGAATTTAGTTTTCGGAATAACTAGGAATGAAACAAAATTTTATACTCTTCAATCAAATATTTAATAATTTTTAATTGACAATTTGTATTCCTTTCCTTCTCTTTGGTACTGTGTAATAAATTACCATGTATACCAAAAGTTTGAAGAAGAAGTCCCCACTCTCCGTTCTGTAGGTTTTCTGTGACAGAGTTTAAGGTCTACGCTTGAGTTCAGTTACTCTTTCCCTTTTTCATATAGATAGTAAGTTCGCCCGATGTACATACACTATGAAATATAGTCTTAAGTTAAACAACGTGTTCATTCATTTACAGACAAAGTTAATATAAAATTGTGCTTACATCAATTTAAGAAACAACAGATTATGGGACCAGGACCCTTAGTGAAATATAATTAAAGTTACTCAGTTGTTTGTGATAGTTTATATACTACTCTGTCAAGAAAGTACCGGGAATTTTCAATTAAAACATTATTTTTGCATTTAATCGTCAAAATTTATTGGGTCTCCTTCAAAATAGGCTCCATTTGCTCCAATACATCTATGCCAACGGCACTTCCAATTATCGAAACATTTTTTATAGACGCTTTCCGGGATGGACTTTAGCTCTCGCGCCGAATTTTGTTTTATGGCTTCAATCGACTCAGAACGGGTGCCACGAAGCGACAATTTTAGTTTTGGGAAGAGGAAAAAGTCGCAGGGAGCCAAATCCGGCGAATACGGTGGTTGCTGAAGCACGTTTGTTGAGTTTTTGGCGAGAAAGTCAGTCACAATCGTAGCTCGGTGAGAAGGCGCGTTATCGTCATGCAAAATCCATGAGTTGTTCGCCCACAAATTTGGCCGCTTCTTACGGATAAGCTCACGCAAACGTTTCATAACGCCTAGGTAATATTCCTTGTTTACCGTCTGACCCTCTGGAACGAATTCGTAGTGCACCACGCCACGGATATCGAAGAAAACAATGAGCATCACCTTCATTTTCGAGCGGCTTTGGCGTGTTTTTTTCGGTTTCGGCTCATTTTTTGCCAACCATTCCGATGAGTGCTGGCTTGTTTGCATATCGTACTCGTAGACCCAGGTCTCATCACCAGTTATAATGCGTTCCATGAATGTAGAATCGGAATTACAGCGATCCAGCATGTCTGAAGCAACCTGTTCGCGATGACGTTTTTGAAGAAAATTCAGGTCTTTCGGTACGAGTCGTGCGGCCACCTTTCTCATGCCCAAAATATCAATCAAAATCGTACGTGCGGACTCGTGGGATATCTTAAGATCATGTGCTATCTCTCTCAAGCTGGTACGACGGTTTTCCAGCACCCTTTTCTTAATTTTATCGACGTTATCTTCGATCGAAGCCGTCGATGGGCGACCACTTCACGACCTTCCTTGAAGGCTCTGTACCACTGATATGCACGAGTTTTCGATAGAGCATTATCACCAAAGGCCTTTTGCAACATTTTCAATGCATCGGCACACGAAAATTCATTTGCAACACAAAACTTTAAACAAATTCTTTGCTCAACGTAATCACCCATAGTAAAAATCGGCACGCACTCTGACATCGACTGACTTAATCAGCTGTTGCAAACACACTAGTTGACAGATCCCGTTCAAGCTTGGCATAGTAATCAAGAACAGTGGTACCAACCTAGGAAAAAAATTTTTACCTGCCTCATTGCCCCGCCAGATTTAAATCGATAATTCCTGGTACTTTCTTGACAGAATGAAGAACAGTATCTGTCGTGTAAGTTAATTTCATAAAAGCAACGGGAGTTAGTTATCTCATAAGCGTACCAAAACTTTTAGGAAGTGAGAATTAGAATGAGTGGGCTTTCGCAGTCGAGAATGTATTTGTACTTGAAGGCTTGGACAAATGCATCGATCCTGGTAGTGACCGACACTTCGACTATAATCGAAGCAAAGGCAAAGCTAGTTCTAACCATTGACCCATCGTTGTTTCCACATGTGAAGGAATCCAAGACAGCCGAACAGGTATGGACTGGCCTGAAGAAACTTTATGATGACAGTGGATTCATGTGATTTTCACATGAGTCTTTTACGCAGGCTGATATCCGCCAGATTAGACAATCATGGACGTATGGAGTCATACGTTACGTGCAATTTTGCACCTAAGCAGAGTGAATGAAAATGTGCCGGCAGCTCAGCGGTGTAGGGTGGTTCACAAAAAAATGAAAGAATTTATACTCAATCACCAATGTTAAAGGACGTTACGTAATTTTAAATTAAATAAGAACAATTCACTTTTCTCAGCTGAAACCAAATCAAAGCCGAGTGGCTGTGGAAGTAAATAATAAATTTGCTAACCCTCGTATATATATATATATATATATATATATAAATATATATATATACATTTATATTTATTGAAAACAATTCAGCACAGTATAAGCAAACATCAAAATAATCATACATTAAAAGAAAGGAAAATATTTAGGAACTCAATAAATGCATAAAAAATCAAATTCCAACTGTTAACAACTTTCTTAGCAATATGAGCTGAACTCAGGTTATTAGAAAACTGAATCGATGTAGCTCTAAGTATATTCCGAAACACAACCGAATTTGTTAGTAGATATAGTCAGGTATTTCACATAGAGAAAGTGCAATAATCAATAAGGCAAACCTGTACGACCTTAAGAGTCTAAACGTTGTGTGAATTCCCCGGGTCTGGTAGCATAAAGAAATTTCATCGACAGCTCCTCAAAAAGGCCCTCGAATATTCGTGTGGTTCACTTTCACCAATTCCATCAATTTCAGGTCCCCAGTGATAGTGGTTATTTAATATTCCCTGGGGGTTGTACCAGGGAGCCACCAGTAAAAATCGTGTCGAAACAACCTCCAGAATCTTGCTCCAGTAAATCCAACAAAACAGTTCACAAAAAATCAAAAACATCAAACAACTGAACCTCGATGGGGTCGAAAAAATATTACTAAATGAGCCACCACAATTTTCTTTTAAGTTTGAGGATATCAGAGAATTCTAAGAACTCAGCATGGAAAATAATGATATCGATACATTAATTCACACAATAGAAGAAATTATCCACACCTATCAAATGAAACTTCCAAAGGTAAATGTAAAAAAATACTCAAAATTATTAAGCATCATCTTCAACTAGAACAAATAAAACTCTCTAGTAACTTAAGTTCCAGCTCTAAAGAACCTTTCGAGGAATCTGACTAAGTGCTCCCCGAATAATTCAAATAGAAAAATGTATATAACATAAATTAATATTATTATTGTTAATATCTTCACAATAATTTAGTGGAACTGTCGCGGTATCAACCCGCACCTTGAGAGAGTTCAACAAATACTCTACGAACATCATTCCGATGTGCTCTGCTTGCAGGAAATCAACACCAAACTCAACCAAAAACCTCCTCTGAAAAACTGTAAAGTATATTATTTAAACAGAATACACTCTTTAAGAGATAGTGGAGGAGTAGCTATTTTCATGAAAGAATCTATTCACAGCGGACAAATAAACACAACTACCAACCTTGAATCCATCGCTGTTTCAATATATTGCCTAATAAAATTTCAATTTGTAATCTATACTTACCACCTAACCACGACCTTCAACACACAAAAATATAACAGATAATTAAACAATTGCCCAAACCTTTTATTCTCCTAGGAGACTTCACCGCACATAATCCAACATGGGGATCACAAAATAGAAACCAAAAAGGTAAAATCATTGAAAATATATTGACTTACACAGATCTGATTATCCAAAACACAGGCGACTATATTCATCTAAACCAATCTAGCGGAAGTTTCTCCTGTATAGGCTTGAAAATCTCTAATGCTAGCATCACCATTTCCCTGGAGTGGAAAGCATTAGACAGCATTCACGATAGTGACCACTACTCTATTAAAATTACCCATGACTCATCTGAGGAAAACGTCGAAGTAACAGAAATCTGGCAAATGAAAAACGCAGATTTGAGTGGATATTCAAACTACATAAATCAAGAAATGACAATATTTTCACCAGATGATCATAACATAGACACTGCAATTTAGAAATTCTCCGAAATCATTATAGATGCCGCCGATGGCTTTGTCGGCAAAAGAAAAATATCCAAGAAAAGAAGATATACACTCTGGTAGAATCCCAAATGCGACGTAGACATTAAACGCAGTAAATGAACTCTCTATAAGTTGAAAAAGAAAAATTCAACGGAAAATCTAATAGAATTAAAAAAATAAAGAGCTGGAAAGATTGTGTCTCACAACTGTCCCAGAACGCTAATATAAAAAAGTCTGGGGAAAATAAATGCCATCAAGAGAAAAAGACCTGAGCCTTAAATAAAAGAACTAAAAGATAATAACAACATTATCACAAAAAAAATCAGAATTAATAGCGGACCATTTCCAAAAATAATCGTCGAGCTCTAACTACGATTTTGATTTCCTGCAATATAAACTCCAAATGGAAAAAACAGAATCATAGACATGAATGACAACAACACAGATGCAATTTATAACCCCATGACCATGAAAGAGCTCAAATATGCAATCAAAATCAGCAAAAACAGTGCTCCCGGACCCGACCAAATTCCAACAATTTTCCTCAAACATCTACCCCGATCAGGAATAGAAACCTTATCGCAAATTTTCAATATTATGTGGTTAGAATACAGCTTCGCTGATAAATGGAGTGAAGCCACAGTATTAACTCTACAGAAATCTAACAACCCGAACACAGATCCAAAAAGTTGTCTGCCTATTCCACTTACCAGCTTAATGTGTAAATTGTTTGAAAGAATCATCAACCAGAGGATATACTACTTTCTAGAAACGAATAAACTTTTAACAAGCTATCAAAGTGGTTTCCGTAAATATCGGTCAACTACAGACAACTTAGTCCAACTACACACTGAGATTCCTGATGCACTCGCTAATAAGCAAGAATTGATTACGGTTTTCTTCAATACAGTTAAAGCCTTCGACACAACATGGCATTACAGGATAGTGAAGATATTGAAAAACTGGAATATAGATGGCAATATTTTCCATTTCATAAAAAAATTCGTTAATTACCGCACTTTTCGAGTTGAATTGGTCATATAAAATCAAGTCTACACAATTCAGAAAACGGTCTACCGCAAGGATCTATTTTAAGTCCTACACTCTTCCTGATAGCCATAAATGACATAACTTGCCAGATAAGAGCATCTCTACAGTCATCAATTTATGCAAACGATTTCATGATTATGTGCCGCGGACGCAACATGCACACTAATATAAAATTAATACAAGCAACATTACGGAAATTGGAAGAATGGTCCAAAAAATCTGATTTCAGTTTCTCTTTCACTTAAACTAAAGTAATGACATTCACGAAAAAACGCCCCAAGCCATGTCATCTGAAACTCAAGGATACTCCCCTATAGAATGTACAACAACATAACTTCCTAAGCATGATCTTCGACTCAAAACTGACTTGGAAAGAACACATAAAGCAGCTAAAAGCAGACTGCATAAGGAGATTAAATATAATGAACGTGTTAGCAAATAATTCCTTGGGTGCTGACGAAAAAACACTCCTCACCGTCCACAAAACCCTTATAAGATCAAAATTAGACTACGGATCCATTGTACATACAACAGCTAGTAAAACTCATATTAACAGCCTTGATGTTGTTCAAAGCACTGCCCTACGTTTGGCTTCTGGAGCTTACGTAACTAGTCCCTCAAACAGCCTCTATAGAGAAATTGGAAAAGTGCCCCTATCAATCTGGATAGAAATGCTTCAACTGACCTATGCCTCAAGAATCTCTGCTGACACACAAAATCCCGTACAAAAACAGATTTATAGCTAAAGGTTTAAAATCTCAAAAGCACACTATATTTCAGAGTTAACCATACAATAGTTGGATCAAATATCCCTGAAACTATTAGCTCTAAATTACTAGTTCACGAACCATAAACCAACAAAGAATTTGAAACTGACATATCTCTCACAGTCCACAAGAAAACAGACACTCATCCATGCATTATCCAACAAAGATTCCGAGAAATAATTCAAAAACATGAACGAAAAAATGTAATATTCACTGATGGTGCAAAGACATCTACATGAGTTGGATGCGCAATTCTCACCCCTAACACAACAAAAAAATTCCCTGCAGAAACAAGTATATTTACCGCCGAATTGATAGGGATCCAGCAAGCCCTACAGTTCATTCTTGAAAATAAAATTCCTTAGTCTGTCATCTGTTCCGACTACCTAAGCGCCATCCAAACACTCCAGCAACCTTTTCAACCAATCCCATTATAACCCAGTCAAAAGATCTCATTTCTTCCCTAGCTCAAAACAACGGTTTTACCCTAATCTGGCAATGGAACCATTTGAAATAATGTAATTAGACACAATTGGAGGTTTTGCTGAAACTGCTCTTCAAAAATATACCTTCATCTCCTAGTGGGTCATTTTACTCGATGTTCATTTGCGAGTACTTCAAAACACCAAACAACCGAAGATTTCATAAAAAAAATTAATAAAATTCAAGATAAACGATCAATGAAAACACCATTCAGGTCAATACCCAGAAATAAATTCTGAAAAATTCAGATAACATATGAGAAGTTTGAATATACAATTGATTTTCAAAACAGTAGATTGTCCTTTTTCTAATAATAATAATAATAGTAACAGTTTATTTGCCCATAATTAATATACAAATATAAAGAATAAAAATAAAAAAATTCTTTTACAAAAAAGAAAAACAAATTTTTATCTGAATGAATAAATGACATGGCAAACAAACAATATGATGAACAGAGGCTCACTAATGAAAAATTCGCCTGTTAGTTCTAATACTATAATAAAAAACCTAAAATATTTTACTAGCCCTCCAAAACAAAAAAAATTTAACGAAGAATATATACACATATAGCGAAGCAGGATGACCAGACAACCAAGGAATCAAACAATTTCACCCCCAAATAAGAGAGGTGCAGCATGTATCATCTAATCTTGAGCACAAAATATCATAATTGGTTCAAAATAATAGTCAATTTCGGGAAACTATTGTCAATTTTTGGGGAAGCACTTAAATGATAAATGCCTTAAAACTGTTTACAGTACTCGGCACACTTGTCAAATCCGGAAAAGAATAGCTTCTAGCAAACACTTGAAACTTCTTACTTTGGTCTATTCACAGAATCACCAGGTAAGTATAATATATTTCTATATGCCACTATTTTTTAAATCATTTATTCGTTTTCTATCAGTACTAAGAAGCCATATTTTAGTTTTTATCATGAATGATCTGTAGCTGTTTACTAGTCTAAGCTCCAAAGGTAATAAAGCAAAGATCCTGGGTGCCAGAAACGACCAGCACCTTTGTCCTGCTGTTTTGAGGGCTCGATGTGTCTGAAAACTGGTCACTTTATATCTTGTCAAATGGGTATGTTCTATTGGCCGGAGTAAGATCTTTTTCTTTTTTATAAGAGCAATAATTTTTGAGAAGTATAACTTTCTTACATCCAGCACTCTTGATATCTTATAAAGTTCATCAGTGGGGAAGATAAGGCTCTTTCCAAGTATGATGTTGAGCAGCAGTCTTTGAAAAATGTTGAGTATCTCCACATGCACCCCAACCAACGTTACCATATGACACGTGAGACTAAACTAATGCAATATACACCTTCGTCAACTGAGTAACATTCATTTCTTTTCTAGGTTTCTGAATATATGAAGAAGACCGCGGAGTTTTTTCGCTACGTATTCACAGTGATGATCTCAACGCATATGCCTGTCAATATGAATACCAAGACACTTAATGTGTCCTTCTGGATGTTCAAGAATAAAGTTTTGGTTATCGACTTTAAGGGGTCCCAAATAAAGAAGTCCCAATTCATATGATGTAAATGGTAGGTAAAATGACATCTTCAAGTCTTTTTCAGCACTAACTTTGAGGTTTTCCCATATCCTGTCCTCGCAGATCACAGCTATATCATCAGCAAAACTTATGATCCTCCCAGACACCTTAGTGTACAACATATCATTCATGTAGATAACGAACAGGAGTGGACCTTATATCGTACCTTGTACGTACCGTGTACGTACCGTACCGTGTACGTACCTGTAACCTAGGTTACAGCTTCCTCTCTACTATTCATTTCCTGAATTTGTACTATCTGCTTTCTATATGTTAAGTAGCTTCTGAATAAATTATTCATTTCCACTCCTTGCAATGCTGTCACATAGATATTTTTTCTTCGGCAACTTAATTAGTTTAAGGAGCTTGTTACTGTACTCCTCAATATAGAGGTCCATTGTAGAAAAAGAAAATCAAAATTCGACAAAAAAAATTCAAATCAACAAAAAACCCAAAATCCAACAAAAAAAGAGAAAAATATATATTTTTTTTCTATGTCTAAGATCTCAACCTAAAAACTGTCACCTGTTTACTTAGTTAGTTGTTGGAAATGTGAATTGAGAAACCCTAAGAAATAGCATTGTTTTTTTGATTGTCTCGGTCTTTACTTGACGGTACTTGACGGTAAATAGCGGAAGTTAACATTTGTTTTTCTTATATAGCATTGTTTTTGATTTATTCCAGGTTAGTAAGCTATTATCTTATTTATTTATTTTTATTTCTTTGTATGTTATTATTTTATTTTGTGTTTGTTATTCTGTTATATTTTGAACTAAAGAAAATAAAATCTGCCAGAATCATGACATCAAATCATCTATTTCTTCAATTATAAAAATTAGAATTGATTACATTCTTATATATATGTATATATATTTATATATATATATATATATATATATATATTTATATATATATATATAACATAAATAGAGGTTAATTCTTGATAGAAGGTATATAAAATTATATAAATATTTTAAAAATTTTAAAAAATTTTAAAAATTAGCCTTCTACATATTTAATTCCAAAAGATTCTATTTAATGATTATAACTTCTGAAAATAAATTAAAATGATGTGCATCAAACTTCAATCGACCAAAAAAACACTAGATATAAAACTCCTTTCGGAATCCCAATCCAACCTCACGTTATCTGTCTCAGAAATCAAGACACAACTACCACTCTTGAACTTAATTCTTCGATGACGACAACAGCAGATAATAATTTCTATATGTTAAGTAGCTTCTGAATAAATGATTCATTTCCACTCCTTTCAATGCTGTCACATAGATATTTTTTCTTCGACAACTTAATTAGTTTAAGGAGCTTATTTTTATATATAACATATTTCTTTTTCAGGACATAACCAAGTGGATCCTTCCGGAGTCGCGATTAGAGCCGATTCTTTTCGTTAATTGACTTCAAAAGAGCCTTCGTAATTCATGGACTTCAAGACATCTCCCTGCCTGTCAACATTTTTGTAATATTTTGTATATGTGTCTGTAAAATTTTGATGAAGTTTTCCGCCTTTGTATTAGTGTCATGTTCAGAATATGCACTAGACCAACACTCATTTTTTAAATCAAAATTAAAAAAATCATAATTTATTACTTTCTTGTTATATGCTCTACCTTTGCGGTTATCTGCAAGCTTATTCCCACTGGAAAATGGTCGGTAATATCGTAGTGTAGAATATAACCACGTATGATGTCTCCACCAGATGGTAACCTTTCAACAACAAAATAATGGTCGATACATGATTGGCTCTCAGATCTAGTGCAGCCATTAATGAAGGAATGATAGCCAAAATTACTCATATAATTTCTATACTCATCAGATTTCAAGTCATGTTGAGCTAGAATATTGATGTTTATATCTCCTCCTATAATATGATAATCAAAACTTCCTTCAACTTTTTTGAGGTATGGGTGCAGTTTTTCAATGAACAGAATGTCTGAAGAATTGGGTGATCTATATTTTGCGGTCAACTTAATAATTTTACCGAGGAATTTGAAATCTATCTCTAGAGCATCAGTTTATCCAATTCTAACAATACAGTGTTCAAATTCAATTTTCTTCTTGATATAACACATCACACCATCGTGGCTGTTATATTTGCCATACTTGTAAACACCAACATAACCTGGGATGTTGTAAATATTTGGATTTTGCAGCATAAAAGTCCCCGTCAAGATCAATACATCCATCTGTGGTGAAAGCTGTTCCATCAGAATAAAGAACTGGTCCAGATTTTTAGCAATACTTCTGACATTCATTTGAACAATCTTAAGTTGTGTTGTTTTCATGAATTTATTAAATTCTTCTATCTGATCAAATTCAACTGTCAAATAATCCTCGTTGCTGTACTCCTCAATATAGGGGTCCATTGTAGAAAAAGAAAATCAAAATTCGACAAAAAGAATTCAAATCAACAAAAAACCCAAAATCCAACAAAAAAAGAGAAAAATATATATATTTTTTTATTTTCTCTTTTTCAAGAGGGGTAGAGAATTACATACCAGATTTTTTGTTCCTTCCAATGTCAGATCTCGCAGCCGGATCGCTGGTAGAGTATGATCTAGTCTTTATATTGGATCTGCCGTTCGAATCACCAATATTCTTGAGAATTGTCCGATCCGGTTCCCCAATTGGGTCACGTTCACTCGCTTGTGTACCAGCTAAGCCCACCAGATCTCTGTTCAGCTGTTCCGTCCTTGTCACTGCGTTAGGGATATCAGGGGCACTTCTGGAATCCGCACTTACCGCACACACCGTAGTCTCCAAACGATCATTACGGTCAAAAATCACCTCCCCGGCATTCTGCCTATGCAGGTCACCATATGTAAATCGCTCTCTGTCTTACAAAAAGATCCTGATTCCGGATATAAGCACTATGTCCCTTCTTTTTAGCCTCTCGGGGGTGGTTTCTCAGGGTTTGTTGTTTGACCCTATCTTCCAAACAAAGATCGTCGTTTATATAAATTTTTGTCCCTTTTAACTTACTTTTCTTTTCTAAGATTTTTCTTTTGATAAGATATGACGAAAATTCAACTATTATTGGTGCACTCGAGCTCTTACCCAATCTGTATATATTGTTGACATTATTTTCCGACAAATCGACATAAAGTAATCTATTTAACTAGGAAATCACAAGATTGACCAAATCATCATCACCGACCTCCAATCCAACTATAACTATATTATTCCTAATATTTATTCTCTTCAGAGCTAATATTTCAGATTCTAGCCTTGAAATTTTCTCCCCCACAAAAGTTATGCTCTGTCTGGTACTTATTCCTTCGTCCTGAATACTCTTCTTAACTATATCCAATTCCTCCTCCAGGCTAGTAGTCTGCGATGAGAGCTCTTGCCTTAATATTCTAATAAGTTCATCTGTACTAGACATATCTACAAGTCGGAAAGCTGATGGAACCCTTTAGTTGCAGTGGTCGCGAGGCGATAAAAAAATATTAATTCCAGATAAGGATCAATAAACAAAAACGGAATCAAAAACAATTCGAATGAATTTTCAATATCTTGTAGTCTGAAAGAAGCACCTCGTTTAAACACCCACCAGTGAAGCATTCAGGATATTTCCTCACGCAAAATTTAAATTTAATTGTATTAAAGTTTGTAAATTTTTAATAACTTCTCTGCACACAACTGTATGGTACGGCGACGAATCATCGATAGATGGTCTGAATGAACGACTAAATCAGACATTAGTGAACGGAATAAGGTGCAAAAAAAACGAAAAGAAAATTAGGGCATGGCCGAAAATAGCCGATGAATTTATTGAAGAATACAAGAGAACAGACCCTTTGCTCCAGAAGAACTTATTGAAGAGAGAAATCTACCAAAAAATTAGGAAATAGCATATAAAAATTCTTTACGCTATCATGAATACAATAAAAGACTGATCCCCAAGAATAGAAAACATTATGACTTTAAAATTGGAGACTATACTCAGTTGAAAATGAATCAAAATTGAATAGAAAACAACTTGATGAAATAAGAATAGGACCTTTTCCAAAAGTGGAAAAAAACTTCTAACACTATATATGAGACAGATATCGGAAATAAAAGAAAGGACAATAACTATTTTCATTTAACTAAGTTGATTCCATGTGAGAACGCAAACATGTAATGAGGGGTTCATACTTTGTGTGGGGGGATGTAAAAATAAAACTGTTATTTTCTGGGAAAACAACCTTGTCTGAGATTTTAACCTAAAACTCTCACATGTTATATTTAGTAAGCTGTTAGAAATGCAAATTGAGGGACCCGAAGAAATAGAATTGTTTTGGATTTCTTCCAGGTTAGTAAGCTATTTTTTATTTATTGTTATTTCTTTGTACATTATGTCAAGAAAGTACCGGGAATTATCGATTTAAATCTGGCGGGGCAATGAGGCAGGTAAAAATTTTTTTTCCTAGGTTGGTACCACTGTCCTCAATTACTATGCCAAGCTGGAGCAGGATCTGTCAACTAGTGTGTTTGCAACAGCTGATTAAGTCAGTCGATGTCAGAGTGCGTGCCGATTTTTACTATGGGTGATTATGTTGAGCAAAGAATTTGTTTAAAGTTTTGTGTTGCAAATGAATTTTCGTGTGCCGATGCATTGAAACTGTTGCAAAAGGCCTTTGGTGATAATGCTCTATCGACAACTCGTGCATATCAGTGGTACAGAGCCCTCAAGGACGGTCGTGAAGTGGTCGCCCATCGACGGCTTCGATCGAAGATAAAGTCGATAAAATTAAGGAAAGGGTGCTGGAAAACCGTCGTACCAGCTTGAGAGAGATAGCACATGATCTTAAGATATCCCACGAGTCCGCACGTACGATTTTGATTGATATTTTGGGCATGAGAAAGGTGGCCGCACGACTCGTACCGAAAGACCTGAATTTTCTTCAAAAACGTCATCGCGAACAGGTTGCTTCAGACATGCTGGATCGCTGTAATTCCGATTCTACATTCATGAAACGCATTATAACTAGTGATGAGACCTGGGTCTACGAGTACGATATGCAAACAAGCCAGCAATCATCGGAATGGGTGGCAAAAAATGAGCCGAAACCGAAAAAACCACGCCAAAGCCGCTCGAAAATGAAGGTGATGCTCATTGTTTTCTTCGATATCCGTGGCGTGGTGCACTACGAATTCGTTCCAGAGGGTCAGACGGTAAACAAGGAGTATTACCTAGGCGTTATGAAACGTTTGCGTGAGCGTATCCGTAAGAAGCGGCCAAATTTGTGGGCGAACAACTCATGGATTTTGCATGACGATAACGCGCCTTCTCACCGAGCTACGATTGTGACTGACTTTCTCGCCAAAAACTCAACAAACGTGCTTCAGCAACCACCGTATTCGCCGGATTTGGCTCTCTGCGACTTTTTCCTCTTCCCAAAACTAAAATTGCCGTTTGGCACCCGTTTTGAGTCGATTGAAGCCATAAAACAAAATTCGGCGCGAGAGCTAAAGTCCATCCCGGAAAGCGCCTATAAAAAATGTTTCGATAATTGGAAGTGCCGTTGGCATAGATGTATTGGAGCAAATGGAGCCTATTTTGAAGGCGACCCGATAAATTTTGACGATTAAATGTAAAAATGTTGCTTTAATTGAAGATTCCCGGTACTTTCTTGACAGAGTAGTAAGTTGTTATTTTATTTTGTGTATGTTATTCTGGTATATTTTAAACTAAAGAAAATAAATTCTTCCAGAATCATATAATCATATAATATAATATAATATAATATAATATAATATAATATAATACAATATAATATTATATTATATTATATAATATAATATAATATAATATAATATAATATAATATATATATATATATATATATATATATATATATATATATATAGATATATATGTAAAAATAAAACTGTTATTTTTAGGGAGAGCAAATTTGTAACTCCTATGTTCTATGTCTAATATCTTAACCTAAAAAGTGTCACATGTTTATTTAGTTACTTGTTAGAAATGTGAATTGAGAAACCCGAAGAAAAAGCATTGTTTTTGATTTCTTCCAGATTAGTTTACTATTTTTTTATTTCTTTGTTAAAACAAATTGTAGAAATTACTTTGTTTTACTACCAATAAAAATATATCTTACATATTTTCTTGTGACTCGAGTTTCGAAAAATGAACTATCCCATCATCAGACAACTTTCTTTGTATTTCTTTATATGTTATTATTTTATTTTGTGTATGTTATTCTGTTATATTTTAAACTAAAGAAAATAAAATTTTTCATGACATCAAATCGTCTATCTCTTCAATTATAAAAATAAGAATTAATTACATTCTTATAAATCAAAAACTATAGCTATAATGACGACATCCATGAAGATTTGCATCACTATGGAAGCATCCAAGACTGATAAGAAGAAAAATAAATATAAATTCAAATGGATCCAACTACGGGAACCGAAAATACATATTATGGAATACCAGAGGACAAACAGGATATATCTGACCATCATGAACTTTTGGCTCTACCGAAGGTGGAGAATATCTTGAAATCGATTAAAGTAAGAGGTTTATTTCGTACGTGTGTCATTTCATTAACTCCGGAATTCAAAGAAATATATTTTGATGTCGAAGAATGAATATTTACAACTGATTTATTCACCCACATACGTGAGAACAGATTTGGACAAGAATCACCAAAACCACTGGATACGGTAGAACTTTCAAGAAAAAGCAAGGATTTCAAGAGGATAAAGGAGGATTTTGTGCTGAATAGTTTTGATGCTAAGAGTGTTTCATTGAATTTCCATGGTTCGAAAAATTCGAGACGGAATGCATGCGTTGTGAGGTAGAAGAAGATAAAGGCAAAATTTTTATTTTACGGTTGTTTCTGGATGATATAGCGAAAGAATGGTTTGATTCTAAATTGATTGCATTAGGTTTAGACAAAAGTTTTCAAATATGGAAAGATAACTCCTTAGAGAGTTTTTATGAAACGAGTTGCATAAATTGGCATAAATATAGAGAGGCCTATTCATTTAGGTACATAAGAGGAAGTTTAGTTGACTACGCTTTTAGGAAAGAAACTTTGTTATTGAATCTCCGATATAATTTTCCAACTGACATATTATTATAGTTGATTTAATTGTGACAAGTTTGTCAAATATTTTACAAGATAGAATTGATCGATCAAATGTAACAACTTTCGAGAAATTATTGGGTGAGTTGCGAAAGCAAGAAAGTTCGAAAAAATATGACAACGATCGAAATAAAGAAAACCATAGAATCAATAAATCTGCCGAACAAATTCCTTTCTATTCACAAACAAATAGAAAACCAGTTTAGAAGGAACCATGCTCAATTTGTGAGAAGAATGGTTTTTCAGGTAGATTTCATTCGGAGACTTTATGTCGGCTAAGGAATAAATCCAATAATTTCGAACACCAGTCACTTTAACACATAAGAGAGATGAAGGGTCTAAAACCAGATTATGTGTCCATTTTCGTGAACTCAATAAATTAATTGTTCCCGAACCACAGCCTTTTCCATTAATTGATGAAATCTTAGCGAAGACCCAAAATACTAGATTCTTCACTACATTAGATGTAATTCTGCTTTTTGGTCGATTTCTATTCGTATCAAAGACAGATATAAGACTGCTTTTGTGACACAGAATGGTCACTGGCAATGGAAATGTTTACCTTTTAGACTTAAAATATCCCCAGCCATATTTCAACGTATATTGAATAATATTATCAGAAAATATAATATAACCTGAATTTATTGTGCCTAAATTATATAGATGATATTCTTATATTTTCTTCAACATTTGACCAATATATAGAACATTTGGAAAGTCTCTTGAAAGCAATATGTAATGAAGTATTCAGACTTAAATTCATCAAGTGTAATTTTGCAGAAGAAGAAGTCAAATATTTAGGACCTATTGTAGGAAACAATACAAAACGACCTATAAATGACAATTTAATTTCCGTTAGGAATTTTTCTCCACCAGATACTCGGAAGAAGATAAGGCAATTTTTGGGGTAAAGTTAATTTTTATCACAAATATATAAAAGATTCAGCTAGATTATTAGAACCGTTGCATAATTTACTGAGAAAAGATGTAAAATTCAATTGGTCACTGGCTTGTCAGGAAGCTTTTAATAAGGTTAAGGACATCCTTTTTTCTGAGCCAATTCTAGCAATTTTTGACCCAAGTGCCTATACTACTATATATACTGATGCCAGTATTCAAGGAGTAGGAGCTGTTCTTAAACAAAAACAGATTAATGGTGAAATTAAACCCATAGCGTATTTTTCTGAAAAGCTAAATAAATATCAAAAGGACAAGAAATCAATATCCCTAGGGTTTTTGGCAATTAAAGAGGCAATTAAATTTTGGAAATATTGGCTAATAGGTCATAAATTTATTGTTGTTACTGACAATAAGCTATTAGAAGGGAAAGAATTCCGTACAAGACCAGATGAAGAGCTGGTTGACATGATGAATTTTCTATCAGTATTCGATTTTGAGATCAGATATGTACCAGAAAAAGGAAATGTAGAAGCAGATTGCCTTTCTAGAAACTCAGTTCTGGAAGAAACGGAGAATATGGATGAATGTATAAGAACAGTTAATTTACTGGAATTAAATTAAATAAAATACGAAAAAAAACTAGGGCATGGACGAAAATAGCCGATGAATATATTGAAGAATACAATAGAACAGACCATTCTACAACTGGATATAGCCCAGAATATTTACTTTGTGGAAAAACTGATCCATTGCTCCAGAAGAACTTATTGAAGAGAGAAATTTACCAAAAGGTAAGGAAATAGCATATAAAAATTCTTTACGCTAACATAAAAACAATAAGAGACTGATCGACAAGAATAGGAAACATTATGATTTTAAAATTGGAGACTATGTTTACGTTGAAAATAAATCAAAATTGAATGGAAAAAAAACTTGATTAAATAAGAATAGGACCTTTTCCAATAGTGAAAAAAATTTCTGACACTATATATGAGATAGATATTGGAAATGAAAGAAAGGACAATAACTATTTTCACGTAACTAAGTTGCTTCCATGTGAACACGCAAACATGTAATGAGGGGTGCATACTTTGTGTGGAGGGATGTAAAAATAAAATTATTATTATTTTTAGGGAAAGCAACTTTGCAACTTCTATATTCTATGTCTAAGATCTCAACCTAAAAATTGTCACCCGTTTACTTAGTTAGTTGTTAGTGTGAATTGGGAAACCCTAAGAAATAGCATTGTTTTTTTGATTGTCTCGGTCTTTACTTGACGGTACTTGACGGTAAATAGCGGAAGTTAACATTTGTTTTTCTTATATAGCATTGTTTTTGAGTTATTCCAGCTTAGTAAGCTATTTTCTTATTTATTTCTTTGTATGTTATTATTTTATTTTGTGTATGTCATTCTGTTATATTTCAAACTAAAGAAAATAAAATCTTCCAGAATCATGACAACAAATCATCTATTTCTTCAATTATAAAAATTAGAATTGATTAGATTACGTTCTTATATATATTTTTTTTTCGATTGTACACAGATGTCGATACATTATAGTAAACATTCTCGAACTATTGAATCAAATCCCTCCAAACCTTGGATCACTGACCTGGTTCTCAAAATGAAAAGAAAGAAGAAATCACTGTGGCGGAGGTATCTCAGAAGTCGTTCACGAACCGACTACCAAAACCATAGATCCTTTTCTAATTCTATATCTGCCGTGATATGAAACACTAAAACATTATTTGAACACAAATTAGCCATCTCTAAAGACCAGAAGAGGCTTTTCAAATATTTGAGATCTTCGTCGAATAGCAAAGTCGGAGTTCCCCGTGTGAGGAACGGCTCCAACTTGGTGTGTCAAGATCATGCCGAAACTGCTAAAGTATTCTGGGAGAAGTTTTTGGCCGTTTTCATCGAAGAACCCCCATAGGTCTAGTGCTAATTCCTGATATGCCTCGTGTAACATCGGAACTTAAGGACGTTGTTTTCGGTAAAGACTCAATAAAAAAACACCTTTCTATCTTCCTCAGTTCCTGGCCCGAAAGGTATGTCAGCATTTCAGTTGAAGCAGTATTCAGAAGCACTTCCATTGGCTCTGTCAACAATATTTCGTCAATCCTTCTCTTCTCCTAGGCTCCTTCTGCTTGGCTATCTGCCTCTGTTACGCCTGTTTTCAAGAAGGGTAACAAGCTCCTAATAACCACAGGCCTATTAGTCTGACGTCGGCTACTTGTAAACTGATGGAGAGGATCATATGTGAAGCCATCTTAACCTTTGCAGTTACCTACAAAATTCTGCCTGGACAACAGCATGGTTTCGTACCAGGGCGCTGCATTTTAAGCAACCTACTCCCTTGTATCGGTGATTGAACCAGAGCTTGGAACTCTGATGTGCCGGTGGATTTCATCTACTTCGACTTAGCGAAGCCGTTCGATCGTGTTCCTCAACGTCGCCTAGTTACTAAACTCGAACATCTGGGGCGATTGTTTGTCGTGGATAAGTTCATTTTTACATGATAGGACTTTTGGGGTAAGAGCAGGAGATAGCATGTCGTCACCTGATGCCTGTGTTATCAGCGGTATTCCTCAGGGCACGGTCCTCGGACCCATTTTGTTCCTCTTGTTCATATCAGATCTTTCACTCTCCATAAAATCGAAGTGTGAATTATTTGCCTATTACATGAAATTGTGTGGTTGTCCTCCTACCGACGCCAAAATTCTCCAGTATGACCTGGACGCGTTGGGTCGATGATGTGAAGAATGGATGCTGCCCCTCAAAATTGATAAGTGCTGCGTGCTTCACATGGGCAGAAAAAAATCCAAAAATTGACTATTTCATCGAATGGAGATTGCTGACAGCTGTTGACGAGCACTGTGATTTAGAAGTTACAATTACCTCTAATTTACCCTGGTCCCACCATATTGCCAATATATGCAGCAAACCAAGCAATTATGCTACTCCTTATATATTTTCTTCCATAAATGCTGTCTACCGACATGCAAGCTATTATACACCTCCTATGTCCATCCGATAATGGAATTTGCCGGTTCAGCTTGATGGCTTGATGGTTAAGCGCACATGTACACGATTGCCATATGGCCGTAACCTCCTTGATTATGACTCCCGAGTCCAACTCTTGGGCCTAGATATAAGCTTGCCAAGGAGAAATTTAGAACTTCGGTTCGCCAAAACTTCCTATCCAATAGGATATTTGAGCGCTGGAATCGATTACCGCCTGATGTTGTTGGTGCGCCTGCAGTTAACGGATTCAAGAATCGCTTCGACAATTGGATCTTAGCACATTAATTATATTATCTACTTTTGTTTATGAGTTTATAGGCTTATACCTCAACTCTTCTTGTATTATATTTAATGATAATAATAATAATAACATGACATCTTTTTACAACGAAATCAAACAACAATTTGGAGTTCCAACTGTAGGTTATTTCGAAGATATATCAACACTAAAACTAAAAATTACCAGACAGAAGAACCGGAGAACATTTCTCCTCAGATGAAAGGGTATGGCCTAAGGAGAGAATTTCGCTCTACCCATTCCACAGGTGGAGAAAATTCCCGTTATTGATATAATCGCCAACATTGAAGTTAATTTAAAAAATTCATGCCAAGACGACAAAAACGAAATTAAAAACAAAGTGGTAAAAGCTGTAAATAGTCATAAAGAATGAATAAAAAATTTTAAACAACATATTAACAATACTTACAAAGTAATAGTGAAAAATATCAATAAGGCAAGGACATTTCTTAAAGCTAATCCTCAGCTTGTCGTTTTAAAACCAGAAAAAAGCAATAAAACTTTTATAATTAACAAAACTGATTAAGAAAAAAAATTATCTCCATAATAACTCCACAAAGAGAATATTCCACTGAGACAGATAGTTTCTTGTGTTCAAATAAATTAATTCGGCTGATTTGTACCAAAAATTATTAATAAGGAGTATGAGCTATTGTAAGTGAAAGTTCTAGAAATCGAGACAATGTAACATACATCTGTATCACAATTCTATACTCAAACAAACTCGACAAGGATTTATTGATCACAGAGGCAAATTGCAGACATGCGCACGTTTCAAACTGGTTTCCTTCAGTGCAATGTATGCTAGTGACTCCAAATCTGTCAAGTATCTATATTCGCTACACACAGAGACTCTAAGGTATTAATAATATACTAGCGCCATCTAGAGTATGCAAAATACATACAAGACATACCTCTGTGATCTACAAAACTTTGTCGAGTTTGTTTGAGTATAGAAGTGTTATACAGATGTATGTTACACTGTATCGATTTCTAGAACTTTCTATTACCATAGCTCATACTCCTTATTTATCATTTAGGTAACGTATTTTTTATATCAATTCACAATATTAATGTTATATTCTTTTTGTTTATGTAACTGTATATTTTGGAAGAGTGAATCTTTTACTTAGAAACAAAACAACGTAGTCTAATTTATCAGTATTCACAGAGTATACACATGATGCATTTGACGCGCAGTCGCAGGTGGATGCAGTCTACTCTAACCTATGTAAGGCAATCGATAAAACAAGCCATAATTTACAACAGAATAGACTATCAGAGGTTCGAGTGAAAGGTGGTTTGAGCCATATCTCAAGAATCGATCCCAGTTTGTGTCGGTTCTTGTCTTCAGGTCGACTGGGTGCGCTTCCACGTCTGATGTCCGCAGGGATCTCACTTGGGACCGCTTCATTTTTCATCAACTCTTCAATGCTTCACATTTGCAAAGTTCCTATTGTTTACTTTCGATCTCAAGGTGTATCTCCATTAAAAACAAGTTGAAGAAATGACTATGTTTTACTACCAATAAATTTACTATCCCATCTTCAGACACCTAAAAACTCAACAAATAGAACAGCGTATTTATGCATATAGAGAGGTAGAAGAGTTAAAAAAACAGATTTGAAATAGGAGGACGCCTAACAACTATTAGAATGTCGGCACGTCAAAGAAGGTTGGTAAACAGAAGGTGCTCATTTAGATATTTAAAAAATTTGGATTTACATAGATCCGTACAGTCATTCATTATTTTCACGTTATTTTTATTGTGAACTAATTTGAAAATTTCAACAGATTCTCAATAATCAAGTTTCTTTCCTTTTGATTCTATATGTAAAATTTTATGTTTATCTATTATCAAAAAAGGATAGCCATTTTCTAAACAATGACTGGCAAAAGTGGATGTTTGTTTATTTTCCATGAAATTTATTTCATGTTTGTGGAACCTCGTCTTGAAGGAACGTCTCATCTGTCCTATATGTTTATTGCTGCACGTCGAACAGAATAACTTATAAGCTTTGCATTAAATAATACGGATGGTAATTCATTCTGTGTTTTGAAAGCAGTGTAAATATCTTATTTTGAAAAAATATTGGCCATTTATCAATTTATTCGTAGTAAAACAAAGTAATTTCTAATTGTTTTAATTATGATCAACTACCAAATAGTAACGGTTAAACCGTTCAGTATATCTCTGTGTTGACAGGCTGACAGATTGTCAGTTGCTCCAATCCGACTTACGCAGATTTTCTGAATTCTGCCGTGGCAATGGCCTGTTTTTGAATACGTGAACTGTTCGCATATAACGTTTATTCGCAGGAAAATCTCTATCGCCTTCACTTACCATCTTCATAATGAGATTATATCCACATCATAGCAAGTAAACGACATTGGCATATTATTGGACTCAAAGCTTTCTGTGTCTGTGGAGCTTCGGATGGTTGTCTCGGATGTTGTGTTTCTGCTAAAAAATTAGCAGGGTTTTACCCAGTGTCCTGAATTGTTGTCTAAGATAGAAATTAACGTTCCGACAGAAAATCTGAGAAATACTGAAATATTTCATATTCCGTTCAAGCCAATGGCCGGGGCCTAGAGACACGCTAATAATTGTTCGTGCGTTTTGGACATTTTTGCTGTGGGTCCGGCGGTGGCGAAGCGTGTTTTGAAGAATGAGTTTTTTGGGAATCTTTGTTCATATTAATTTTCATTTTTTTTGTTTATTGAAATTATGTTGTATGTGATATATATTTTTTATGGTATATGAGATTGTCAATAGTGATTTTATTTTAGATCAATTTCAGTACATGTATCGAATTGTATTTTGTCAATGTATTTGTGGATAATTTTCATGGGTTTCATTCCCTTGTATCCCGATTGCTCCAATGAATAATTAAATTAATAAATAAATAAATACATGAATCAATGAACGAATGAATGAATGAGTAAATAAATATATAAATAAATGAATAAATAAATAAATGAATATTTAAATAAATGAATAAATGAATGAACGAATAAATAATTAATAAGTCAATTAATAAATGAAGAAATGAATAAATGGATAAATGAATAAAGGAATAAAGGAATAACTAAATGAATGAATGAATGAATGAAGGAACGAACGAACAAAGGAATAAATGAATGAATTAATTAGTTAATTAATTAATCAATAAATTAATAAATAATTTAATCAATTAATTAATTGATTGATTGGTTGATTAATCCATTAACGAATGAATGAATGAATGAATGAAGGAATGAATGAATGAATGAATGAAAGAATGGATGTATGAATGAATGAATTTTTTTTGGAATGAAAATTTTAACTGAATTGAAAATATTCTCTATTTCCCTCTTTCTTGCCAATATTTTTATATTACAGCTTAGAGTGCATATGTTAGTACGTCTTTGTTTGTGCTCCGTGGTTTTGAATATTTTGACAATTTAACGGATTCCCTTTTGGATTATTCCCTGACAGTTCTTTCAGTAAGTTCTGTAGAGTGCCTCAGTGGAAGTTCAGTTTTCATGACGTCTTCAGTCTGTGAGAAATGCACAAAAACAAGAAATAATCCAGGAATACAGTGTTCGGGTATTTGTGGCATGCATTATCATGCGAATTCTATGTGTTCCGACGTCGCTAAAAATTACGTTGGTGTTATTAATAACATACCAGGTGAAAGATGGGAGTGCGGCAACTGCAGATTGTCGGGGCAGCGCACTAGATCCGCTGCTATATCTCAAGCGCGGCGCTTACCGGCGGCGGAGCTCGATGCTGTTGGAGATGGTGCATTTCCTGGCGCGGCCGAGTTTCCAGATTTTAGGAAAAATATAATGCAGGAGATGATACTTTTGCGATGGTCTGTTGAGTTTTGTTCTGATTTTGAAGTGAAGTTGGAAAAACTAAACTATTATTGTAGGCAGATGGAGAAGCTTATGAAGGAGAATGCATCTCTTAGAAAGTAACTTCAGGATGTTTTCAGTAGAGTGCTGGGCCTGGAGAATGGTGCTCGTGAAAGAAATATTCTGATAAACGACATTCCAGTGAAAACGAACGAGAATCTTGTTCAGGTGGCCCTGTCCATCGGTAAGTGCATCAAATTCGATTTGAAGGATTCCATGATTGATACAATATTTAGAGTTCCAATGATGAAAGAAAAGAAAGTAAAAAACATTTATATTAGGTTTACATCTAAGACCAACAGGGACAGATTTTTGGCGGCTGCTAAAGTTGCTGATAACGGCCGTGGTTTCGGAATGGAAGGACTATTCAACAGTTTCTTAATTAACGAGCATGCCAAAGCGAAGAAAATAAAGTTTTGTGTAGGTCCAAAACGGCAATCTATTGGCTAGAAGAAGTGAAATTTCCACGATTCTTCAGATTGAGGAAACCATCGATATGGTCAAATTATCGGGCCCTTTCCTCGAATTTTTTCTTTGTTTTTTTTTTCTCTCTATACTCATCCTCTGTATACAGTGATGTTTCTGTCAGTATTTTACCAGAACGTCCGTGGTCTACGTACTAAACTACATGATTGCAGACAAAATGCCATCATTTGTGAATATGACGTTATTTGTGTAATCGAATCGTGTTTGAACGATGGTGTGCGTGACCTAGAGGTGGTCGATCTATCTGGATATTCACTTTTTCGTATTGAGCATGAGTAGTAAAGTGGATGGTGGGGGTTTGTTTATCGCAGTAAGAAAGGGTCTCAATGCTTCTCTTCTTCCGTTTTTCCAGTCTGCTGCCGAGTTTCCATCCCTCTGAATAATCGACAGAATTTGTTGATCTGTTGTGTTTACTTACCAGGTGATGATTATGCTGCTTGTGCGAGTTTTGTTTCAAAATTGGGGAATCTGCAGGGTGTTTTAGTTTTGGTATGTGGGGACTTTAACTGTAGTTCAGTGCAGTGGGTTTATGGGGGTGATGGTAACTTTTATGAGCCTCACAATGTGAAGGCTAAATATTTTCACGTTATTGATGCTCTTCCTGTTTGCGGTCTTAGCCAATTTAATAATATTACTAATGTTAACAACAGATTATAGGACCTTATATCATGCAGATAACTATTTGTGAATCAAAATTTGGGTCATTCTTTCGATCCTATTGTTTCTGAGGATTTTAATCACCCTTCCTTAGAGTTTCTGATTAATATTCCCTCATTTCATAGATCTGTTAAACCTCGTGATGGTGAATTTTACTCCAACTACCATAAAGCTAACTATCCTTCTATAATCGCAAGAATTTATAATATCAACTGGGAAACTTTATTCGGAAATAATAATGTTAATCACTGTATTGAAAATTTTTATGAAAATATTTATGACATAATAAATCAATTTGTCCCAAAATTCAAAAAACGAAAGAATTTTCCACGATACTTTTCTCACAGAATTATACAACTTGTGAAACAAAAAATAAATCATACAAAAGGTGGAAAACTAACAAGAATGCAGGCGACTATTCTCTGGACAAAATTTTTCGGAGTCATTCTAAGCTTTGAATGAAAAGGTCCTTTAAAATTTATATCGATTCAGTAGAGACAAACATAACTATGAACCCTTAAAGCTTTTGGGATTATACATCTATAAAAAAGGGGATATCTACTGCTATTTCCTTCGAAATGAAACTTGATCAAAAAATAACAAGGGGTGGAGAAAATATTTGTAATCTTTTTGCATCGTATTTTAAGAGTGTGTTTGAATTGGTGCGATCTGAATTTAATATTGACTTAGATGGCCAATACCATTCAAGCGTTATTGATCTTCTATTTTACTTTGAAGAGGTTAAGATTGGTCTTGAGCAGATTAGTTCTAAGACGGGCGCTGGTCCGGACAAGTTACCCTTAATTTTCGTCAAAACGTGTGCCGAAGCTCTCAGTACTCCTTCAACACTCTTTTCAACTTTTCTCTCCACCCGGTGTTTTTTTCTCAGAAGTGGAAGGAGACCTCTGTGTTGCCAATTTCAAAGTCTGTTCCATCCGATCAGATCAGTAAGCATAGGTCTTTAAGCAGATTATCAATAATTCCTAAAGTTTCAAAAAAATTAATTTACCAAAATATTTTTTCAATATTAACAAATCAAATTAAAATAAAACAACATGGTTTCTTTCCGGGTAGATCAATGGAGACAAAAATTTTTCCACTACATAGAATATATCTATTGCTTCTTGATTGTTTTGGTCTCTACTTGACGGAAATTCATCGTAAATGATTCGAAGTAAAACACTTTATTTCCGCTTTTTTTTATTTTTCAACGACAATTGTTTCGTCAATTACATATTGACTTCGTCAGGTGAGTATGGTAACTAACTACTTCTACAAAATCTTTCTCCTTAAATACAAGTTTCACTAAAAATACGTGATAAAATGAAGTTTACAAGGAATTTATTGAAAAAGGTTCAACAACGGAGAACGGTTCACATCTGTTTGGTCGTTCAACAAAATATTCATTTTATGATGCCGCTTTATTTCCACTGCTTCTTAAAGGTCCAATCTATTGCATTTGTTCTCGAAATGGAGAACTTCAAAGTTATGATCAAAATCATATCCGGATTCTTGTAGATGTCTGGCATAAGTGGAGTTTGATTTATTCTTAACGAATGAATTCCGGTGTTCCTGGATCCTAGGATCCTAGGAATGTTGATTTTTGTTAAAGGATTGGTGATGCTTCAATTCAGAGAAAAGGCCGTATTAAAGACTATGGAGTAATATTTGATTCTAAATTGATTTTTGACGCCCATATTGAATCAACAGTTAATCCTGCTCTATGATAATGGGCTTCATTTTCCGCAGGTCTAAAATATTCCGTAGTATTGAACCTGTAAGATACTTACGCCTCTATTTTGCAAGCATGATTTGGTGCCTGCAGTACAAGGTCTACATTAACCGACTGGAGAATATCCAAAATAAATTTCTCAAATACTTAAGTATGAAGTCGAATGATCAGTATAGTAGTGCTAGTATTGCGGTCAGGTCGCACTTTCGAGTTGTATCTCTTCAAGATAGGAGGACTATGTTAGATCTACTTTTTGTTCATAAAGTCTTCAAGAATAAAATTAGCCATCATATAATAATTGGAATGTTCTCCATCAACGTCCCTAATGTTGACGTTAGGAATATTCGATTATTTCATCAACCATTTAGAAATTCACCTTGCCCACAGAACTCGCCATTGGTGAGGATGATCAAGACTACTAATAAATATCATGATCTCCACATATTTCTATTGTCTTTCACTCAGTTAAAAAATCGACCCAAAAGCTATTTTCTTTATCTGGTTCATTCACTATTAATCTTTTTTACAGAATTACTTCTTATTTCTCACGTTTTCATGCCACTTATTTGTTACTTTACTTCAGCTCATAGTTGATTTGGTAACACCTGATTTATTGCATAGCGCTTAATTGCTGCAAATGATATCCTAGGAAAACTATGTTGGACGCGAGTCTGTTTGTATCTCAAATTGATGAAATAAATAAATAAAAATTTATAACGATGAAGGTCGAAGGGAGAATTATATATTTTTCACTCTTATAATCTCCGTTTTTTCAGGAGAACAGTTTAAAATTTGAGGTTTATTAGACTTTCGGATTTTAATTAATCTTGTATAGCTTCTTTAAGAAGTAATTCATAGATTTTGTACTTTCAGGCGCGATGGACTTTTGATCAAGCGAGCAAAAATTTCCCACTTCTCGGCAGTGCTTTTCACAGTTTTTTTATAGTGAGGGCGCTTTTGGTTTTCAATTTAAAGATTTTATATTTCTTATTAATATATTGAATCGATGTGTTTGAAAAGTTTGGAGTAACAATTTTAAATAAGGATATATGTTCATACCGACTTTCCTGAAAGAACGTTGATAAGCTTTTGGAAAATATTTTTTCATCAATTTCAAACCAATAAAGTTTACTGAAGGAACTGAAGGTCCTGACAGACAAAATATAGTGTGTATTTGTTGAAGAATCGTTTTTAACGTCAAATTTTAATTTTAGAGCTCTGAAGTAAATTATTCGGGACTAAAAGTTTAGAACGACAAGAACGTAACAACTTATTTTGAAATCAACCTCATTGAAAATTTGTTGACAAAGTTGTGTGAAATATTTATTTTTTCAATTTCAACCTTTAATTTCTGAACTGTATTGAGGAATATTTCAATTTCAAACTATGAATAAATTTCTCTTCCTCATTTCAAATACCATTAGTGAGATTGTGGGAAATATTGATGACAAATTTCAAATATGAATTTTCAACTTTTAGATTTGTGTGTTCTATCTGAAATATTTGTAAGATCAGTATAGTTAAGCATTCATTTTCTTATGAATTTTTATCTGCTCGTATGAAAAAGAAGCTCTATATAATGTTTAAATTGGTATTTCAATTCAGTGCTCTCGAAAAAGTAAAATATAAAAATTTAGTAGGAAATCATAATTTTTTTCTATTGTTTGGATTCGAAATATTTCCATTCGAGAAAATAAACCCTGGAGCCACCCTATAATAATGGAAATCATGGATCAGAGTTAAATTTGCTCTGTTGGTATTTTAGCATAAGAGCTTTCATCTTCACATATTGATACAAGAGATCAACCCAGTGGAAAGGAGTCATTTATATACAGAGAGTACAACTCCTATAGAGATTTTGAGTGAGATAGTTTGAAGTTCAATATGAATTCATATAAATATCTGCAAGCTTCTGATCCACTGAACAAAAGTAGATGGAACTACTTTTCCTGTCGACAGATTCACATTACAATAACAAAGCGTCCTGTCGCTGTGGTCAGTTAATCATCCCTTTGCTTTGGCTTTATTTATATGAATCGAAATACGTATATGCCCGTTAGAATGTGAGTTTAACACGCGGAGTGCAGTTAGTTTTTCACTTTAGGGCATTTTCGAGTCCACGCTATCTCTTTACAAGAACATAACGAGTTCATCAATATTAAACTCACCTAATTCTGCGTTATTGAAGCAGGCCAGGTTTCAAAAGGAGTACAACAATCTTTCAGACTGTGAAATATTCATATCATATATAAGAATGCGCTAAAAGCAATTTCTTAGTTTTGTAGCATGGGATCGTCAGCGTAAAATGCAATTTGAATTAAGATTCAGATGATCGGAGTGAAATTGTAATTGGTTCATTGATTTAAAATATTTCACATGAAATTCAAGAGCCGTAGCGAAAATTTCACGGTTTATATCACAAAATAATATTTATGACCTATCCTATCTATACATTTATTTGAGAATCAATAAATTAGTATTATGAGTAGAAAGCTTAAAAATCTACCACATGTGCAAAATTTGATCTCAAACTAATTGAGGAAATACGATAAAACCAGAAGAGTTCTTGAAGAATTGAAATAACAAAATGTATTAAACAACTCACTGAATATTAGGAGCTTTAGTGCATTCAACTATTATCATCTGGAGTTATCCGTATCATTAGCTACTTTCAAATCATCACATAAAATCGTTTATTTTTCTAACAATGTACATTACACTAATTTATTGATAATGTTCTTCATTTGTTTAATTATGTTGACCTTTATATTAATGCTATGGTTAGAATGAAAGCGTATGATTTTATTTGAATGTGTGTTTTTTCTATACCACTTTAATTTTACTCTGTTGTTTTGCCAGTATGCTTTGGTATCCAAAAATGGTAATTCTTGTTCGTGATCTTCTTTTCTTAACGTGAACTATAGGCTCGGACAATAGTAGTTAAAACATACAAAAGTGGCCTGGTTCTCTGTTTGTGGTATTTCCATTACAATTTCATCCACGAACTTTTTTATGACTGGTACTTGATATGTAAGTCTCATTGTACATGAATCCTTCATAACGTATAGTGCCAGGATGGGGCTCGATTTGGAACCCATTTCACACCCAAAAACTTGACGGTAATATTTTTCTCACAATAACAATTTTCCAATAGAAATATGTTTATTTCCATGAATATTTTTTTATTTAAATTAGTGTGTCGTTTTAAGGTATTCCATTTGAGTTCAAACACCTCAATTATATCTTCTATATTTAACCTCCCAAATAAATTGATCACATGAAGAGAAACGAGTGTATAGTCCTTTGGTATTTTTAAATCATTTATCCCCTGTGCCAACTGGAATGTGTCTTTTACATAATAATTATTATGTGTGTTGTAGGCTGTTTTTAAAATATCAGCCTCAAATTTAGACATTTGGCTGTTTGTGCACGATATTATGTTTCTCATTGGGTAACAACATTTCTGTATTTTTGGGTTACCATATATTCTTGGGCCTACATAACTATGAGTTTTCATTTTTTTTTTACTGTTGATTAGTTATACATTTTTGTAACTGTGATATGTATTTGTTGCATTTGTTTTGTACAGTATGTGTGGGATTTCTGGGTATTTTTTGAAATCTTTCGACTATAGTATACAGTGCATTTTTCTTCATATATTTTTATTTATATTACGACAGTTACAGCTCCTTTATGACTGTTTGAAACTACTATGTGTTTATTGTCCTTTGAGAATGTTCTTATCTCTTGGTACCGTCTGTTAGTGTATATTCACTCATTTAAATTATATATTAGAATTATATGTGTATATAATTTGTTATTACATTGGTGACTTTTGCCTTTTGTGTATTTCCCCTTTCATAAGGTATGCCCTGTAGAATATATTCCGTATCTGCAATTACATTATCTACTTTTACATCTTTTTTTGTTGTTTGGATGCTAAATTTGGAATCCAGTGAGAGGAGGTTGTTCACTGTTTCTGGAATTTGTTTACTAGATATATTCTTTATCCATCTTTCTTGGGTTTTTATATTTGGTTGCTATTTCTACTGGGGTTATTGACTTTCTTCTATTTATTTTCTTTAATTCTGTGACACCTTTTACTGTATGATATCTTTAGACGTCTTCTGTATTCTCTCAGTTAATGTTGTAATTTACGAAGAGTCGCAATGATTTGTTTCTCCATGGTGGATATTTTATGGTAAATCTGACTCAATCCGAGGTTCAAGATCATTTTGTTTGTTTTGTCATTGCAATCTTTTATTTTCATGTTTAGTCTATTGTCGTACTCAAAGAGTCCCATCACGCATTTTACATTTGATCTTATGTATTTTGGTATAATTCCCTGTCTTTTACATTCTAAAAGGAATATACGTCTGTTTTTCGCTGATGCTAGTTTGTTATTATTTGTACTGCATAATTTCAGGTTCGTCGTTGTTTCTAGTCAATGGGTTTCATGGAAACCCATCCTTAATTTGATCATTCTTATTTTCTCAAGAGCCTCAGTATAAATACGAAAAAGGATTAAGGCTATATCGACTCTATTATTGGAAAGAAAGTATTACTTTTTACTCTTTGCCAAGCTTTCGCTTAAATTTAATGCTTCTTCAGGGCTTCTATAAAAAAGTGAAAATTAATTTCAGAATTCAAGTTGACCATTTTCTGATTTTCACTTACTGAATGTGAGGTTATTTAATAAAACTTGCATCATGCTTGAACACTCGTTAATACAAAATGAAGTAATTAGACATTAGACATCATCAACTCTGATACTACTATAAAACACAAATATTTCTAAAATACACAGTTTTTTCCTGTTTTAAATACATAAAAAAATTTTAAATTATTATAATATTCTTTGTTGTTTTCAGTATTTATTCTTCATAATGTTAGGTTATAGCATCCACCAATTTGATTGACTTTTATTTCTATGATATTTTGTTTCCTATTCATCTACTGGGCCATCGTAAAAATGTTCAATGTTTGATTTATCCAATAGGTAACTATATATGCTGTTCAATTAATTTGTATCTGTTTTCTTAATTATTATATCATCGTTCCGATTTTTTGTTACCCGTTACTCCCTTGTCTCTGCTGTGGATGAGCGCTAGTTGTAGAGCATAAGGCTAGTGACCGGAAGGTCCGGGTTCGAATCTTGTTCAGGTGGGAAAGAAATTATCTAGTTGGATGGCTGTCAGCCACCATTTTACTGTTGGGTCGAAAATTAACAGTGCTGTGACCTAAAGTGGCGTAAGATCGCAGTAACAAAACCTACCCAGTACACAACTAAGCTCCTAAGTCGCACAAACTGAAAAAGCTTCTGAAGGATTTTCACAGAAGATCTAGCAGTATCAAGATAATCATAAGAAAAAGTCCATTTCAGTATGAAAAAATTGAATAACTTTTAACGAAATTTCGAAAACTCGATCAGACGTGTGAATATTATGCATAAGAAATAATTTACTTTTTTTAATGCCTCCTGTTCTGTTGATTCAAATTGTTCATGTCTGTTGGTAAAAGACAAAACAACTTAGGCCCGTAGTAGAGATGACTATGTTGTAAATGAGTTTCATAAATTTCGGATATCTAACTAATTGATCTTGAGCACTCTAGTGTCATAGCTATGTTTGACGAATTGTTTTCTTTTTTCCTCTTGAGCTCTCTTATTAATGTTTCTTGAGGTTGCCTAATATTCAATTTGTGCCTGAATCGTAACGTTTTTCAACCTTATAAATCATTTTCAAAACAGTTTTATGAGTAGCTTCCAGTGCTTTCAGACGCCTCTTAAAAGTACCACTCCATTTAGTAATTCCGTATCTCAAAATAGAAACAACTACAGCATCATGTACACAACAGAGAATTTCATTCGAAAGAATGTTTTATAGTTTATAAAATATATAATATTTTCTCTTGAACCAATCTTTCAAGAACGCTACCTGCTCATTCTAGCTGGTGTAAAAAGTACACCAAATTAGGGCTAAAGTCTGCCAATTCCGTGCAATGTATCACAAGGGGGTGCCGCGCGCGCCATTTATGCTTCGATCATCATGTCCGCCAGATGTGGTGTTAGTACGATCTTGATCGCTGAGATATTCCCAGAAATTTGACGTGGTGTACAGAATACACCATCGCGAGCAGTTATGTAAGTATATAGAAATTGATATGTGATAAGTATTCACGTAGGTTAATATAAATTGTAGATATATGTTCAATGGAATGAATTTTTCAGGCATCGAATTAAAGTAAGAAATCCGAAAATATTGAGCCAAGATGAATTGGAATCTCTGGCTCAGGTAATATTTGACACCGACTCGGAAGAAGAAGTTGGAGGGGAAGTCGAATCTGATGAAAGTGAAGTTATAGAGGAGGAAAAACATATTTCTAATTTCGAACAAGAAATAAGCGAACCTGAAGATGAAGAAGAACAAGAAGTGGAAAATGATCAAGCTTCAGACGATGATGATGTCGTCCTCTCAGAATTAGTGGCCCGTCAAAAAAATCAATAGATTGGCAAAGATAAAAACACTGTTTGGTACAAGAGCTACCCCAACAGTAAATCCACTATACTAATAATGAAAAATATAATATAGATATTACAAGGACCAAAGCAATGCGCACGTGACATAACTGACGAAATAAGTGCTTTTTCGAGAATGTTCGGATGCTATGATCGACCACATTATTCAATGTACAAATTTGGAAATCTCAAGAATCCGGCCAAATTTTCATGGAGCTCGAGACGTAAAGAACGTTACAAAATCGGAAATGCTAGCTTTCATATGCTTATTGATTTTATCTGAATCAACTAAGCAAAATCATACTCATTTCTTGCAATCATGGACAAAAGACGGAACCGTATCTGAAATATTTCGAGCTTTTATGAGTTATCAAAGGTTTCTTCATTTCCTTGCAAACATAAGATTGGATGAAAAAATATTCAGGGAAGAAAGGAAAAACGCAGATAAGTTGGCTACAGTGCGCTTTATTTTGGATAAATTCCTTAATAATTGCAAGAAAAATTACTCCGTGGCTGAATTTATGGCAATTCACGAAATGTTGATTGTATTCAGAGGGAGGTGTAACCAGAGGGCCAATACAATCAATCAATACACCAACTGCCATTGTTAACCGTCTATTGGAAGAATAGAAAGGAAGCAACCGAAATTCAACTTGCGATAACTGGTACTCAAGTTATCCCTTGGCAACGACATTTCTGAAAGACAAAATAATATTTCTTGGAACCCCGAAGAAAAATAAACGGGAGTTGCCGCAAGAGTTTTTGCCAAATACAAAAAGATTGGTTGGATCATCCATTTTCGGATTTCAGATGGACGTGACGATTGTTTCACATGTCCAGAAAAAAAATGAATGCGTAATTTTGATTTGAACTATGCACGACGATGTCACAGTCGATCCAGATACCAACAAACCGGAAATTATAATGGATTATAATGCTACAAAAGGAGGTGTAGATACAGTCGACAATATGTGCAATACATATTCTGTTAGAAGAAAAACAAGAAGATGGTCCTTGGCTTTACTCTTTCAGTTGCTAAATAAAGCAGGCACCAATAGCCAAATTTTATATAATGCAACTCATCCGAATTCCCCCTTCAAATATAAAAGACTTTTTCTGAAAACGCTATCTCTGTCATTGATGAAATCTCATCTTTCTGAAAGAGCCACAATATCTACTTAATCGATAGATATAAGATATTTAGTAAGTCGTTATGAAGAAACCCAAGCAGACGCAGACGAAGAGCCACCTAAAAAAGTGCGAGGAAGATGCTTCATCTGTGGTAGGAAAAAAATAGAGTCACTACAATTAAATGTAGTACTTGTTATCAATTGGTATGTAAAGAACACAGTGTCAATGTGATCACATGCCATAAATATAGGGAAGGCGAATCTTGTAGTGAATAGTTGAGGATTTGAATTTCTATGTTTTTAATAATTTTTCTCAGTTGAATATTAGTTTACTTTCATATTTATAAGCAATATTAATATTAATAATAATTAATGAATATGTACATAAGTTACAATTGTGTTTTAATATGTAAATTTCTGACTCCTAGAAAAAATAAACACAAATAGATATTGAATTGTTTCAGCCGTTACTATTTAGTAGTTGATCAAAATTAAAACAAATTGTAGAAATTACTATATTTTAATGCCAAAAAAGATATATGACATATTGTCTTGTGACTCGAGTTTCGGGAAATGAACTATCCCATCATCAGACAACTGAAGATCTAACAGTGGTACAGAGATATTTAAACAAAGGTGATAAATATTTTGAATATTTCAGTAGATTTTTGATAACACCTAATAGTGGTACAAAGGTTTACAAGTGGAACGTGATAAAAAACCGGGTTAAAAAAGAGGGGTCTTCTAACAGATATCGGAATTTCGGCAATCGACAAAGAAGGTTGTTAAACAGATATAACCCATTTAAATGTCTCAAATAATTTTTGTGGTTACATAGCTCCATAGCTGTTCATTACATAGCCGTTCATTATTTTTACATTATTTTGTTTTATATCTCAAATATTTGTATTTACATAGCTCCATACAGTCATTCATTATTTTTTACATTATTTTTATTGTGAACGAATTTGAAAATTTCAATAATAAAGTTTCATTTCTTTTGAATCCACATGTAAAATTTTTATTTACATTTTCTTTTGTCGCAAGGAATTACTGTTTTCTGAAGAATGAGTGGCAAAAGTTGAATTTTTGTTTACTTTCATTAAATTCATTTTATGTTCGTTGAAAAAGGTTTTAAACAGATGTTACTTTTCAAATATCTCAAATATTTTCGATTTACATAGCTCCGTACAGTCATTCATTATTTTTACATTATTGTTATTGTAAACTAATTTGAAAATTTCAACAGATTCTAGATATTCGTGTTCTTCCCTTTTTATTCAACATGTAAAATTTTTAGATTATCTATTGTGGGAAAGGAATGACCGTTTTCTAGACAATGAGTGGCAAAAGTAGAATTTTGTTTTTTTTCCTGAAACTCATTTTATATTCGTTGAACCTCGTCTTGAAGGAACGTCCAGTTTGTCCTGTATATTTATTACTGCACGTAAAACAAGATAACTCATAAACTCCTGATTTGTGTATGTTTGGAGTAGGGTCCTTTGCGTTAAGTAATACCGATGATAATTTGTTTTGCGTTATGAAGGCAATATTGACATCTGATTTTGAAAAACTATTGGCTACTTTTTGACTTGTGCTACCAAAGTATGATAAAGAAATGATTTTTTTATTTTCTTCAGTTTTTATTATGGGATAAATTTGGCTCATAGCTATTTTAGATAGTTTCTGCCGAATTAGATTATCTATTATATTGGGGTTGAAACCGTTGTTCGCGGCTATTGATTTTATAGTTTGGACTTCAGCTTCGCGGTCATTTTTTGATAAGGGTAATGCGAAGGCTCTATGGATCATCGATTGATACGCTGACATTTTTTGTTAATATGGGTGATTGGAATCAATACTAATACATATATCAGGGGATGTGGGTTTTCTGAACACTTTGAATGCTATTTTTCTATTTGAGTGTGATATCGAGAGGTCTAAAACTCTAATACTGTTCTTCGATTCTTTTTCTAATTTGAATTTAATTTTTGGGTAAATATTATTCAAGAAATTGAAAAATTGACTCAGTTGTCTGGATGTTCCGGAGATACACGTGAGAATATCGTCTACGTATCTGTACCAGAAATGAATATTTACCAGTAGTTTCGAATTGAAGATTTTATTTTCTATTTCTGACATGAATATGTCTGCAAGGAGTGGACTCAGTGGTGAGCCTATAGCTAGGCCGTTTAATAGTTCATATATTGTATTATTAAATTGAAAATAGTTTTTGAGCAGGCATTGTTCTAAAAGGGCAATGAAATCACAGTGTATAACGGGATTTACATGTGATTTTTCAAGAATTTCTGAAGCTAAATGAATGCTATCATTTCTCGGCATATTTGGAAATATATTATCCACATCCAGGCGTACTAGGCGCGAATTTTTGGTAAAGAAAAATTTTTAAATTTCGTTGTTAATTCTATGGAATTTTTTATTGTGTATTTCGGAGTGCAATTAGTAAGCCTTTTGAACATTTCATTTAATTCGTTCTCTTTTTATACGTAGGGCTGCTAATAAAGGAAACGACTGGGCGAATTGATGCATCTTCTTTGTGAATTTTTATTAGACCGTAGAGTTTTGGTGAACTAGGATTCATATTTATGAGTTGATAATTTGATTCAAATAAGGAGATGTCAGACAAAGTTTTTCTCAATGATTTTTGAATTTTAGTCGTCGGGTCAACGGGAGTTGTTACGATATCTTGATTTTTAATGAAATCTTTCATTTTCTCTATGTACTTCGCTCTAGGAAGGATAACTGTGGCATCTGATTTATCTGCTTTTGTGACGGTAAAATCATCGGATTGAATTTTTTCTTTTATGAATTTGATTATATTCAAAATATTATTGATAGTTATGTTTCTGTTGTTTCTAAGGGTTTTTGAAATTTTTCAGACAATTTTATCCATCTCATCCGTATTTTCAAGTGCAATAGTGGACTCAACAGTAAGAATTTCTATTACTTTTTTATTTTTAATTGCTGGGCCAAACTTATCACCTTCTTCGAGTAAGTTTAGTTCGTTATCTGAGAATTGGGATTCTGACATGTTAATGACGCGATCAATTGATCTATATATTATATTTTCACTTCGTTTAATAAATTTGGGTTTTTGAGTTTTTTCTAATGAATTTAGTTTTTTGAACTGTTTAGGATATTTTGAAAAAATGAATTCACTAATTTCTTGTCTAATTTTATCACCAAACATATCAAATTCAATTGATTGAGTTTATGAGTCAGTTCTGCATGCAGTACCTTGACATAATGTTGTACAGTATCGACTAATCGACTAATTAAAGTTTGAGAATTGAATTTCCAAATATTTAATGGATTTAGTTCTATAAATATGTGGACAACTACAATTCCTTGTAATCAAAGATTCAGCAAAATAAATGGTTGTCCTATTGAGGTAAGGTTGGCCATTTTCGGTTAGGTGAAATGCGACAAACTTAGTTTTCTGTGTATTCTGACTCAATTTGCTATCGTTTAATCACGCATTTACTAGTTTCAGAGCTAGTTCAGCAGCTTTGTAAGTTTCAGTCCAAGAATTTCTTTTAAACGTCAGCACCGTATCATCCGCATAAGAAATCATACTTCAGTTCGGAATATTCAGAATTTAATTAATGACCACTAGAGAAAAATTAGCCCAAGGACTACTTCTTGAAGTATTTCAATAGTTGGTACAAGTTACTTAAGTATATTATAGTTCGTATAAGATCACTTAACACACCAGAGATTTTGACATATTGTGTTCTGGTAGTTAAATAATTCTGCATTTTGATTAAAATAATTCACACAGTTTTATGTTTCACAATTTATTAAGAATATTGAAACGTGTTTCGGTCTTTGGACAATCTTCAAAGGAGTAAAAAGAGAAACTCAGTTCCTTTTTGTAGACCGAAACACGTGTGGATTCTAAATAAATTGTAAAACATAAAACTGTGTGATTTTAAATAAAATTGTTAAAATGTTCCACCTAGTGCCAATGGCATACTCCATTCATGTTATGAATAATTCTCCAATAATTTCAGGCAGATTTCCTTTACCCCCAACCTCTCCAGACTATCTGATAGCTGAAAGTTGAACTGATCTTATCGTAACTTTAATTATTTCTTGAAAATGTGCTACATGTTTTGAGATTTTTTGAAGTAATTTATTTAAATATATTGAATATTTCAATTAAATTAGTTTTTGAGAGGTTCTTGAAATTATGTTTTATATTTTTGAGAAAGAGTTATTTTTCATTCATATGGGATCGGAAAACAATACATTTTGTAACAAACAGGGCTTCGTAAGTTTGTCTGAAGAGTTCATTACGCATGCCTGGAACGAAACGAAAAATGCTTGCTTATTTATATTTTAATTTTAGTTGACAGTTTATATTCGTTGGTTTTTCTTAATTCCGTTTGATATTGTATGATGAATTTTGACGTCTATTAAATATGAGCAGTGCTTATAAAGACATTAATTTAATTCTTAAAGTTTCTTCAAAGAATTTTTTGAAATTAAAATTGTAGAAGACAACAGATTAAATCTGTTTTGATTTTCAAATTTTGTAATAATCCTTCTTTCAAGTAAAAAACCGTTCCTTCTTATTTTATCTGATAGCTGTTTATATATAACTGTGTCAAATGGCTTAGCTAGGTCTTAAAATAAAGATATTTTTTTTTAAATTCAAGTTAACTAGAATACTCTCAGTGAGATTTTCGATAGCACAACATGTTGGGACACCCTTAAGGAAACCAAACTGTTTCGGACTTACCACAATGAAACGATCCAAATACGCTATGAGACTTTGTTGTTGATAATCGACATGGATCTGTTGTTTGGACAATCTTCAAAGGAGTACAAAGATAAACTCAGTTCCTTTTTGTAGACCGAAACACGTGTGGATTCTAAATGAATTGTAAAACATGAAACTGTGTGAATTATTTTAAATAAAATTGTTAAAATGTTCCACCTAATGCAAATGGAGACCAAAACAATATATTTTGATCTCTAATTCAAATACTTTCCATTATTCTGTGACATATATTCGCAAAAAACCTTTTTAACATGTTCGCCTTTACGAGAGGATCTGTAATTATATTTGTTTATTTATCTTTTATGACATCGTTTAGAATCTTTTTCGAATTCAACTAATTGTTTATTTCGTTGATAGTACTCCACATTTCGCGAGAATTCCGACCCGTCATTGAGATTTGTTCTTATGAAAAATTTCCCTGGTTAACGTGTTCATTTAGATGACTCCTATATTCTGTAAAAGCTTGTTTGTTCTCTCATCTAGGTTTTCTCTTGAATTTGTAATTCATCTCATATCTTCGCTTTATTGTATGACTAGTCCCCTGATTATCCAAGATTTAAAATATTTGAATATCAAAACAGATTTAATCTGTTGTCTTCTACAATTCTAATTTCAAAAAATTTTTTTGAAGAAACTTTAAGAATTGAATTAATGTCTTTATAAGCACTGCTCATATTTAATAGACGTATAAAATCAAAATTCATCCTACAATATTAAATGGAATTAAGAAAAACCAACGAATATAAATTGTCAATTGAAATTAGAATATAAATAAGCAAACATTTTTTGTTTCGTTCCAGGCATGCGTACTGAACTCTTCAGACAAACGTACGGAGCCCTATTTGTTATAAAATGTATTGTTTTCAGATCCTATATTAATGAAAAAAACTCTTTCTCAAAAATATGAAACATAATTTCAAGAACTTCTCAAAAACTAATTTATTTGAAATATTCAATATATTTGAATGAATTACTTCAAAAAATCTCAAAACATGTAGCACATTCTCAAGAAATAATTAAAATTACGATAAGATCAGTTCAACTTCACATATAAAAAATAATAAAATCAATTAAACAATGTATAGACTTACCGAGTGCAAAGTTCAGAAATAAATTATCTTCAAAAACATGCAAATAGGAACATTTATATCCAAGGTACTCTATGTTCCATGTTCCCAAAAATCATAGGAAGGAAACGACTGGGCGAATTGATGCATCTTCTTTGTGAATTTTTATTAGACCGTAGAGTTTTGGTGAACTAGGATTCATATTTATGAGACGATAATTTGATTTAAATAAGGAGATGTCTGACAAAGTTTTTCTCAATGATTTTTGAATTTTAGTCGTCGGGTCAACGGGAGTTTTTACGATATCTTGATTTTTAATGAAATCTTTCATTTTCTCTATGTACTTCGCCCTAGGAAGGATAACTGTGGCATCTGATTTATCTGCTTTTGTGACGGTAAGATCATCGGATTGAATTTTTTCTTTTATGGATTTGATTATATTCAAAATATTCTGTTGTTTCTTAGGGTTTTTGAAATTTTTCAGATAATTTTATCCACCTCATCCGCATTTTCAAGTGCAATAGTGGACTCAACAGTGAGAATTTCTATTACTTTTTTATTTTTAATTGGTGGGCCAAATTTATGACCTTTTTCGAGTAAGTTTAATTCGTTATCTGAAAATTGGGATTTTGACATGTTAATGACGCGATCAATTGTCCTATATATTATATTTTCACTTCGTTTAATAAATTTGGGTTTTTGAGTTTTTTCTAATGAATTTAGTTTTTTGAACTGTTTAGGATATTTTGAAAAAATGAATTCACTAATTTCTTGTCTAATTTTATCACCAAACATATCAAATTCAATTGATTGAGTTTATGAGTCAGTTCTGCATGCAGTACCTTGACATAATGTTGTACAGTATCGACTAATCGACTAATTAAAGTTTGAGAATTGAATTTCCAAATATTTAATGGATTTAATTCTATAAATATGTGGACAACTACAATTCCTTGTAATCAAAGATTCAGCAAAATAAATGGTTGTTCTGTTGAGGTAAGGTTGGCCATCTTCGGTTAGGTGAAATGCGACAAATTTGGTTTTCTGTGTATTCTGACTCAATTTGCTATCGTTTAATCACGCATTTACTAGTTTCAGAGCTAGTTCAGCAGCTTTGTGAGTTTCAGTCCAAGAATTTCTTTTTAACGTCAGCACCGTATCATCCGCATAAGAAATCATACTTAAGTTCGGAATATTCAGAATTTTATTAATGAACACTAGAGAAGAATTGGCCCAAGGACTATTTCTTGAAGTATTTCAATAGTTGGTACAAGTTACTTATGTATATTATAGTTCGTATAAGATCACTTAACACACCAGAGATTTTGACATATTGTGTTCTGGTAGTTAAATAATTCTGCATTTTGATTAAAATAATTCACACAGTTTTATGTTTCACAATTTATTAAGAATATTGAAACGTGTTTCGGTCTTTGGACAATCTTCAAAGGAGTACAAAGATAAACTCAGTTCCTTTTTGTAGACCGAAACACGTGTGGATTCTAAATGAATTGTAAAACATAAAACTGTGTGAATTATTTTAAATAAAATTGTTAAAATGTTCCACCTTATGCAAATGGAGACCAAAACAATATATTTTGATCTCTAATTCAAATACTTTCCATTATTCTGTGACATATATTCGCAAAAAACCTTTTTAACATGTTCGCCTTTACGAGAGGATCTGTAATTATATTTGTTTATTTATCTTTTATGACATCGTTTAGAATCTTTTTCGAATTCAACTAATTGTTTATTTCGTTGATAGTACTCCACATTTCGCGAGAATTCCGACCCGTCATTGAGATTTGTTCTTATGAAAAATTTCCCTGGTTAATGTGTTCATTTAGATGACTCCTATATTCTGTAAAAGCTTGTTTGTTCTCTCATCTAGGTTTTCTCTTGAATTTGTAATTCATCTCATATCTTCGCTTTATTGTATGACTAGTCCCCTGATTATCCAAGGTTTAAAATATTTGAATATCAAAACAGATTTAATCTGTTGTCTTCTACAATTTTAATTTCAAAAAATTTTTTTGAAGAAACTTCAAGAATTAAATCAATGTCTTTATAAGCACTGCTCATATTTGATAGACGTATAGAATCAAAATTCATCATACAATATCAAATGAAATTAAGAAAAACCAACGAATATAAATTGTCAATTGAAATTAGAATATAAATAAGCAAACATTTTTTGTTTCGTTCCAGGCATGCGTACTGAACTCTTCAGACAAACGTACGAAGCCCTGATTGTTACAAAATGTAATGTTTTCAGATCCTATATCAATGAAAAAAAAACTCTTTCTCAAAAATATAAAACATAATTTCAAGAACTTCCCAAAAACTAATTTATTTGAAATATTCAATATATTTGAATGAATTACTCCAAAAAATCTCAAAACATGTAGCACATTCTCAAGAAATAATCGAAATTACGATAAGATCAGTTCAACTTTACATATAAAAAATAATAAAATCAATTAAACAATGTATAGACTAACCGAGTGCAATCTTCAGAATGATATGATCTTCAAAAACATGCGAATAGGTACATTTATATCCAAGGTAGTTTATGTTCCATGTTCACAAAAAACCATACAAAGCTTATAAGGCACTTGGTCTTAGTTAAAACCATTCAACACTGTATAATGAATTTCTTCATTTAAAAAACCTAATATAATTATATATTATATATAAAATAAAATAAGAAGGAACAGTTTTTTACTTGATAGAAGGATTATTACAAAATTTGAATATCAAAACAGATTTAATCTCTTGTCTTCTACAATTTTAATTTCAAAAAATTTTTTTGAAGAAACTTTAAGGATTAAATTAATGTCTTTATAAGCACTGCTCATATTTAATAGACGTATAAAATCAAAATTCATCATACAATATCAAATGCAATTAAGAAAAACCAACGAATATAAATTGTCAATTGAAATTAAAATATAAATAAGCAAACATTTTTTGTTTCGTGTCAGGCATGCGTACTGAACTCTTCAGACAAACGTACGAAACCCTGTTTGTTACAAAATGTATTGTTTTCTGATCCTATATTAATGAAAGATAACTCTTTCTCAAAAATATAAAACATAATTTCAAGAACTTCTCAAAAACTTATTTATTTGAAATATTCAATATATTTAAATAAATTACTTCAAAAAATCTCAGAACATGTAGCACATCCTCAAGAAATAATTAAAATCACGATAAGATCAGCTCAATTTTACATTACCCTTATCAAAAATTCGCATTACCGTTATCAAAAAATATACTGAATATTTCATATAAATTAGTTTTTGAGAAGTTCTTGAAATTATGTTTTATATTTTTGAGAGAGAGTTATTTTTCATTGATATAGGATCAGAAAACAATACATTTTGTAACGAACAGGGCTTCGTACGTTTGTCTGAAGAGTTCAGTACGCATGCCTGGAACGAAACAAAAAATGTTTGCTTATTTATATTTTAATTTCAATTGACAATTTATATTCGTTGGTTCTTCTCAATTCCATTTGATATTGTATGAAGAATTTTGATTTTTTCGTCTATTAAATATGAGCATTGCTTATAAAGACATTAATTTAATTCTTAAAGTTTCTTCAAAAAAAAAATTTTTTTGAAATTAAAATTGTAAAAGACAACAGATTAAATCTGTTTTGACATTCAAATTTCTCAACAATCCTTCTATCAAGTAAAAAACCGTTCCTTCTTATTTTATCCAAGGTTCAATTTTTTTATAATATTTTTTGTCTTGAAACGTTTCTTGAAAGTAGCCATACCGATATTTGTTTTTAAATTTTGGAAAAAAGTCGAGAAAGCTTTTTGTGGATCCTCCTCTCACTTTAAAGATAATTGTTCAACAAATTAAAATTTTGTGAATTCTTTCCTTTTGGAATAGCTTTCATTGTTAGACTTAGAAGGACTAGATGACTTCACAGCCAAAAAACGGGATAATGATTTGTTAAATCCATCTGTATTATTCCCGATTCAAAAAATATTTTTTGTCTAGTTTTCTTACTCAATTCAGTGAATATATGGTCTAGAATGTAAGGATAGTTCTCTGTAACCCTAATAGCTATGCTAATATTCGCTTCAAAACCACCCAATTGTAGGCAAGATATATAATTCGGATGGTACAGATCAGCCGGATTAATTTATCCAGACTCACTTCAGAAGAAAAAATCCCCTATGTTAATATTTATACTTCGGAAATCAAAAACGCATTTATTCTGTTAGTCTTACAATTTTTATTTCAAAAAATTCTTCAAGAAAAACTTATAGAATTAAATTAATGTCTTAAATAAGCACTGCTTATATTTAATAGACGTATAAAAATCGAAATTCACTATACAATATCCAATGGAATAAGAAAACCCAAAAAATCAATTGTTAATTAGAATTAAAAATAAGTAATATCGAATGTTTCGTTCCAAACATACGCACCTGAACTCGTCAGAAAAGCACGTGGTACTTATTTTTTGCCCTTGACCAACATTCGAAAACATGTTCAGTTTTCTAGTATTATTTATGAAAACTAAATCTTTTTCATAAATACACAACATAATTTTAAGAACTTCTCCAAAACTAATTTATTTGAAATATTTAATATGTTTAAATATTTGAATAAGTTACTTCAAAAACTCTCAAAATCATATAGCACATCCTCAGAAATAATCAAAAATTCAGATAAGGTCACTTTACATTTATAAAATAAATTCAATTAAAAATAAATAAACTTGTAATCTTACCAGACAATTTCTGCAAAATCTGTGAACGCAAATAAACTAGGTAGGTACATCTAATATCCAAATCCAAATCTATGTTTTATGCTAAACACAGAAATCACACAAAGATTGTAAGGCATTTTATGGCCTTCATTAAACCAATGGAAACTGTATAATAAATTTCATTATTCAAAAACCTAATATAATTATATATTATATATAAAATAAAATAATAAGATGCGGTTTTTTACTTGATAGAAGAATAATTATTCTTCTATCAAGTAAAAAACCGCATCTTATTATTTTAGTTATGAATTATTTTTATTTAGTCTCGTATGAATATTTCGAAATCTCACCCACTTAAATCTCCGAAGTAGTAATTCAATTCTTCGGTATACTTCATAATATTTGTAGAAAGAGTTTCGTGTGATGCCTTTATCAGATAATCAATACCATTTATCTTAAAACACAAGCAAAAGATCCTATTCAGAAAATGCAAAATCTTCGGTTCTGTAATACTTTATATAACTCTTAACATAAACAAAAAATCCACCATATTTACTGTGTTTAAAATGAATTGAAAACTCAGAATGTACTATAACATCTTAAATTTTGTAATCAATGAATCTGAATATACCAAAAGCTCGCATAATTCTTCCGCAAGCTCCTTATATTGAAATGGACACTATTCAAAATGCTATACAATTCAAATATCACTCTCGCACCCTAAACATCAAATGTTTGATTGACGTTAATAATCAGAAAAAACAAGCAACACATGAGAATTGCCATTCATTCCAACATAGCTTTTCCTAACTTCTGAAACTCTAACCAACCCAATTAAAACAGAATATTTCAAACAGTTGAACAAAGAGTGAAAGTAATGAACAATTAAGTTTTTCTTAATCTATATCTCAGAATACTCGCCTGTTCTCATGGTATATTTGTAACAATCCTCTGTGGTTTTCACTGCATTTACCTCATTTCAAATTTTTATTCGTTTATTTCCATCAGATGACCAAACGTTCCTGAATCCAAGCCTTGTACCGGCATACCTCAATATTTCCAATCGATTCTCAGTAAGATCCTCTTTGAATATGACTTTTGAATGTACAGAATATTTTCGCATCGCCAAAAATTCATTGCAGTATACTTCAATATTGAATTTCAATTATATTTGATGTGAATTCTTATTGTTTACTTTTACTAATCGAAAACACATTTTGATTGAATATACTGAGGCAGTAATGTCAACATCTTTGCATGTGCTGCTGATAAGTTTATATTTCATATTTTCATTCGGTATTTCATTCAAACCGAGGGCAATGATATCCTTTAGGGTAATCAGATTTTCATCCTTTGGAATTCAATTTGAAATTATTGTTATTGTTTACATCGGAACATTGTGAGGTTAATAGTAATTTTGATTTCGTTCGCCTAGAGAAGTTCACATTGATGCGCGGGAAAGAAGTGACCTCTAGGATTTATTTGGAAATTGTAATATTGATGTATACTGAAGAGATCCAGATCCTCTAAGGATCATACGAGTCACAGAGTCCCTCATAGTCTATGTAAATTCCACCATTATGTCATTGTTTTTACCCGCGTTATTTCTGTGTCAAAATACTTTGTGGCGCTGTAACTTGACACATATGTGATTAGTGACAATAAAAAAAAGGGAACAATGTCCCTATAGCATCCCGATTGTATTTTAAAGAATTCAAGAGAAAGGTTCTTGGAAATAAACCTCCTGAGAAACTTACTCAAGATACTTGGTAACTCTTAGTAAGTAAACTTCTTTTAAATGTTTCTGATTAATTGCATGCTTTACATTTTTGAATACCACCTTTTGGTTAATGTGAAATTAGCGATGGCACGCTCGTTCTTTGTAATTCCATTCATCGCTTTTCCTTCTTGTATATTTGCTTCACTATTATTTCATCCGACCGGATTGTTTTAGATAAATTGCATTACCTTTGTATATATCTAAAGCTGCACGACCCTCAGAAGTTATCTGTTTGTATTGCACAATTTCTCTCGGTGCCTGGTTGCTTTTTGCTGTATTTGTAAATAGTGGTTCTTTATCTGCGTAATACTTGCTAATAGGGATTTGTATTATCTGTTCTTACTATTGCGGTGCTTGATATGTAACTGATTTGTGTGTACTCTTTTGTGATCCCCTGGATACCCATTTCTTTGTTTGTTCTTATTGTAACGTTCATTAACACGCCTAGGTGATGGGGTACTGTATCTATTTTATTATGTTCTAGTCAGTTCGTGTTACATATCAGTCATAAGCATGTGCCCGCTTTGAGAGATTGTATTCCATGTGAATCAGTGGCGTTCTTTAGGGTAAATTGCTGGGTAGTCCTGGTAGAGGATATCCGGATATCCAACGCTACTGTGAGAATAAGTGAGTGATAGCTAGATAATTGTTCCGAGGTATTGTGATATCCCCAGGGATTAGTTTACGTTACCCTTCAGGTGGTGTTCGGTTCGTTCTTCAGTAATATCTGAGCCTTCCTGGGCCTTGATCACCCCAAGGAGGCCAGATACAGTTTCTTTGATAGCTATTTTTCCGGTCGACTCGAATTATGTTAGATCTGCTCTTCAAGGAGAACTCCTGGGCATGCCACAGTTACCCTTACCTTACTGTCCATTTAAACTTACTCCTTGTAATGGATCGTTCAGCACTGGTTACCGGAAGTACAGTTGAAGAAAGTTGAATACAGGCTGTATTCCTCTTTCCCTGCATAACTTTAACCCTTTCCGCTGCATAAGAATGATATCTGATTTGAGCGAGTTAACGACCTAACGATATGTAGTAATAAGTCATTTAGACCCAGGGCGCTATTGGTTTCACTGGGGCGCTTTGCGAACCACTGCCTAGAGTAGTTTTAACCACAGGCTGTGTGTTTCCATTTATTGAGGATTGTAGCTTTTAAATATTAGTAATAGAAATATATTATTCTGGTATTATTGTGTTTCGAATATTTGAACCTCCTGTCACTGTTTCCTTGCTCTCGTTAGGTGTAATTTGAGTTTCCTACACAACGTAACGTCCTATTCGCCCGCCACTAGACGATCACGATGAAAAGGTTAGCGCTCTTTAGATCACTTCGTATAATCCCAGATCTTTAAAGAGTACTCCGTAAACCACTAGATCTTTCAGAGTACTCCGTAATGTACGGGATAGCTCAATACTTCAAATTAACTTAAATTACATGACTTTTAATTATTCAATGTATGTATTTTGCACAGAAAACCTTGTTTTTAAAGAACAATTTAGTTGAATACAATGAAGAATGCGTTTAAGCTCTAATTACATTCTCTTGAAGGATAAACAATTACATTGGTATTTATGTGTCCTTATCTGAATTAAGATATGATTCATGTGAAGAAATTCTGAATTGCAATAAAATACATGCTAATATACAGATCTTGGAGTATTGGAAAATATCCATTTAATTAATAAGGGTTAAGATTATGTAATTCCTCCCCTTCTTGGAGAAAGGTATCACCTGAAGGTGTAGCTTTAGAGAATACATGTTTTCCAAAATGTCTGAAAGCAAAAGCAATTATAATTATTACAAAAATGAGCATTACGATAAATAATACAGAAATTTTGAAAGATCGAACATCCCATTGTTCTGAGTCTTCTAACACTATATCGGAAACGTCTTCTTTCTTGATTTCTTCATCATTGGATCTACTTTGGATTACATAGTTCGGTTTGGGTAAAATGATATATTTTTCTTCGTTTATAGTGGGGATAGGAAAAATTTCCTTTTATAAGTTGCTTATAACACATTTGGAGTGGAGAAGTGCCATTGAGGGAGTAAAATAGTTCTTTATTTGTGGTGGCCATTTCTCTTGAACTTTCCATGGATAAAATACTTCCATCTTCTAGTAATTTAATATCTGAATGGGTAATGGCTGTTATTCTGGGGAAATTTGCTGTGTGATTCTTCAACAGGTTTTTCAAAAATTCTGAAGGTTTATTCAGAGGTTTTTAATCACATAAGAAATCTGCTTCAATTGGATGGCATTGGTTTGTTGACCATTCTAGTAATTCTTCTTGCCAGAGCATATAAGAATTGGTATGGGAAATGGTCAAATTATTTTGGGGTAGGAAGTAAAAGTTGTATAGGTTATATCGTTTTTCATAAATAGAGGGAATTGATATCAAAAATAATAATATTTTATTTTGGAAGATAATCTTCGTATGACATAAGTGATAATAGTCTTTCAAATGATGAGCAGGTATAGTGGTGACGTTCCTTATCAATTCAACAAATTTAGCATAGGGTAACATAGACTCATGTAAAAGATGTAATCTTGCAAAGCTGATTGCTGTTTGGATTTCATCAATCGTATTTTTGATATCTTCAAGTTCAAACGTCATGAGATGCATCTGTTGGACATCACATAATTGTGGAACAATTTGTAATAATTTCAAATTTTCATTCAGTTTTGGAAATTTGGTAATGTATTTATTTTTAAGGTGATTAACGACAGTTGCTATCTGCTTCTGATTCCTCATGATTACGTTCTCATTTTTCTCTATACAATTTCTCATCAGAATCTAAGGTTTCGAATAATATTTTTGAAATCTTGCCACCGAGATTAACAAGTTCTCTTTTAGTTATTATATTTTCATTAAGAACCTCTTCAAGGGTTTTAAAATGTATTTCATTGGAATGTTGTAAATATCTATGATTTGCTGTATGAGTGAAACCTAATTGTTGCTTTTTAAGGTTTTCAATTTCTTTCTGATATCTGAAAATTATTTCTTCTATCCTATTCAGATCAATGTGATAGATCAATTGTGAATTTCTATTTGTGATATAGGCTTTTCCTAATAGGACAGGTAGTATATAAATTTCTAATGGTATTATTTCCAGCGTGATTGTTATCACAATCAATTTCAACAAAGTTAGGAGAATTATGGCAGGTGTCATTTTGAATCTAAAATAAAATCTTGAATTAGTTTTTGCGTTGTTTTAGTACTTTCTTGTGATAAATATGCTTTTTTTATTATCTTCAATACGATGCGAATCAATTTCGCGGGCATCTATTCTTTTATACACAGGATCAAGTTTACGCGTTCTAGGATTTTCAACGTAGGCGGGATTTTGATTCAACGGGTGATTATCTGTGGCATCTCTTTTTTCATTTGTTTTATCTAAACGTGCAATATTTTTCTGCCTAGTTTGTTCAATTCGTTTCGAAATATCATTCAAATTTTCTAGGTAATTTGCAACGTAGTCTTGAACTTTTCGTTGTGCGTTTGTTCAATAGGCAAGGAATAATTCAAATCGCCTTTCATAATTTGGCTTGGAGTCATATCTAAACTCGAATGGTTAGGATTATGACAACTAATTAAAGCTTGAGAAAGTTTATTCTGAAAAGTGAAATTTCGAATTTCGAGTGTTCTCAATTGCTGGATTAATGTTAAGTGAAATCTTTCTACAAGTGCATTGGGATAAGGATTATAATTTGTAATATAATGAATCTCGATTTTATGGATTTTACGTAAATCTTGAACAACATTATTTTTAAATTCTATTCCATTGTCGCACGTTATTTGGTTTGGTACTCCGTAATGTTTGAAGTTTAATATTAATTTATCAACGATTTCTATTCCGTTTTTTTGGAGTAACGAGTAACATTGTCCTATTCTTGAAAATGAATCAATTAAACTCAAACAGTATGTTTGATGAAATCTTATGATATCACAATAAATATGGGTAAACGGTTTCGAACCGATAGGGTTAGGTTTAAATTGCAATTGAATAGGGGTCCGTTCATATTTGTTTTTCTGGCATATTTCACATGAATTAATGTAATTTTGACCGTCTCTGTTTATATTTGGCCAATAATATTTCCGTATTAAACTAGCTAGATTTTCTCGAAAACCACGATGTATCGTTTTGGTTTCGTGATATTGTTGGATTCTGAGTTTCCGTTCTTCTGCATCTTCAACATCTTTTAAGCACGTTTGTGAAATTTTCAAATCAAAAGTTTTATAGTCAAATTTATTGGATGGAGTAGTCCGTTACTTTGTGATAGTTCATTTTAATGGAATGAAATAAGTCATTCCATAGTCAAATTTATTTTGTAAAGGTGCAATAAGAGATTTCTGTAATTCAGGAGATTTGAAATATATAGTATAGGAACTTTTAGGACGAATGTATTCCTTAATAAATTTGAATAAATCTGTTTCAATCAAATTAATAGAAACGATAAATCTGAGTTCAAATAATTTAATTTTAGTTACGTTGTAACTTGATACTTTTTTAATGATTCTTTGTAACGGCGCTGAGTTAAGATTTCTCTCAGTATATGGAAGTTCTAAAATAGGATTTTCTATATTACTGTGAACAGTAAAACTTTCCGTTTCAAAATCAATTATATTCTCAGATTCTGAGTCATTATTTTTCTTTTCATCATTATTTTGGTTTTCGCTATTTCTCCTTATTTTGAATGCATAGTTTTTTGAGATTAACGAGTGATCGGAAAACATCCTCGTATTCCGCTTTGTCATAGTAAAAATCTTTTGTGATTAAATAGTAAATATATTGATTTTTCGTTTTCAAAATCCCTACATCTCCTTTCAATTTATTTTGCGATATTAATTCATCTACGTGACTGAATTTTTGTTTGAAATCTAACGCAATGCCCTTATTCATATGAAAATCTTCAGACATGCAAGTCTAAAGATTTGTGCTAACGCGTACTTTTTAGGGGCTTTAAATAAATCACCAATTTTTTGATTAATATTTGAGGGAATTTCAAGGTTGTCAGAAACTTTTAAGAAATGTTCATAATTAATATTCTCCTTTGATTCTAAATTAATTCGGCTTGAAACATCTGCATTATTAGTTGATCCTTTTTTGTATTTGATTTCATAATCATGTTCTTCTAATTTTATTCTCCTGCGCATAAGACGTGAATTAGGTTCTTTTAATGAGAACAGCCATATAAATGGTTTATGATCGGTATAGGTGGTGAATTTTCTTCCGTAAAGATAGGGTCTAAAATTCTTACAAGACCAAACGATAGATAACAATTCTATTTCTAGGGTGCTATATCTGTTTCTGCAGAGTTCAACGTTCTGCTGGCATAAGCAATGGGAAGATCATCATTTGGAACACCTTGTGATGATATGGAACCGATTGCGTAACCTGATGCGTCGGTGGTTAACACGAATGGCTTATCAAAATCTGGATAACGAAGTATAGGGTGATTCAATAAATTTCGTTTGCATATTTCAAACTCTTCAGTATATTTGGAATCATAAGTATTAATTTTACTGCCTTTTTTAAAACAAGGTGTTGGGGGTTTCGTTATTTTCGCCGAGTGGGGAATGAATTTTCTAAAATAGTATGAATATCCGCAAAATGTTGCTCCATAATATCTGAATAAATAATTATATCGTCCATGTAAATATTACAAATTCTACCAATAAAATGTTTCAATACAAGATTCATGTATCGCTGAAATGAACCTGGCGCGTTTTTCAAACTAAAAGGCATTCTGAGAAATGCGTAGTGTCCGTTTTCTACAGTAAAAGTAAATTTTTCAATTGATTTTTCTTCTAATTCAATTTGATGAGAACTTGACGCTAGGTCAAGGGTAGTACAATATTTTTTATTGCCAAGTTTGTCTAAGATTCTTTCTCTCTGAGGTAAAGGGTATTTATCATCAATCGTTTTATCATTTAATTTTCGCCATTTTATTTTTCCGGATAAATCTTGCTTTTTAGGTACAATCACCACGGAAAATGACCACGGGGAAATACTAGGCCGAATAATTTTCTTTTCTAATAATTCTTCAATTTGGTTCTGAACTTCTTTTCTATGAACTTCAGGATATCTATAAATTTTAGCGTGAACAGGAACATCATCGCTTGTTCGAATTGTATGTTTACTTCTAGTTGAAAAGTTGAGTGGTTGACCCGGTTAATGAATAACATTTTTATTTGTTCGAATAATGTTTGTTAATTGACTTTTAATTTCCGGTTTCAAATGACTAAGATCGATTTGAATATTCGTTGGGTTTTGACATTCTTGTTGATATTTGAAAGGTATTTCACAAAAATCGTTTGTTAAAACTTGATTTTTGAAATCGAAGTTCAATCTTTACTTGTTTAAAAAGTCGGCTCCTATGAGTCCAGCACAGTTTTTATGAAATTTATATAAGATGAAAGGATGAAAATCAATTATTTGAAATTCAGAAAATAACGGTAAAGAGACTTTTTCATTCGAGGTTTGTTGTCTCATACACGCTGTTAATGTAGTACTTTCACGACAAATATTTTCGGGGAAATTATTATACGCAAATTTTGGATCAATTAGAGAAACTGAACATCCGCTATCAATTGAATATTTGCGTTTAGGATTCTCGAATTCAATAAAGGGTAATTGATTTTCAATATCTAGCGTTTGATTCAAGTCCATGAATCTTCTAGGGCTAGCTGTTGAAAATTTTCAGTAATATTTTTTCTATCATTCGTGAAATGTTTTCTTTCGTTCATTTCGGGTTTAATATGATTTTGAGAATTTGATTCAATATGTGTTAATTCTTCTACTAAAAAGTCAGGGCATCGATTATTATTGAAAAATTTTCTTTGGGGATTGTTCTGATATTACGTCGAATAATTTTGTCGTTTTTGAGGATAGTAAGGTGTTCGCGCTGACATTTTTTCTGGGGTAGTAGTAATTCTCTGATTAGGATTTAGTTCAAAGACATTTACATTGGGGTTTCTAGATGTAATCGGATATTGAGTGCTCATCTGACGATTGAAAAATTGAATTGGTTGCGGAGGGAATCTGGGTTGATTCTCGCGATAATTATTATTAGGGTGATCATTATTATGGTAATTAATATAAGAATATAAATTGAAGTTATTCAAATTGTACCGTAAATTATCGGTATGATTAGTATAATTATTTCTAGAATTATTTTTAATTGTTACATTCTTACGGCTCTTATAGAGTATTGGGCTAAATTGCAAATGTAATCTTTTACATCGTTTACGATATTATCAAAATCAAAAGCATTATTAGTAATTAAATAAGTACGAAGTTCCATCGGTGAATTAGATATTAATACTGTTTTACATATTTTCAGGGTGTTTGATTTATAAATGAGTTTTTCAGGATCAGGCATAGGATCAGCATCAATTCTATAATTGATACGTATTTTAAGAGCAATAATTCTATCAATAAAAACTAGCATATCCTCATTGGGCTTTTTCGCTAAAAACTGTAAATGATGTATCAAAACATGTAAGTTTATTTTATCGCCAAATTCAGTATAAAGAAATCTTTTGAGAACATCCCAATTATTGGGGATATCAGAAGTAGATACTTCTGCGAGAGCTCTATCCAGCTTGGATTTCACAACTGCGAAGCAATAGTCTTTCACTATTTGCTGTTAATTTGCAAACATGAATAAAAATTGTTCTGCACTACGCACGAACGAATGCAGATCATTCTCGATTCCAGAGAATTTAGGGAAAAGCATGCCAAAGTTTTCAGGCAAAGTTAAATCTATTCTTTCCTGTGCCATTTTCATAATTTTATTTTTATCACTATGAAGAGAAAAGAAGAAGAGAAATGTTATCAATTTCTTAGGTTTTTTATAATAATTTATAAGTTATAAGCATTTGAAGTTACACTTTAATTTTGACACTTGAAATACTGTACGGATGAAAAGCAAGAGTTTCACTGTTTTGTTTATTTAAAACAAATTGTGAAAACTTGAAACATACATCAAATTGTAGTTAAAAAAATAGGCTAATTTTCAACAGTAATCTCAAACCTAGAAATATTGGAAATTGTGTGAAATTGATAAAAGCATCATTTTTCCAATAATTTTGGCGGAAGGTACTAAGCTTTGAAATTAAATTTTTCGAGAAAACTATAAAAGGCCAAGACAGTCGAGATTGAATCAGTATTAAGGTAATCCATCGAAAGCGCATGTCGTTCTTATTAAAGATTTTCTCGTCAATAATCCAATTCCAAAACCTAAAAATAGATTGAAATTATTATTGTAAATGGAAATGTGTCAAAAAAATCACATTACCTAAGTGTTTTGAATGGAAAAATCCCAAATATCAATCAAGAATTCAAAAAATTGAATTCAAAAGAAGCAACCAACGAAGTGGGCTGAGAAATCCGAAAGTTCCATTCTTCAAGAACCAAAACAAAATCGTGCAACGGAGGAAGGATATTAAAAGGAACATAGAAAAATCAATGATCAAACTTACCAAAGGTAGAATTGAGTTTATTTATGCTTGCCAATTCAAATCAAAACATTTTTTGTTTACGTTAGAGGTACGGTTTTTAGAATTGAGGTTAGGTTAGTATAGAACATAGATGGGATTATTAATTACATTTTTCAGTAATCACTGATTTTATATGTCAAATTACTCAGTTTCAATACATATTTTAAAAATTAACTCATTGAAAATTCAAATTGAACCCTCCCTAATAAAACAATACAAAATTAATAATATTAAAATTTCAATAACAATTACAAAATTATAATCTTAAGCGTTAGCTGGAGCACACAGACATCATTCAGTTAGATACAAGGGTAATTCAACAATTATTCATACTCAAACTTGAAAAAGGTAAAATTCCATGATAAGTTATTGTAACCCAGTTGAGAGTACACTTTGCTGAATAATTTGTGATAAGTAATTAATAAAATTATTATTTCATAATTAATTGGCACCCAAAACGTAACTTTGATAGTTAATTATACTTATAATTTGTTTATTGAATTTATTCCATTACAATATATATATATATATATATATATAGGTATATATATATATAGGTATATATATATATATATTTATAAATATATATATATATATAAATAAATAAATTCTAAGAAAGACCAATTTTACTATATATATATATATATATAAAAAACAACTTTGTAACTTCCACGTTCTATGTTCTATGTCTAAGATTTTAACCTAAAAAGTATCACATGTTTATTTATTGAGTTAGTTATTAGAAATGTGAATTGAGAAACCCGAAGAAATAGCATTGTATTTGATTTCTTCCAGGTTAGTAAACTATTTTTTTTATTCATTTCTTTTTGTTTCTTTGTGTTTCTTTGTATGTTATTATTTTATTTTGTATAGGTTATTCTGTTATATTTTAAACTCAAGAAAATAAAATCTACCAGAATTATGACATCAAATCGTCTACTTCTTCAATCATAAAAATAAGAATTGATTACATTCTTATAAAAACGTAAGCTATTATGACGACATCCATGAAGATTTGGATCGCTTTGGAAGCATCCAAGACTGATAAGAAGAAAAATACATAGAAATTCAAATGGAACCAAACTACGGAAACGAAAAATACATATTATGAAATACCAGAGGACAAACGGGATATATCTGACCATCATGAACTTTTGGCTCTACCGAAGGTGAAGAATATCTTGAAATCGATTAAAGTAAGAGGTTCATTTCGTACGTGTGTCATTTCATTAAATCCGGAATTGAAAGAAATATATAAGAATGAATATTTACAATTGATTTATTCACCCGCATACGTGGGTACAGTATTTGGAAAAGAATCACCAAAAGAACAGGATACGGTAGAACTTTCAAGAAAAAGCAAGGATTTCCAGAGGATAAAGGAGGAATACACGCATTGTGAAGTAGAAGAAGATAGAAAACAAATTTTGATTTTACGGTTGTTTCTGGATGGAATAACGAAAGAATGGTTCGATTCTAAATTGATTACATTAGGTTTAAACAAAAGTTTTCAAATATGGAGAGATAACTGCTTAGAGAGTTTTTATGAAACTAGTTGACATAAATATAGAGAGGCCTATTCATTTAGGTATATAGGAGGAAGTTTAGTTGACTACGCTTTTAGGAAAGAAAATTTTTTATTTAATCTCCGAAATAATTTTCCAACTGACATATTAGTTGATTTAATTGTGACAAGTTTGCCAAATATTTTACAAGATAGAATTGATCGATCAAACGAGAACAACTTTCGAGAAATTATTGGATGAGTTGCGAAAGCTAGAAATTTCAAAAAAATATGGCAACGATCGAAATAAAGAAAACCATAGAATAAATGAATCTGCCGAACAAATTCCTTTCTATTCACAAACAAATAGAAAACCAGCTAAGAAGGAACCATGCTCAATTTGTGAGAAGAATGGTTTTTCAGGTAGAATTCATCCGGAGACTTTATGTCGGCTAAGGAATAAATCCAATAATTTTGAACACCAGTCACTTTAGCATATAGGAGCGATGAAGGGTTTAAAACCAGATTAAGTGTCGATTTTCGTGAACTCAATAAATTAATTTTTTCCGAACTACAGCCTTTCCCATTAATTGATGAAATCTTAGCCAAGACCTGAAATGCAAAATTCTTCACTACATTAGATGTAAATTCTGCCTTTTGGTCGATTCCTATTCGTATCAAAGATAGATATGAGACTACTTTTGTGACACAGAATGGTCATTGGCAATGGAAATGTTTACTTTCTGGACTTAAAACATCCCCGGCCATATTTCAACGTATATTGAATAATATTATCAGAAAATATAACCTGAATTTATTCTAATTAAAAAAATGTATATATGACAGTAATATATTTCCACAAAAATGTTTGTACTAATACAAGAATTGTTTCACCACGATGTGGCTTCTTCAGGTATTACATTGTACTGTCTGATGGTATTGAGTGTAACCGAGTTTATATACATTTTTAGGTACGTGACCAAATAATAGTAGCACAAGTCATAAAAACTCTAGGTGTTTATTGGAGTTTGCCGCTAAAAATGCCATTAAGGAAAAATATTTAGTAATGGAGAATGATCGACATCGGCTTGTTCGTTCAACGAATCAGACCATCAGACAGTACAATGTAATACCTGAAGAAGCCACATCGTGGTGAAACAATTGTTGTATTAGTACAAACATTTTTGTGGAAATAAATTACTGTCATATATACATTTTTTTAATTAAAATGAGTTTCCACCAAGTGAAGACCGAATCTATCAAATATGAATTTATTCTGCCTAAATTATATAGATGATATTCTAATATTTTCTTCTACATTTGACCAACACATAGAACATTTGGAGAATCTCCTGAAAGCAATATGTAATGAAGGATTCCGACTTAAATTTATCAAGTGTAATTTTGCAGAAGAAGAAGTCAAATATTTGGGACATATTGAAGGAAACAATACAGTACGACTTATAAATGACAATTTAATTTCCATTAGTAATTTTTCTTCACCAGATACTCGGAAGAAGATAAGGCAATTTTTGGGTAAAGTTAATTTTTATCACAAATATATAAAAGATTCAGCTAGATTATAAGAACCGTTGCATAATTTACTGAGAAAAGATGTAAAATTCAATTGGTCATTGGCTTGTCAGTAAGCTTTTAATAAGGTTATTGGCATCCTTTATTCTAAGCCAGTTCTTGCAATTTTCGACCCAAGTGCCTATACTACTATATACTACTCTGTCAAGAAAGTACCGGGAATTTTCAATTAAAACAAAATTTTTACATTTTATCGTCAAAATTTATTGGGTCGCCTTCACAATAGGCTCCATTTGCTCCAATACATCTATGCCAACGGCACTTCCAATTATCGAAACCTCTTTTATAGGCGCTTTCCGGGATGGATTTTAGCTCTCGCGCCGAATTTTGTTTTATGGCTTCAATCGACTCAAAACGGGTGCCACGAAGGGGAATTTTAGTTTTGGGAAGAGGAAAAAGTCGCAGGGAGCCAAATCCGGCGAATACGGTGGTTGCTGAAGCACGTTTGTTGAGTTTTTGGCGAGAAAGTCAGTCACAATTGTAGCTCGGTGAGAAGGCGCGTTATCGTCATGCAAAATCCATGAGTTGTTCGCCCACAAATTTGGCCGCTTTTTACGGATACGCTCACGCAAACGTTTCATAACGCCTAGGTAATACTCCTTGTTTACCGTCTGACCCTCTGGAACGAATTCGTAGTGCACCACGCCACGGATATCGAAGAAAACAATGAGCATCACCTTCATTTTCGAGCGGCTTTGGCGTGGTTTTTTCGGTTTCGGCTCATTTTTTGCCACCCATTCCGATGATTGCTGGCTTGTTTTCATATCGTACTCGTAGACCCAGGTCTCATCACCAGTTATAGTGCGTTCCATGAATGTAGAATCGGAATTACAGCGATCCAGCATGTCTGAAGCAACCTGTTCGCGATGACGTTTATGAAGAAAATTCAGGTCTTTCGGTACGAGTCGTGCGGCCACCTTTCTCATGCCCAAAATATCAATCAAAATCGTACGTGCGGACTCGTGGGATATCTTAAGATCATGTGCTATCTCTCTCAAGGTGGTACGACGGTTTTCCAGCACCCTTTCCTTAATTTTATCGACGTTATCTTCGATCGAAGCCATCGATGGGCGACCACTTCACGACCGTCCTTGAAGGCTCTGTACCACTGATATGCACGAGTTTTTGATAGAGCATTATCACCAAAGGCCTTTTGCAACATTTTCAATGCATCGGCACACGAAAATTCATTTGCAACACAAAACCTTAAACAAATTCTTTGCTCAACGTAATCACCCATAGTAAAAATCGGCACGCACTCTGACAGCTGTTGCAAACACACTAGTTGACAGATCCCGCTCAAGCTTGGTATAGTAATTAAGGACAGTGGTGCCAACCTAGGAAAAAAAATTTTTACCTGCCTCATTGCCCCGCCAGATTTAAATCGATAATTCCCGGTACTTTCTTGACAGAATGTATACTAATGCTAGTATTCAAGGAGTAGGAGCTGTTCTTAAACAAAAACAGATTAATGGTGAAATGAAATCCGTAGCATATTTTTCTAAAAAACTAAATAAATACCAAACGAACAAGAAAACAATATTCCTAGAATGTCTGGCAATTAAAGAGGCAATTAAATTTTGGAAATATTGTCTAATAGGACATAAATTTATTCCTGTTGCTGACCATAAGCCATTAGAAGGGAAAGAATTTCGTACAACACCAGATGGAGAGCTGGGAGAAATGATAAATTTTCCATTACAATTCGATTTTGAGATTAGATATGAACCAGGAAAAGGAAATGTAGAAGTAGATTGCCTTTCTAGAAACCCAGTTCTGGAAGAAACGGAGAATATGGATGAATGTATAAGAATAGTAAATTTGCTGGAATTGAATTAAATATTATAAAAAACGAAAATAAAACTAGGGCATGGACGAAAATAGCCGATGAATGTATTGGAGAATACAATAGAACAGACCATTCTACAACTGGATATAGCCCAGAATATTTACTTTGTGGTAGAACTGATCCCATTGCTCCAGAAAAACTTATTGAAGAGAGAAATTTACCAAAAGATAAGGAAATAGCATATAAAAATTCTTTACGCTATCATCAATACAATAAAAGACTGATCGACAAGAATAGGAAACATTATGATTTTAAAATTGGAGACTATGTTTACGTTGAAAATAAATCAAAATTGAATGGAAAAAAACTTGATGAAATAAGAATAGGACCTTTTCCAATAGTGAAAAAAATTTCTAACATTATATATGTGATAGATATTGGAAATAAAAGAAAGGACAATAACTATTTTCATGTACTTAAGTTGCTCCCATGTAAATACGCAAACTTGTAATGAGGGGTGCATACTTTGTGCGGGGGGATGTAAAAATAAAACTGTTATTTTTAGGAAAAACAACTTTGTAACTTCTATGTTCTATGTTCTATGATCTATGTTTTATGTCTAAGGTTTTAACCTAAAAAGTGTCACATGTTTATTTAGTTAGTTGTTAGATATGTGAATTGAGGAACCCCAAGAAATAGCATTGTTTTTGATTTCTTCCAGGTTAGTAAGCTATTTTTTTTATTTATTTCTTTGTATGTTATTATTTTATTTTGTGTATGTTATTCTGTTATATTTTAAACTAAAGAAAATAAACTCTCAAATAGAATCATGACATCAAATCGTCTATTTCTTCAATTATAAAAATAAGAATTGATTACATTCTTCTATATATATATATATATATATATATATATATATATCTACTATATAAAAATAAGTCCGGTTTTCCTCCCTGACGCTATAACTCTAGAACGCACGAACCGATTTCCACGGTTTTGCATTCGTTGGAAAGGTCTTGGGCTCCGTGAGGTTTATAGCAAAGAAAATTCAGGAAAATTCAGGAAAAATTCAACAGAAAAGTGGGGAAATCGTTTTTCACATACAGCGCCATCTCTCATACATAGCATGTACTACAAACCAATACTTCAAGTAGATGGCGCCGGTGCGTGATAAAGTGTTTGACAGCTACTCATTATTCTCTGCTCAGTTAATTTCATTTAAGCTCAGTGTAAATTATGTGGATCGTGCATTTGAAGTTAAATTCAACACTCTGTCCATAGTCCAAAATGCCTAGAGAACGACGTGCGAACATCGGCCGCCGCACAAGACATGCAAGCCAGCAACAAGTCTATTCAAGGAACTTAAGCGAAGAAAGACAAAATATAATAAGAGAAAATGACCGATTGAGACATCGCGTGAGCACACGAAGATCATTGGCATCATACAATCGCTTGGCATTCCAATATGATCCCACTGCGAACTACAGTGATGATGAAAATTTGGATATTGGACGAATGACGACTATATGCCGATATTGCAATGCGTTAAAGTTCAAAAGAGAAACGGTTGGATTGTGCTGCGCAAGTGGAAAAGTCAAACTGGATCCATTACTTATACCACCACAGCCACTGAAAACATTGTTTGATGGAAGTGATTGATTTAAACACAATTGATACTCCAACGTGCAATATTTCCCGATCCAGTGCAATGGGAAAATTGTTAATGCAATGCAAGCTCATTGTTTGGGATGAGTGCACAATGGCACATAAGAAATCACTTGAAGCACTTAACTTCACACTGAAGGATCTTCGGCGAAATAACAACATCTTTGGCGGCTTGATGATATTGCTGGCAGGCGATTTCAGGCAGACGTTGCCAGTAGTTCCCCGTGGAACGCCTGCAGATGAATTGAATGCTTGCCTAAAGGCATCACCTTTATGGAATAACGTAAAAACATTATCGCTAACCACTAATATGAGAGTTCAACTTGAAAATGATCAAAGTGCTGCACAATTTTCCAAACAATTGTTAGATGTTGGAAATGGAAAAGTCCCAGTTGATGCGACATCTGGATTAATTACTCTTACCAACGACTTTTGCCGATTTATAGACACTCAATTAGTTCTTATTGAAAATGTTTTCCCAAATATTAGTGAGAATTATAAGAATTATGCTTGGTTAAGTCAACGAGCAATTCTTGCCGCAAAGAATAATGATGTCCACGCACTGAATTTCACCATTCAATCAAAAATTGCTGGCGATTTGGTGACATACAAATCCGTTGATTCAATAACAAATCCCGATGATGTAGTAAATTATCCAACGGAGTTTTTGAACTCTCTGGAGATACCAGGATTTCCACCACATAACTTGCAACTCAAAGTTGGTACAGTTATTATGATACTGCGTAATTTGAATCCACCGCGACTTTGCAACGGTACTCGACTTTCGGTAAAGAGACTTATGCCGAATTTAATTGAGGCAACCATTATTAACGGAAAGTACGCAGGTGAAAATGTATGTATTCCTCGAATACCAATGATTCCGACTGATCTTCCGTTTGACTTCAAACGATTGCAATTCCCAGTTCGCCTTGCGTTAGCAATGACAATTAATAAGTCGCAAGGCCAATCGCTTAGTGTTTGCGGGATAAATTTAGAAAATCATTGTTTTTCACATGGGCAGTTATACGTTGCGTGTTCACGAGTTGGGAAACCATCCGCTTTGTTTGTGTTAACGTCAGACCAAAAAACAAAAAATGTGGTTTACCAAAGAGCACTACAATGAAACAACTAAATAACACTTCATTTTAGTAGGTAATTGAAATGAATTTATTACTGTTGTGAAATGAAATAAATATTTTCCTTTTCAAATATATAACAAAAAAATTTTTTTTCTTTATCTTCTAATCACCAAACGAAATGTTACATAAAACGAATCTGGTGGCGAAACGGAGTTCGCCGGGTCTGCTAGTATATATATATATATATATATATATATATATATATATATATATATATATACCAGTGAATCGTATAATAATAAGAATTGTCCAAAGTCTATGAATTAATGAGTGTGAGAGATAGTTTGAAATATACTATGATCTGGCTGCATAACCTGGGAGTTGGGGCCATTAAAGTGATGAATGAATATTCTGAACGAAACGGTGATACTGTCATTCTTGGAAAAGAGTTTCTGCAACTAAATCAAGTTGAGGAATATTGTCATCTAGAATCATCCTTTTTATAAGTGATTATACCTTCAATTTGAGTGTTCCCTTTGGATATATTTTTATTTGGAATATTGATGGGAACAGCGTTTTCTATGCGATCAAAAATTCCTCCACAAGGCCGATATTCAGTCTTCCCTCTGAACATCTAAGAGGTATGAATATTCTTTATTATTTTGTTCTTATCGTGACCGGCTCCTATGTTTGGATTTCGATCTCTGATACGCATTAATATGTCATTCAATTGAAGATGGATTGAAGTGAGCTGGCCGCAACTTTGATCACAAATTTCGGCTTGATCCGCATACTGATTTCTGGACGAGTTTTCGAAGGCGCTTTTAAAGAAGGTTCCAAACAGAATACCCATATCTGCAGCGTGAAAACGCTCATCATTATCGAGTTTCATAACGGATGGCCCCCCACAATCTCGCTTTTTTATGGAAACGAAATTCTAAAATTTCTTTAAATTGGTAGGAAGCTCATGTTCAACTACACTGACATAATAATGGAAGTCGTTTTTTATTAACCGTTTTCATCTGCCTCTAAGAAACTTAAAAGTATTTAAATCAGAAATACTATCATATATTTTCCACTTTTCATGAAACTTGTTTTTCTCTTTGACAGCTTTGATGATAGATAAGGAAAAGTAAGAAGGATATTCTAATTTTTTTCTTATTACAGGGACATTATCTACAATAACCTCATTTATTGAGTGGTAAAATATTCTAACGTATTAACAGTATTATTACGAAAATAAATCCATCACCGGATGTTCTGTGATTTTTCATTTATAGCTGGATAGTTTGCTCTCTTATAATCAAAATAGGTTACTACGGAAGTACTCAACGTTGTCACATGTTCCATTTTAAACAGAAATTCATTCGAAGGATAGGAAGTATCCTCAGTTACTGCAGGTGAAGAGAACATACCAACATTAGATATACGCAACATATTACACAAGATCAAATCCAGCACTCTATTGCCTGAATTTTTAATGCAATTGAATTGCATTTACCCTACATATGAGAGTGTGTCCATCAAATTAGTAGTCTTTTGTAATATTCAATGTCCACTTCACAGGTGGACAATTCATATCATAACGAATTAGTACAACAGCATCCTCAATTCTATAAATTACCAAAGAAATCTTTGATATTAAATAACCTTGCGCTACTTTGTCCTTAAAAGTTGAATAAACGCAGCACACGTAGACTTTCACTTCACCACGCTTGATAAGAATCCAAAGGTCTGCTCAGTTACTAGTGAACTCAGGTACAATCACAGTATCCAAGTAGAACTTTGTCGCAATGAGAACTCCACCACCGTCCTTTTTTATTGAAGTGGATGTTTCTCTCTCTCGCCGGAAAACGTTGTATTGACTAAGGTCGAAAAGCTCGCAATCCATTATACCACCAGGTTTCAGTCAAGCATGCATAATCGTAATCGACTGATTGTAAATTGGAAATTTGGTCCTTAAACCGTATGTGTTATGAAAATAGGTGTGAAAGCTCATAAACAATTACAGACAGATATTAGGTAGGCTTGATTGATTTTATTAGTTAGTAGGATTTTTCAAGACATTCTAACCCTCGACGAAAATCACCTTGGACCTATCGTCTTCTTTGAGGAATACTTTTTTTTCCATTCTTTACTCATATAAATTTGAAGTTATTTTCTCTAGCAAATTTCCATGTAATTCTATAAAGCAGCTTTTTTCTGGAGCCCGATTTTGATTATGATTCAAAGATAGGTTTAGATGCACCAGGGAGCAGCCGACAAGGGCCACGACTCGGATCAGCATCGTTAATTGTGTGGTAAATCTGACAATGATAGGTTTTGGTTGATCTGTGTTATGGGCCTGAATTCTATGCATGATGTCAATTTTCTCGTCAGCTAATGGGACATATATAAAAGTACCAATTCTCTATAGAACATTGTGCAAGTTCTCAATACGTAATTCAGGTACGCCCTGAATTTCCAAATTACTAGACCTAGAGAATTATTCAAAGGTAGCAAATTTTCTCTTGAGTGCCGATACTTCGGCTTTCAGCTCATTTTTTTCCGCTTGAGATTTTCTATGAGTTTCAGAGACTAAGAAAATGTCTTTAGGATAGTCTCAAAATTGGATATTATATTGGAGCAGATATTTCCTGACTCTCGCAATCGTCACCTAGTATTATGTGGTCTATTCCATTCAAAGTTTCCGATATGAGACTTCGAAATGATAATACTTTTTATACCCCTTTCCGGAGAACAAACAGTGCACAGAATGCTTCTATTTATAGAATGATTAATACCCATAATGATCACTGCACTGATTTGGATCTTTTCAATTGAATTAACGCTATCTTAGGAGTAGTTTCTCATAATTACCTGTAAGTTACTCTTGTATATCTGAATGTTTAGTTTCCAAATATTTGTATCATTTCCATTGTGATTCTGTTGTAGTCTAATGATATATTCGTTATAGAGCTAGATGAATACTGTATTCAGGGCTTGTCCCGTTGTATTCCATACCGATTCTTTTAACTAAATAAATAGTCACAGTTCGTCACCCATAGTATCATCAATCGAAGCGGTGAGCATTTCATCATTTGTAACGCCGACGTTAGAATATCTCAACACAGCAGAATTCATAGAACTCAGACGATCTCGGAAATCCCGCGGGTGAAAATCGGAATCGTCGGACGCAACACCGGAGGCAGCGCTCACATCCACGCGAATAGACAGGACTGGCATTCCCACTTTACACCCGAGGTTGGCCGAAACACGTCTGCTTCATATTTCTTTAGCTCGGAATACTTGTGTTTGTGTTAGTATGAAAAAATTTGCGGAAAAATCTGCATGCCAAGGCAGACTTATTTCTACTAATATTATCGTAGCAAATTTATCGATATCATTACTGCCAACTGACAAATAGTTTTCTGCTTAACAATAATGGAAAGATATGACGTAGATCCACCTGCAAGCTTTACTTTGCCTTTTCAGTTGAAGCCAATTGACCGCAATATTGCACGACGATTTTTTCGAAGAATCAAATCATAAGACAATTAAATTATTTGGTAATTTGTGTTGGAAAAGAAATTTATTATTTCGACCAAATTTGCACAAGAAGTAATTCAACATTATAACAACCTCTTGCACATGAATGATATATACCCTTTTAGGGACAACACTTAGATAGGGAATAGAAAATCAGTTTTGTGGTAGGCGTACTAAAAATTGAATAAAAGCTTATATCTGCCATTACTGAAAAAAATAAAGTGTTTCTAAATTTTTTATTAGTGGGTCATATCAATTTCCATTAACTTATTTTATTTATCAATAACTCTCGAGAAGCTTCACTTTCACCGAGTCTATATGCAATCCTTTAAATTAAGAATTATATATTCTAACCTCTATAATATATATTGAAACTATATACAAAAACTATCAAAATAATATCCTTATATATAATCAACATAAAATATTTTTCAATGTCTCGGAAAAAACCTTTTCACATCCCAACATGAAACGTATTAATACAAATGTATTAACAAAAGCTATATCAGTATGTATATTAACATACAAATACAAGAAAATCCACTTTTCCAAAATAATCTGAAATATTCAATATTTTTGTTAATACATTTGTATTAGTACGTTTCATGTCGAAAAGGCTTTTTTCCAAGACATTGAGGAATAATATTATATATATTGATTATATATAAGGATATCATTTTAATAGTTTTTGTATATAGTTTCAATATATATTGTAGAAGTTAGAATATATAATTATGAATTTAAATTCATATAAATTACTCATATCAAGTAATGACTCACATTCAAATTGGTTTTTAAATGAACTATATTCATGTAGAATCTAAATATCCACAATATATTCCTATCCTATTTATAATTTTTGAAATTCTGGTTATTTTCATTATGATGGGACATTATTTATAATTTTTGTCATGTTTTTCTGTGTTCCGAGTACAAATGGTTGTTGGTTGATGGTAACAACACGTTGATCATTTCTGTATTATTTTAGATACTTTAAAACTTACTTTGAGTTTATTCGTTCCATGTTTTATCCTATATGGTGAGTTAAATTTTGATCTTGTGATGTATTTGAATCTGAATTCGGTACATTGCTGAAGAGGTCTAGAGACCGAAAGAGCAGCCATTAAATGTTGCAGTTTCCGTTCAAGTATTTTTATGTGATCCTGTATTTCTATGTTGATATACATACTTATATAATTTTGATTAATAAATTTGTATCAATAAATTATTTCATTAGGGATTCAAAAATGTTTTTTCCGAGACATTAAAAATATTAAATATTAAAAATTATTTAATATATTGTTATATTTATAGGGATATCATTCTGATAGTTTTTGTATATATTTTCAATATAAATTGTAGAAGATCGAATATATAATTCTGATTTTAAATGACTTCCAACAAGTATTAACTCACATTCAAATTGTTATATGAAATCCATTCCATACGTCCAAAAATGAGAGTATTATTGCACTGAATATTTAGTCAGAATAAATGCAAGTTATTTCAATATGTTTTCTTGATTTGCTTTTACTAAGGAAGGAATATTTTCACAATATTTAATTATCCACGTACCATAATCTCCTTCGTACACAATAGCTACTCGGGTCCAATTCAGGAAAGTCATCACGTCTTGAAAGGCAGTATTGAGCAAATGTTGTGCAGGATACAAATTGATTGCAAATTCTCTGAATTCAGATTCAAAGTCTGGTCTGGCTTCCAAATGGGGAATGTCCAAGGCGTCGCATATCGAGTGGATGTGGGCTCCGAGCACAGGATCTGATGGTCCGAAAACTGCTTGCACCCCAAAATTGACCAGTTTGCAAGCTGCAACACGCAGAATGGATTGCAACTTCAGAAAAAATGCAATAAATTTAATGTTTTATATGTGTGAATTTTAATTCGAGATAGTCCGAATTTTAGGTTCGATAAACATGAAAGTTGATTTTCGAAGAAGCAGATCATCATCCTCTAAGACAGTTTATGTTAGAAAAAAGTATTCAATATATAATATTTAAATAATGTTATTCTGATTTTCACAAATTTTTATTGTTATGTTTACAACAATCGATTCGCTATCACAGTAGCATCAGTAGGTTTACATTTTGAATACATTATTCAAAATGTAAACATACAATAAAAATATGTGAAAATCAGAATAACCTTATTTAAATATTATTTAATATGGATTTTCACCAAGTAACTATTGATTCAATTCCATATTCGATATATTCAATCTCAACACAAGGCCTCACTCATTTCAGCGTTCAATATTAAATTTCAGTTGGAACCTGTTAAAGAACTATATCAAAGAAAATATTCTTAATCGATTAACATCCGAAATATATGTAATTCACAAAGAGCTCACGAACAATAGATCTATGTGAACGAAAACTTATAGAATTCATATGAAGTATCTCAAGAAACTGGTTCCCAGATGGATAAAATATGCCGATCTGAATAGTGAAATGTAGCAGAAAAGAGACATTCGGTTATATTTTTTTATTTATTTTTACAATACTGTTTACGTTAGATCTGAATAGTTGGTATTTAACGTTGATAGAACTTTAAATTGAAATAAAGCACATTTAAATTAAGACTGAAGCAATTTTTTTTTTTATTTCAGAGATAATTTTGTGACATTTATGTTTCAAAAATAATTTCCGGCATATGTCCACCACGACTAGCTCTGAGGTACCGCATTCAACCAAATCAATTTTGGACCACCCTTTCGAGTAATTCAGGCCTCATTTTATTAATAATACGAGTTATGTGGGCTTCCAAAGGGTCTAGTGCTTCTGTTTTATCAGCATAAACTAATGACTCGACATAACCCCAAAGAAAATATTCCAGTGGAGCTATGTCGTATGATGTTGGAGGCCAATTAATTGGACCATCTCTCGAAATAATGTTATCGCCAAATCTTTCTTTGAATAAATAAATTGTTAAGGTAGCAGCATGAGGTGTAGCACCATCTTGTTGGAACCAAAACACTTCTGGTTCGATACCATTCCAATTTTGAAATAAATAATCATTTACTGAATTGTTTCAGCCGTTACTATTTGGTAGTTGATCATAATTAAAACAAATTGTACAAATTACTATGTTTTACTACAACAAAATAAATACTTCACATTTTCTTGTGACTCAAATTTCGGGAAATGAACCGTCCCATCATCAGACAACAGAAGATCTTAGAGTGGTACAGTGGTATTTAAACAAAAGTGATAAATATCTTGAATATTTCAACAGATTCTATGTAACACCTAATAGTGGTACAGAGGTTTACAATCGGAACGTGATAAAAAACCAGGTTAAAAAAGAGGGGCCTTCTAACAGATATCGGAATGTAGGCAATCGACAAAGAAGGTTGTTAAACAGATGGTATCCATTAAAATACCTCAAATAATTTTTAGGGTTACATAACTCCGTACAGTCATTCATTATTTTTACATTATTTTGTTGTATATCTCAAATATTTGGATTTACAAAGCTCCATACAGTCATTCATTATTTCTTACATTATTTTTGTTGTGAACGGATTTGAAAATTTCAATAATCAAGTTTCTTTTCTTTTGAATCTACATGTAAAATTTTCTTAAGATTTTCTTTTGTCGAAAGGAGTGACTGTTTTGTGAAAAATGGAAGGCAAAAGTTGAATTTTTGTTTACTTTTCATTAAATTCATTTTATGCTCGTTGAAAAAGGTTTCAAACAGATGTTACTTTTTGAATATCTCAAATATTTTCGATTTACATAGCTCCGTTCATTATTTTTAAATTATTGTTATTGTGCACTAATTCGAAAATTTCAACAGATTCTAGATAATCGAGTTTCTTCCCTTTTGATTCTACATGTAAAATTTTAAGATTATCTATTGTGGGAAAGGAATGACCGTTTTCTTGAAAATGAGTGGCAAAAGTAGAATTGTCTTGAAGGAACGTCCTGTTTGTCCTATATATTTATTACTGCACGTAGAACAAGATAACTCATAAACTCCTGATTTGTGTATGTTTGGAGTAGGGTCCTTTGCGTTAAATAACACCGATGATAATTTGTTTTGCGTTTTGAAGGCAATATTGACATCTGATTTTGAAAAACTATTGGCCACTTTTCGACATATGCTACCAAAGTACGACAGAGAAATGATTTTTTTATTTTCTTGGGTTTTTATGATGGGATAAATTTGGCTCATGAACATTTAATGTTCATTTCTGGTACAGATACGTAGACGATATTCTTACGTGTATCTCCGGAACATCCAGACAACTGAGTCTATTTTTGAATTTTTCGAATAATATTTACCCAAAAATTAAATTCAAATTATAAAAAGAATCGAAGAACAGTAATACATTTTTAGACCTCTCGATATCACACTCAAATAGCAAAATAGATTTCAACGTGTTCAGAAAACCCACATCCACTGATATATGTATTCCTTTTGATTCCATTCACCCATAATCACAAAAAATGTCAGCGTATCAATCGATGATCCATAGAGCCATTTTTATCAAAAAATGACCGCGAAGCTGAAGTCCAAACTATAAAATCAATAGCGGCGAACAATGGTTTCAACCCCATTATAATAGATGATCTAATTCGACAGAAACTATCTTAAACAGCTATAAGCTAAATTTATCCTATCATAAAAACAGAAGAAAATGAAAAATTCATTTCTCTGTCGTACTTTGGTAGCATAAGTCAAAAAGTGGCCAATAGTTTTTCAAAATCAAATGTCAATATTGCCTTCAAAACGCAAAACAAATTATCATCGGTGTTATTTAACGCAAAGGACCCTACTCCAAACAAACACAAATCAGGAGTTTATGAGTTATCTTGTTTTACGTGCAGTAATAAATATAAAGGACGAACAGGACTTTCCTTCAAGACTAGGTTCAACGAATATAGAATGAGTTTCAGGAAAAAAAAACTAAATTCTACTTTTGCCACTCATTGTCTAGAAAACGGTCATTCCTTTCCCACAATAGATAATCTTAAAATTTTACATGTAGAATCAAAAGGGAAAAAACTCGATTACCTAGAATCTGTTGAAATTTCCAAATTAGTTCACAATAACAATAAAGTAAAAATAATGAATGACTGTACGGAGCTATGTAAATCGAAAATATTTGAGATATTTAAAAAGTAACATCTGTTTAAAACCTTTTTCAATGAACATAAAATGAATTCAATGAAAAGTAGACAAAAATTCAACTTTTGCCACTCATTCTTCAGAAAACAGTCACTCCTTTCGACAAAAGAAAATCTTAAGAAAATTTTACATGTAGATTCAAAAGAAAAGAAACTTGATTATTGAAATTTTCAAATCCGTTCACAACAAAAATAATGTAAGAAATAATGAATGACTGTATGGAGATTTGTAAATCCAAATATTTGAGATATACAAAAAAATAATGTAAAAATAATGAATGACTGTACGGAACTATGTAACTACAAAAATTATTTGAGATATTTAAATGGGTACCATCTGTTCAACAACCTTCTTTGTCGATTGCCGACATTCCGATATCTGTTAGAAGGCACCACTTTTTTAACCCGGTTTTTTATCACGTTCCGATTGTAAACCTCTGTACCACTATTAGGTGTTACCTAGAATCTGTTGAAATATTCAAAATATTTATCCCTTTTGTTTAAATACCACTGCACCACTGTTAGGTCTTCAGTTGTCTGATGATGGGATAGTTCATTTCCCGAAACTCGAGTCACAAGAAAATGTGAAATATATATTTTTTGGTAGTAAAACATAGTAATTTCCACAATTTGTTTCGAATAATCATTGCTCATCGATCTGTAACGAGTATCTTTCACTTTAACATTAGCTCCAGTATCGTTTAAAGAAATATGGATCGATGACGCCTCAAGCGTGTTAAGCACACCATACAGGGCATTTTTAGGATGCAATGGGACCTGCAGAATTTCTTGAGGATTGTTTCCACTCCATATACGGCAATTTTGCTTGTTTACATAGCCGTTCAACCAGAAATGAGCTTCATCATCAAACACAATTTCACGATAAAAAAGTGGATCAACTTCAAGCTGTTCTTGGGCCCAATCAGCAAACAAACGACACTTATTGTGGTCAAGTGGCTTTAGTTATTGAACCACTCAGATCTTGTATTGGTGTAAATCAAGATCTTGACGCAAAATTGTCCATGTAGTGGATGCATAGAGTACAACTTGTTGTGAACGTCGACGAATAGACAAATCTGGATCATCATTGACACTATGACTTACAGCAGCGATATTTTGTTCTGTACGTACTGTTCTTTGTCTTGCTGTTGCATCGAGTAGAGAAAATGTTGTCCGAAATCTATCGACAGTTCGACGACTAAACTGCTCTGATGGACGATTATGTAAACCATAAATTTCACAAAGTGCTCTTCAAGTTTGGCAAATAGAAGACTGATTTTGAAAATGAATTTCAACAATTTGTGAACCTTGTTGCGGTGTGAGTCTTTCCATAACAATTTGTCAATGCTTACTGAACCGATATGTCAAAACAACATGGCTTCTTCATTCTGTCAAATCACAGTTATCCCATAGAAATTTCTAGCACTCTAAAAAAACACCCGATATATGTGTAAATAAATATCTTCAATTCAGAAAATGAACCTTCTGAGATCTATTCAAAACTATTCATACCTACTTGAATCCTGCGAAGGTAGCGATCTAGGATTCGAAAAATCGGCGGTGGGCCTGATAAGTTCACATTATACAGGGTGTCCCAGAAGGACGTTCTAGCCGGAATCGGGTAACGGGTTGAGTCATAGTAGTCAACAGAAAAATATTTAAAAAAATCTTAGTCGTGTACTTTTCAAATTATATTGCATTTCCCTTTATTCAATGAAATGCATACCCTGTGATGATTTTTGAACTCCTGTTGCTACAATTTTTCACTTTTTCCAAATTTCATTTTTCCTATGTTATACCGAATAGCGGCTTCTATAACCTGTATAGTTCAATTCTAAGCCAATTGCTCCGCTTGGAAATAATGTCACTTTTTTCCTAACCTAGTATTCAAAATTAAAACTTCGCCCAACTTCAATTGACTGTAATGAAAAAACATTGTACTACGTCAGTTCCACAAGTTACTTCAAAAGTTAGCACATTTAATAAGGATTCCAAAATGCTATAATACTTACTACATTATTTTTTAGATTGAACAAAAAAGGTTTTTCTCAAAGAAATTCAGTTTCGTTTTATGACAAGATTTAATAAATTCACAAAACATGCTCAAACTCCCCTTCTTCAGCCGCAATATAAGGGCGACATCTTCTCAAAAAAGATTGAGATATCAGACGAGCGAATCTTCCGTTATTGACGAATTGCATTGCTTCCCTTATTCTCTGCCGAAGCTCAGCTATGTTTTCAATTTGTTTTGAATAAATTTTTTCCCTCATTGCTCCCCAGTAAAAAAAAATCTAGGGGAGTCAAATCAGGTAAACGGACTAGCCACAAGATTGTACCAGATCGCCCTATCCATCTGCCCGGATATTCTTCATTTAGATATTCTCTAACTAAGAGGGCATAATGCGCTGGGCAGCCATCGTGCTGAAACTACATTTCTCTAAAAATACCAAGTGGCACGTCTTCAAGTTACTTTAGAAAGTGATTTCGTAAAAAATCTAAATAAATTTAAATCTGGCAACTCAAAAGGTCCTATAACACTTCCGGTCAAAATTTTAGTCCACATGTTCACTTCAGAAAGATATTGAGATTTATTTCGTCTCATTAAATTCGGACTTTCTACGTGGCACTTATGTAAATTGTGTAGGTTCATGTAAACTTCTTTTCTAAATGTTGATTTATCTGACCACAAAGTTTTTTCTAAGAATTGTGGGTCTTTCCGGTTTTTTTGTAGCATGGTTTGGCAAAACGCAACCCGAGGTTCATAATCCCTAGGTTATAGAGCTTGTACTCGCTGTACAATATATGGGTGGAGTTTATGTTTTTTCAATAGTTGGTGAGCTGTGTTTTTGGGCACTCCTGTACTTGGATCTTTCTCAACTGCTTGAGGCACAATATCGTCGAAAGAAAGGAAATTCTTCCTTCACCATGCACTTTGTTTGGAAGTCGGTCCGCTGTGAAGAGTTGACGGCGCACATTCGTAAAAACTCGATGACCTGGATAACGATACATTCTCGAAGCTATACTAGCGTTACTTCTTCATTCCCAATAAACGAGGTGCATGTTGGCATATCATGTGTGGTAGACACAGACATGATGGCAATACACAATCACAGGTTAGTCCAGGTAATATCAAAGTTAATAATAATAATAATAATGATAATGATAATAATATTTCTTTATTTCAAATAAGGTTCACCAAGATGATAATCTGAATTGAAATAGTGTCCTAAAATTAAACATAATCAACTAAATTTAGCATCGAAAAAATCTCCCAGTTCATAAGGTTCAAGATTTATTATCCATGATTTCATTCTATTTTAAAAAATTTTTGGGCTACTTATATTCTTTAAACTATTAGGTAACTGATTGAAGATTCTTGTACAGCTATATGCAGGATGTTTTTCACTCAAAGTTAATCTGTGTATTGGAAAGTTTAAATTTTGTGTTCTTGTATTATACTTATTACTAGTGTTATATCCAATGAACTTATCTTTGTTCCTATGAAGAAATACAGAACATTCATAAATATATAAACCGTAAATTGTGAATATATTGTTTTGTTTGAACAAATTCCTACATGTCTCCCTAAACTTTAAATTATAAATTGTTCGCAGAGTTCTCTTCTGCAGCAAAAAAAAGTGGTTGTCTGTAAAGTCGGTTTACTGACGATAGTTGAACGTGACAACGTCTTAAGAAAATACTGATGGAATGGTAGCATTTTTCAAAAGAAAATTTTAATTTCATTTGTTTAATAGATTTGTATGTATATAGAGAAGGAGGTAATTGGAAATCACAATGAAATTGATCAAGTTAGATTTATTTGTACGCATAAATACAATTATGTCAATTGTTTTTTTACAATTTAATAGTTTTTACAAGTATAAATGTGCGTTGAGCAATTGTTTTACAACTTTTAAACATGTGTAATATTTAATTTCTTACAATCTGTGTTGAGAATAGGACGATGATAGGAAAAGTAGGAAATGAAAGGGGGTGTTTCGAGTTTAATGTGTCTTGAAAAAGTCAAATCGATGGTGGTGCCTCCTAGTGTTGTTGAGTTATAAACGTCTGATGCACAATCGACATAAAACATGTCTTTCATGAATTTGATGAATGTTTCGTCATTTTTCACATTTGTGTTGAAGTCGCCACAAAGAAGAATTGGTATATCGGTATCAACTTCCATGATGGGATGTACATACCGGCTGTTCGTCAGGCTTTTTTTCCATGGTGGGATTGTAAGCGGTTCTGCAAAGTAAATCGTCGTTCGAAACAATTTAAAAAAAATATCATAAAATTCTTCATTCTGAAAATCATTTTAATTTAAAAAATCAAAACACAACAAAATACTTGAATAAAATTTATTGTTTAAATTTCTACTCAATTGTAAAAATTTAAATTTTGATTTTATTATTTTAATAAAATAATTAAATTTTTTCAATTAGTTACTTATTATTTTTGCAAATTTAATTGTAATTTGTTATAAAAAAGTAATAATTTTAAATAATTCATTATAAGAATAAACATTGATTAAATTATTGTTTATAAATCTTGCATTTAAAATTTTAAATTTGGAAACATTAAAATTTTCGTACATCTACTTTTTAAAAAGCCCGTCTCAATGTGTTTGATATAGGAGAAAATGTTCCCTTTGACGGATGGCTGGTCCAACCTGTCAATTCAGACACGTTGTTATGATATGTGGAAGATTTAATATTTATGTTTTAATTTTTTTAAATCATAGCTACGCTCGATAATTATTTCGATTGAATAGTAAAGCCATCCATTTTTACTCATCTAGAAATAGTCTGTTTTAATTTTGTCAATTATAGCATAACCTACAATCGCTGCACTAGCGGACCGATGCTATTCATTTTAATGATGAAAGCACGAATATTCGATAATATATCACTGAATATATAATGAATATATAATTAATATCGAAAGAATCATTACCTTTATCGCTGTAATTATCGTTGCTATAAACAATTGACACCACATTCACTTTTCACTGCACTTGATACTCGATCAAAACATGTAAATGTACTATAGTATAGCAGCTGTCCACGCAGACGCATCGCTCACTCAAGTAGGAGAGAGACGGATGTCGAACGCTGCCGAAAGCAAAGGCCGATTGTGCTTCTTTGTCGCTCGTTCCGCGCTCTCGCTTGCACTTCAAGCCTTACATGGAACGCCTCAGAGCGACGTAACGCCGCATGAGTCATGTTTTTTCGTGCGTGCAGCCGGCTCTATCGAATTATAAGACGTTGTCACGTCAAAACATTTCTTTCAAATTTTGATTAGTACCCCAGAAAATTATACCATATCGGAGTCTAGATTCGAAATTCGCGTGATACAATATTTTCAATAATTTCTCATTCAAATATTTTTCAGATATTCTGATGGCAAAGTTAATTTGACTCAGTTTTTGACTTAAGTAAGGACAGAAAAGAGTCTACAGAAATCCCCAGGAATTTTGTATTATTTGTCACAAAAATTTCCTCATTTCCCAATGTTATGCTTGTCGGTTTGCTTTTATTATTCCTGTTGGTGCTAAAAATCAGAAGGTTTGTCTTTTCAACATTCTGTACTAATTCATTATTTTTTAACCATTCTTGTGTCCTATTGAAGAAGTTGGTTCCTGTTCTGACTGTCATTTTTTTCTTTTGCTCCAACCAGTAAGTTGGTGTCATCTGCGTAACTAATCAATGACTCTTCTCCTTCTTCCTCCGCGATGTTACCCAGGTCATTGAGAAAAATAAGAAACAGAAGAGGCCCCAGGATACCTCCTTGTGCGATACCTCTAACCTTTATAAGTTCTTCAGATTCAGCATTCTCCGCACTTTTTTTGATTTTTACCTTTTGTTTTCTCTTGCACAGGTATGATTTGATCCAGTTTAATGCCTTTCCTCTTATTCCATGGGCTTGAAGTTTTTTGAGCAGATGTTCTTGATTTATCGAATCATATGCTTTTGACATATCCAGAAATATTGCCAGGGCTAATTTGTTTCCCTCTAGCAGTTCCAGTATATTTCTCGTCAGTTCAATGTCTGATATATGTAAATTGATTGTTTTAGATGTCCAATTTTCAACATTAGTGAATATATTGTCTATGCAGGACCTGGATTTGTCTGTTATTCGTGTATGTTCATTTATAGTTTGAACTAAATTGAAAGAGTTCATAAGATTGTCCAATCTGGATATCGGTAGATTTTCTGTCATCATTTCAAGATTGAAATCGCCTGCTATAATAATTTCCTGCTAACATCCATTAGCTTCTATTAGTAGTTCTTCCATTTTATCTAGGAAAACATCTGAGTTCCCATTTGGAGGTCTGTATACTGAAATGATCAGAAGTTTCCTTGATCCTACCTGGCAATCCACAGCTGCACATTCGAAATTTCCTTCAAGTGAGTGATCATTTATATTTGTTACGACTTATATTTTTTTAAATATTTTGTTGATGACTGCTATGCCTGTTAGCCGATTCCGCCTTGACGTCGACTTCTGAGACACCCTTTATGTTATTCATTTATTTTATTTTTCAATGTTTAATTAGATTTGAACTCGGTATCGAGTCTTTTCAATGATGTGAAAAATGAGGAAAAATAATGAAAATAAAAACTATATTGACACGAGGGGCGGTCAATGTATTCTCAGTATAGGCATGGAAGAAAACAGAAAATTTCGGATAAATTTTGTTTTTCAACGTAATCTCTTAGAACTTCAATACATTTGTTGAACGAGAAATAAGCTTCTCTAAACCTTGTGGAAAATGTTCGTCCGGCTTCTCCTCAAAATATGTTATAATTGCTATTTTCAGTTCTTCATCGTCGGTACATCTTTTTCCACGAAGACATTTTCTCACTTATGGGAATAGGCGGGTCAAGTCTGGACTGTACGGAGGATGGGTAATTTCTTCGAAGTCACATTCCCTCACAGCAGCCTTCGCCACGCGGGCCTTGTGACCCCGCAAGTTGTCGTTGAGCAGTAACACCCCTGCTGTGAGTTTTTCTTGCCCTTTTCCTTAAGCTGCTTCTCTTAAATTACGCAAAGTGATTGCGTATGATGCTGCCGTGATGTTTTTACCCTTTTTAGTGTATTCTATCAACAAAATACCTGTTAAGGCGCAAACTGCAGGTACTCTATGCAATATTATGCGCAAATTACTTGCACATGTACATTCTATAAGATTTAATTATTACGATATAATGCGTAATCTGTATACGGTGGTTACTTCCAAAAGAACTAAATTTTTCTATGAAGGAAGAATAACTACAGAAACCATAAACTTAATTCCATGTAATTTTTGATAAATCAAATATTCCACGAGTTGATTAGTTCAGTTCTTCGAGGCAGTCATACATATAGCACCACATAGAAGAAGTTCAGTAAGTTAATTTTTAATACATAAATCATTTTGTGACACATATTTTATACATCAAGAATATCTTCAATAGTTGTCAAGTGTAGCATTTATTTATACAGTTCACTTATACTCTTATATTTAATCATCAGTTTTTTACTCTATTTATATTAGTTATATCTAATAGTAAGAATTCCTGGCAGGATGTCTACACACACACTATTCATGTTGGTTATATCTTAAGGAGTGCTATGCAACGTTGATTCTGAAATACATAGGTTATTTTGATATATTGGCAATATTTCTAACAAGCTACCTAATCTCTAGGCCATTTCGATCACATCTTAATTCCATTTGTAATAAACTAGTTGCAAATTTAGATTGATCACTTCGGGCCTCATTGATATTCATGATCCAATTACCCCGGATATTTCGTCATCCATTCTATAATATTGTCATAATTTGAACGATTTAAAAAAAAACTGACATCCTTCTTGGGTGGCGTGCAATAACTGATAAACACCGATTGAGTTCCTCCAAAACGTAAATACGTCATCAACCGCAAGCAGACTTCATCGTGTACCAGAGAATATCTTGAATTCAAGCAACAATTACCTGCAGCCAAACCAGTGGAACTCTACGAAAACGCAGTTTGTTCCGTCATTTGAGTTTGTTAAAGTGCGAAAAACTTCTTGTGAAAAGTGTGGCATAGTGAAAGTTACTTCTACATGGGAAGTTTTACCACTAAAACAGAATTACCTACCAGATAGGATTACCAGTAGAACAGGTAAACATTACAGAATCAAGTAATCTTTTCATTATCCTTTTTTCTCAGAATTATTTTTGCTAGGTTATTTTATTCAAAGTAGTCAAGCTTCTGTTTTCACTAACGATCATTTTCTCAGAATTCTAGTTGTTCGTCATTTCATCGTTAGCAGTCAAATATTTCTTAATGAGTGCCGCTCTTTCTCAGAATTATATTGCTAGGTCATTCTTTTCAAAGCTGTTAAAATTCTATTATCACTAATGATATTTTTCTCAGAATTATAATTGTTCGTCATCTTATTTTTAGCAGTCAAACCCTTTTTTAATCAGTAACGCTTTTTCTCAGAATTCTATTTGGTACTTCATTTTATTCTCATCAATTAAATTCCCCACTTATCAGTGATCTTTTGTCGGATTTCTAGTTACTTGATAATCAAATGTTCAAGTTATTTCAGCAGTCGAATTCTGTTTTCATTAGAGATCAATGTTTCTCAGAATTTAACGTCACCAATTCTGAGTCGAAATAAATACTGAGACCTGAATTCAAAATTTGAACGGTAAGCGCGGACAATGCAGGGGAGATGTTTGATTGATTCGGTCTTTACTTGAAGGAAATTATTTTTATTAGAAAATATTTAGCACACTGTATTTTATTTCCAAAAAAATGTTCGTAATACAATAATTGCTTCACCACGATGTGACTTTTTCAGGTATCTACATTCTACTAGCTGGTAGTGTTCAGTGTAACCTAGTTTGAATACATTGTTAGGTACGTGACAAAATAATGGAAGAAAAAGTCATAAAAACTCAAGGAGTTTATTGGAGTTTGCTGCTGAAAAATGCCATTGGGGAAAGATATTCAATAAGGAAAATTTGTCAACAATTGCTTGTTCGTTCAAAAGGATTTTACGGGCATTGAACCTGTTGTTTTCAAGAAATTATAGAAGTGTTAATCTAGAACTTTTGCTTTCAACGTGGATAATTTCATAGTTATTGTTGAAATTATGCCTGAATTCCTTAAGATAATTAGCATATGTCGAATTTAAGGAATCAGATTTATAACTCCTTTGGTGTTCTTGGATTCTTTTCTTGAATGATCTACCTGTCTGGCCAATGTATACTAAAGGGCAATCATTGCAAGTTAAGGTGTAGACTCCAGATTTATTTTCTTTATTTGTTCGATCCTTATTGTTTTTTATGTAGGTATTAACGATATTGATGGTTTTAAAAGATGCGTCGTAATTGAAATTTTTTTGAAATATTCAGCATAATTTTCAGATAAACCATTAACATAAGATAACGAAAAATATTTCTGCGTATTGTCCTCTTTATGATTGGGTATACGAGATTTAATGCAATTTTCTTTTGTTCATTGGATACCATTTTGTCTATAAGAAAGGTGTTGTAAACGTTGTATGGCGCTATTTGTTAAATAATATTTAATTCTTTCAAAAAGTTAACTGAATTCAATGTGACATTCAACAATCTATGAATAAAACTATTATATGCTGACATCTTTTGGTTATTGGGGTGATTTGGAGTTTTATGTATTGTGATGTCTGTAGATGTGGATTTATGAAAAATACTAAAAGCATGTGAATTATCTAGTCTTGTTATTGTAAGGTCAAGAAAATTGATACTTTGGTTCTTTGCTTCTTCGATTGTGAGTTAAATTTTCGAATGGAATTTATTAACGATCTTCGTAAAGATATAAAGTTGTCGGTCGGTGCCTTTGAAACAACAAATAATGACATTCACATATCTATACCAATATGGGAAATATTTGTTTATCGGATTCAGGTGTATTTTTTATTCTGGATCATCCATGAAAATTTTAGCTGATATTGAACTGAGTGGATTTTCCATCAATAAAATTTTTTGTTGGTTCGAAGGCACCAACTGAAAACTACATATCTCTACAACGTTCATTAATAAACTCCACCTGAAAATCAAATTCACAATCGAAGAAGAAATAATAACTTCGAAATTATTGACGTTTAAAGCAGTAGTTCTAAATTAACACTTTTAGAATTTCAAATCAACATGTACAATGCCCGTAAAATCCCTTTGAACGAACAAACAGATATCGAAAAAGCATTACTTAGCGGCAAACTCCAATGAAAACCTTGAGTTTTTATGACTTGATCCTCCATTATTTTGTCACGTACCTAACAAAATATTTAAACTCGATTACACTGAACACCATCAGCCAGTAAAATGTAGATACCTAAAGAAGTCACATCGTAGTGAAACAATTGTTGTATTACAAACATTTTTGTGGAAATAAAATACTGTCTCTATATATTTTTTATGCAAGATAGCTTTAAAATTATGCGAAAGTTTCCTGAAACGCTTCGACATCGCGAAGAATTCTCTAGTCACATTAAATTATTCAGCGCACGGACAATGCATTCACGGAATTTCTGACAATACAAACAGAGTTCATCTCAAGTTCCGGATGAAGAATATTCTCTTGAGTTTGAAGAAAAAAATTTGGAGCTCACGGAAAGCGCCCAGAAACTGCTAGAGTCAGCACCGGAAGTAGATAAGAACGTCGAACAAATACATCACGCCCGAATTGAGAACTTTAAAGGCAGTCCTACGCCACTAGATGAGTCGTCATTAGGACATGAAAATAGCTTCTCGAACACTCGAAATCTAAGCCAGCACCCAGAAGTATTCGTGGCCGTGACCAACAAACACAATTCCATTAATCACGAAATGAATGCATTTAGTGACCATGCGCAATGCCACTTGGCGATCCACACATTAGATCGCGATACAGGCAAATTTGGGAAAACAGAAGAAAACACACATCACAAAATATTGCCTTCGGGAGAGAGGTATTCAGGAACTCACTTCCGCAACAACAATAAAAAGAGCAAAATCAGAGAATCACGTTCCGCAGCTCTTAAATTGAAAACATATCGTGAACTAAGCCACATCGCACACTGTGGTAAACAAGAATAAATCCCTGAGGTTTTCTCGAAATTATCGACGGGTGTATCCCTCAATAATACAGTTATGATCAGCTCTATCGTCCAGGAAGATTCATTTACTCAAATTAGTTCATATGTGTTGTCTTCAACAGACGATATAGAAAAAATGCATCGTCAAACATAAGTGCTTCCTGAAGATGCTACATATCCAAAAAAATCTACATTCATCCAATCAAAACAAGCCAAAGCAAGAATATGCCGGAGCATGAAATGCTATCCGCGCTTTTCATCAGTTAGCCAAAAAAGGAGGTTCTCATCATTCAATTCTTCCACATTAAAAAGCGATTTCTGCGTCGATGATTTCATTACTGGTGCGAATTCTCACCAGGACAAAATCAAAATTTGCGATGATTTCGACAGACAGCATCCTAAAAAAGAGTGATTTTTCTTTGTGTAAGTGGGCTTCCAATGTTCCAGATACCATCGAGTCCTATCCTTCTTAATAAAATAATACACAAATGTCGCTCAATTTCGACGCATCCGTCAAAACATTAGGTAAAATCTGGAACACTACTGAATATTTCTTATATTATTCAGTAAATTTTGACCTTTTTGGAAAGTATATCACCAAACGTGCAATTCTCCCACATATATCTGGATTATTCGACCCTTTAAGATACCTGGAACCAGACAGTTCATGCCAAAATTTTTATGCAGCAATTATGGAAGGTTAAAATAACTTGGGATGAATACATTTCTGAAGATATACACACATCTTAGATAGTCTTTACCATCGTTGAAAAATATTCGTTTCAACAGCTGTCTAATTGCCTGTTCTTCTGTAAATCTTCAAAATCACCTCAAGCCTCTCTGAAAGGAAGGTTCTCCACCTTGAGTCCTTTCATCGATAAAGAAGGAACACTTTGGGTTAGCGGACGATTGAAGAATTCTAAACTTCCACAGCATCAAATGCACCCCATTTTACTTGCCTCCAAGCACCAAATAACAACCAATCTAATTCGTGCGCTTGAATCATGCTGGAAAACTAGCTACGCTATATTCAATATGCCTACACTATTGGCCTTTCAACGGCCGGAACGCAACAAAATGGATAATGTACCAGTGTGTACGATGTTTTCGCGTGAAACCAAGGGGTGCGTAATATATCATGGGCAATCCATCTGAAACTCGCGTGTTAAGCTATCGACCCTTTTTGAATGTCAGTGTCAATTACCGCGGACCATTGTTCATTGAGGAGGAGCGTTTCAGAAGCCGCAAAAACAAGGTTTTTGTTCAATATATGTTTGCACGGTCACTAAGGAGGTTCAGCTCCAATTGGTTAGTGACTGAAGTTCTGAGGTCTTCATAGCTTGCCTCAAAAGATTCTTCTCTCAAAAAGAAATCACTTGGCATTTCATATCGTCCAAATGTTGGTGGCTTTTTTGGAAAGATACAGTCAAATCCTTTAAATACTATTTCATTCGTACTGCAGGCGATATATTAAACTCACTGCCCAACTCTTTCATCTGACTCCAATGATCTTCTTCCTTCAACTCCCGGTCATTTACCCGTTCGTGGACCTTTGTCTGTTCAGCTTGATCTCCAAAAAGTTTTAAGTTCTCACCTATCCACCTGCAACATGTCGAACAAATGAAGCAACATTTTTGGACACGATGGCGGAAAGAGTACATGCACCAGTTGATCACCCGAATTAAATGGCAACTTCCTGAACACAACACAGCAGTGAATAGCCTCCTTCTGATAAAGGAGGATAAGTTCTCACCTCTCGAATAATCCTTCGGCAGGATCATAGAACTCAATCCTGGAGAAGAGGGAATTATCGTATCCGTGAAGACCTTACATCCTGAGTATAAGCGTAGTGTGAAGAAGTTATTTCCCCTTCTATTCAGTGATGAAACCAGGACACAGGACCATTCATCCAGCTCATGCTCCAGCCAAGTTTCTACATGCAACTGCATGCATTTGTAACTTTGTTTGGCCTCCCTTATTTATTATCACTTTTTCTCCTATTCATATATCATAATTTGTTATATTTGATTGTATTGACATTGATATTTCATCGCCAGAGAATATGTTAAGGCGTAAATCACTTGCGCATGCACATGTAAGTGTTATTGCATAATGCATAATCTATGTACCGTGGTTGATTCAAAAAGAACTATGTGCCTGTATGAAAGAAGAATAATCCTAGAAACCAAAAACCAAATTATATGGAATTTTTAATAAATCAAATACTCCACGAGTTTATTAGTTTAATTCCAACACACGAGTCTTCTTGAGCCAGTCAGATACACAGCACAACATAGAAGTTTAGTAAGTTAATTTTGTATACATTAATCATTTTATGACACATAATTTTATACTTCAAATATATCTAAATTTGAATATCAAAACAAATTGAAATATGTTTATCTTCTACAATTTTAATTTCCAAAAGAATTTTTTATTCAAAAAACTTTTAGAATTAAATTAATGTCTAAAACAAGCACCGCTCACATTTAATAGACGTTTATAATCAAAACTCAATATACAATGTCAAATGAAATAAATAACCCAACAGATATACGGAAGTAATTAAAATTAATAAATGGTGCTTGTTTTAGACATTAATTTAATTCTAAAAGTTTTTTGAATAAAAAATTCTTTTGGAAATTAAAATTGTAGAAGATAAACATATTTCAATTTGTTTTGATATTCAAATTTTGTTATATTTCTTCTATCAAGTAAAAAGCCTTTCTATTTTATCAAATATATCTTCTATACTTGTCAAGTTTAGTATTCATTTATGCAGTCCACTTATTCTCTTATTTCTTATCATCAGTTTTTTATTATATTTATATTATTTATATCTAATAATAATTCCTGACACAAGGTACACATACACACTATACGTTTTTGATATAATATCATGAAACAAAATTTTTTAGGAGGCTAACAGAATAAATCTGTTTTGAAATTAAAATTTTGTAATAATCCATCTATCGAGTAAAAAACCGCTTCTTATTATTCCATTGTTTCCGTCTTGTCGGCACTGCAAAATATATTATTTCTGTAAAGAAAAAAATTACATTGCTTTATATTACCTGGGTAATATGGAATAGCAAGTGCACGGTAAATATGGAATATTCCTTATTACCCGTAATTCGAAAAGTGAACAAATACAAAACTGACACCGTGTTCAATCTTTAAACACAGGGAAATCACAACTTGACATTTTCCAGCACTGGTAACGTTTAGCGCCAATTTTAGTTTACAGCAGAACTCTACAGTTATGAGGAATTTTCTCATATTTATTAAGAGATGGGGCCACCTGATTAAATAATGTTACTTATATATATATATATATATATATATATATATATATTTCTTCAATTATAAAAATAAGAATTGATTATATATATATATATATATATATATATATATATATATATATATATACTAGCTGACCCGGCGAACTTCGTACCGCCTTAGCGTAGCTTTGATGCACTACTTTATTTTGTATAGCTGACCTATCTTATGTATGAGTACCTATTCAATTTGAACTGGAATCTATAATATCCTCCATATAAAAATGAATCCTTATTTCTCTGGTCTCGCCACACCTGAGGACTTTACTAATTTTTATTAAACAAAAAACAACATATACATTTTCATAATAGTGTTTATTCCATAGGGTTAAATTTCACTCATATTTTTACAAATCGCTATTGAACAACTTTGCATTTTGAAGTAAACATTCAGCTCAACAACACGCGCGCTCTAGAAAGCAACTAATATCCTCTATACCCTTCACTGCTTCTCACTATTCTAATGCTTTTTGATAAACTATATTTTTAGTTTTATGTTCTGGCGCGTAAATAAATAATGTTGATGGTTTTCCGACACGGAAACAGGCGACATATAATTGCCCATGTGAAAAACATGGATTTTCTAAGTTGATGCCACATACACTTAGCGACTGCCCTTGCGATTTATTTATTGACATTGCAAATGCAAGCCGCACTGGAAACCGTAAACGTTTAAAGCTGAATGGCATGTCGTTCGGTATCATAGGGATGCGTGGGATTAAAACATCTTCGCCTTTGTACTTCCCTTTCCAAATTGTGGTTTCGATGACGTTTTCAATAATTTCTTCACCGCAAGCCGGGTGCCATTACACAGACGTGGCTGGTTTATGTTCCGTAACATAATAATTACTGATCCGATTTTTAATTGCAGATTATGAGGTGGTAAGCCGGGCAATTCCAGCGAATTTAAAAATTCTGTTGGATAATTGACAACTTCATCTTCATTAGTAATGGAATCAACTGATTTGTAATTCTTCAATTCGCCAGCTATTTTCTCTTGAATCTGAAAATTCATTTCATTCACATCAACATTTTTTGCTGCCAATATAACACGTTCGCTTAATCAAACGTGATTTACGTAATTTTGAGCAATGTTTGGGAAAACCATCTCCATGAGTTCGGTCTTTGATTCACAAAAGTTACAAAAATTGGTAGGGAATGTAATGTATCCAGATGATGTATCAACAGCAATAATACCATTACCAATATCGAGCAGTTGTTTGGAAAACACTTCTCCAGACTGGTCTTCCTGCAATTCGACTCTCACGTTTATACTCAATTTAAGTGTTTTTATGTATTTCCATAAAATGGACGACTTCAAACCTGCATTCAGTTCATCAGCAGGCGTTGAGCGTGGAACAACTGGCAATATTTGTCGAAAATCACCTGCCAATAGTATCATTCCACTACCAAACCGTTTTTTGTTATTTCGTTAATCTTGCATCAAGCGATCTAATGCCTCCAAAGATTTTTTGTGTGCCATCGTACATTCATCCCAAATGATCAATCTGGTTTGCTGCAGCACTTTGGCCATCGCAGAATTCCTCGAAAGGTTTGCAAGTTGGAGTCTCATTAATTTGAAGGTTCAACGGCAGCTTGAGAGCTGAATGAGCTGTTCAACCGCCTTCCAACAACGTAGCTGCAATACCTGTTGAAGCTAGGGCTAGTGCAATTCCATTTTGCGATCAAATCGTTGCCAAAATCAATGATAACAAAAAAGTTTTCCCAGTTCCACCGGGAGCATCTAAAAAATAAAATCCGCCAGATCCATCGTTCACTACTTTCATCACCGTATCGTAGGCATATTTTTGTTGTTGATTTAAAAGGGGAACTGTCCTATCAACCAGTTATCGTAATGTTTCGGAATCGTATTGGACTTCGCGTCTCAATTCTTGATCAAATGAGTCGTGCATTGGGCGATTGGGTGCTATCATTCCTATTTGTGTTAATACTTTGTTGGTAAGCATCAAACGCATGTCCTCAATTAAAATTAATGCTTCATTGTGAATTTCTTCGTTTATTTTCAAATCTGCATTCGATGTTCTAAGACGCATCCGATGCAATATATCTTCCGCCAAATGATCTTTGTATTTATGCCATAAATCAGTCGGTGTTGATGGGAAGCATGTGGACAAACTTATAGAAAATAATGTTCGTATTTGTTTAGCATTTGACGAAATCACAGCATCTTCTTTCACCAATGAGTGTCATTCTCTAAAAATCCCAAATGTTGACAGGCTTCTCTGTATGTGCCACACAATACACCATTAACAGTTCGCAGATGTTGGAATGATGTTGGACAACGAACATTGACTAACAGTAAACGCAAATAAAAACACTCGTCTTGACTGGGATGGACTGCATAAAGACGGCCTAGTGCATTGGCTGTCCTCGTTTTCGTCGTTCAAATTTTTTTGATGATTGATTCCAGGTATAATATCTTGGCATTTCGGAGTAAAGTAACGTTCTGGCAAAATCATCATTCTGGCACATTTCAAAGAAGCTGGTTAATGTTGTCGGTTGTGGCCTGTCAACTCGTTGTAATACGTTTGCATCTGTAAAATATACCCGTTGACCATTTTCCAAATGTACGGCCAAGTGAACAACAGTAGGGTATCGTTCATGTATAGGAAACGAAAATATACGCCACATGCCTTCGTTACTACTAACATAGCGGCCCGTTTGATATTGAGTGACTTCATCATTTGAATTTTCGGCAGCAACTCCGAAGACAGCCATGATACTTGCAAATGTATTTAATAGATTTTACTGAATGGCAAAATTCAACGTTTATGTGTGCTTTAAATGCCTTGCAGAGTAATGGCGAAAACGGAACAACCCAACGATTATCGACTTCATTGTCCCGTCGATTCACTTTGACTATTGTTGACTTTCCATTGTCATCAATGGATCGGCGGCGATAAAGTGGATATCCATCATTTCCAGTAATAGTTTCTGCTACTAATTGTTTTGGGTAGCGTTTTAACATTTTCCTTCAACCATACACGGAGAAATGGGATTTAATATTCCACATGGACCATGTTTCATATTTTTTGTAATAACCTCATGTAACAGTGGGTGTTCATTATTATCGGCAATTTCTGCTGATATCACATTATCAATTTCATTTAGTCTTATCCTCTCAACCAACCAAATGAGGATATGTGCATGTGGCAATCCGCATTTTTGCCACTCAACTGAGTACATCCAACAGCGCGTCTCGCCGAACACGCGATGCTTAACAATGAAATCCATGAGTGATTTTAATTTCATTTTGAACACCCTTGCAGTGATATCGTGGCGATTAATAGGTGATTGTCTAGTAAATTATTCTTGTTGAATTTCTGTCCACTTTGGATTGCATGTGAACGTGATAAACAAATCTGGTGTGCCATAATGTCGTACATAGGACATCGTATCTTGCGCATATTCATGCATATGGCGCGGACTTCCGACGTATGTTGCTGGGAGAATAGTTGTTCTGCCAACACTCTGTGCATTTCCATCAGCATTAATGGCATCCCGAAGATTAATGAAACGGAGTTTTGCCTGGTCCAACCTCATAAATGTCAATAGTTCAGTTTCAACTTTCACATACGTATCCACAGCATATTGGTGAAATAGATGCCGACACTTTAAGATGTGATTGTCTTCATTTTGCCGAGCCATCAGTCTGTATGAATAATAATTCATTGAACTAACTTTTTTGTTCGTTTCAGCACCTGTAAACAATTTTTTGTGTTAATAATATAAATTTTAAGTTAGCAAACATATATTTTAATGTAGTAAACATATATTGTTATATGTCGTGACAACGGAAAACGGGTTTCATTTTTATATTTATAGATTTACCTGTAACTGGATTTATCATCTTAATTGAAAAATGATAGCCGTCTTCACCTTGCCAAAATATGATAGGATATTGTAAGGCATCATAAGATCGATGTGTTTCAGACACACGCTGAAGTTGATCGTTCCGCCGATGTAAAACAATATCTCGGTTTTCTAAATTTTCTCCTACGACGACAATAGCCACTTCATCAATTTTTGGCGCATTAAAACATCCAGCATGTTATCCTGCAGGCGCCTTATCGGCTCTGATGACAATTTTATGATTATCTGATGGCATGCGGTCTATTGCAGTTGTGAATAATGCAACTAATTCATTGTGTTGATGGAAAAATGTTTGAAGTTGTTCCACAATGGATCTTTTGACTGAGTTGTTGTGTGCGCAACGCTGATCGACTTCTCTTGCTGAATTGCCCATAAAATAAATTTGCAAAAATTTATAGTCTTCATCAGGCACTGGCAATAAGGAACCTGTTCTATGATATATTTGACCCTGAATCTGCAAGCATATAAATATGTATTTAGGTAATTGTATAGCAAATTGTTTGTACCACCATGTGGCTCGCAAAATACTGCCACAATACTTTAGATCATTTCAAATTAAAACTACTTTAAACCTTGACATTGAACAGCAGCCTTCCATGGCAGCTATAGTTAGTAGGCTTTACCAAGTATTGGGACACCTTGCTCATGCCATTATGAAATACAACATGTTATAAAATGTTGCTGATTAAGTCATTGTGTTATAGACTATTATTATGTATTTGACTTATTGTTTACAAAATAAACACGTCTACACAACACTGGCTCAGCATATTTTGCATCAGCTACATGGTTGTATAACTAAATAAAATTGTTTGCCATTATACTTACTTACCTTGAAAGTAGGTATAAAATTGTCTCGAATAACTTTTGTTGCGCCAAATGACGTCATTTAAAAACAATTATTGTATTGCTGGATATGAGTCAAAAAATGATTAGAATCTGGCCCATTTCCGGAAACCAATGAATGTAGTGGCTCTGGTGGTGGTACCAATGGCGTCAATTTGACTTGGCCGCTGGCGCAACACAATCCAGGGGCTTCATTTTTGAATTTCAATTCATTGCAATGTGGACACACAATATTCATTAGTCCAATAGCAACAATTTTCTCTGAACTGTAATCAATTGCAACATTATAACTGAATGCAGCTCTGTGGGGATTAAACACAACATTTCTATGTTGATTTCGATTCCGTTGAAGTTCATTTCGCGTTTCGCGTTGCTCATCAGTTTGATTTGCTCTCATATTTCTTTGACTTGCCGTATTTCGAGTTCTGCGGCCTAAGTTTGTACGTCTGGTTGGTGGCATTGTTAAAAACGAAAATCCAACTGAAAATATATTTTCTGTATAACCATGTAAAATTGTAATATTGTGTAGTCACCAAAAATCGATATGAAGTGAAGTGAACTTACCGTGATTAACAAACACTTATTAGCAAACAAAAAACTTCTTAGTCATTAAAACAAAACGAACTTTATCAAAAACTTAATAAAAATTATTGTTAGCGTGGTTATGGATGTGTTGTCACAGATTACCACAGATTTTTTTGTTTTAAATTGAATGTCGTTGGCTTTTGTCAGCGCGGTTATCGATGTGGTGTCACACATTACCACAGATTTTTTGTTTTAAATTGAATGACGTTGACATTCGTTACGCGTGTTTTTTAAAATATGCAAAATCAAATGTATATTTTTCAATCTTTCTGAGAGATTTTCTTTATATTTTTTCCGTAAGAACCTTGTACAGAGTATTAGAAAACTACAAAAAAAATCAGCCAAATCAGTCAAGCCGTTTTCATGTTATGTCGTGACAACGGAAAACGGGTTTCATTTTTATATATATATATATATATAGATAGGAAAGTAATCAATTCTTATTCTTATAATTGAAGAAATAGACGATTTGATGTCATAATTCTGGAAGATTTTTTTCTCCAGTTTAAAATATAAAAGAATAACATGAACAAAATAAAATAATAACATACAAATAAATACAAAGAAATAAATAAAAAAATAGCTTACTAACCTGGAAGAAATCAAAATCAATGCTATTTCTTCGGGTTTCTCAATTCACTCTTCTAACAACTAACTAAATAAGCATGTGACACGTTTAGGTTAAAATCTTAGACATAGAACATAGATCATTGAACACAGAACATAGAACATAGAAGTTACAAAGTTGTTTTCCCGAAAAATAACTGTTTTATATATATATATATATATATATATATATATATATAATTGTAGTCTAATAAGAGTCCCAGGTATATTATTTGAATTGAATAAGGGTTTGACGACTCAAAGGTGGAGAATAAGTTAATGAATACTATTTATTCTTTGCCAAGCTTTCGCATCTTTATTTAATGCATCCTCAGGGCTTCTATAAAAGGTACAATAATAATAACAGACAATAAAAATTATTTTCGTTTTGTTCCAAAACTTACCGAATGTTAGATTTTTCAAATAATCGACATTCAGCAATAAGTCATCCGTTATTCGTAAAATATTAGTAGAGACGTTACATTCCATTAAAAATTATACACATTAAAACATCAAAATTCATGAAAAACTTTTTCACCTTATCACGTTACCATATTTACATTTATAAATTATTAATTTCATTGTTTAGTTAGGAATCGTAGGTTATGTTTCTGTCGTCTATGATCTGTAGTTCCGATTTACTCCTTTGGGATCTTTCTGATGGGTAAAAAATAGAATAGCACTTCATAAATCAGATGTCACTAAATACCATCATAGATGTGCCCTAGCATTGCATGCACATCAGTCGAATCATACAGTAGACTTTGACAGTGTCACGGTGTTGAAGACAGAAAATAATTACATGAAGAGATTAGTGCATGAGATGATAGAGATAAACAAAAATGAAGAAACGCTGAATAAAAAAACTGATACCAACAATCTGAGCTCTATATATAGTTACCTGTTGAATGTGTCGAAATATAAGCACTTTTACGACGGCCCTGTAGATGAGTAATGCAAAAAAACAGTTCTAATGGAACGAAAAGAATATGAAGAAAAATTACAACAATTGCTAGATTCTAAGGAATTCAAGAAATTACCAAAGGATCCTACTCAATCCATACAAAACAAATGTAATAAGATTATATCAAAGTTGCAACAACAAAATCATATATCAGAAGAAGAAGCTAAACGAATGAAAACGTACAATTCGGTGGCACCTCGAATTTATGGAAACCCAAAGATTCATAAGGATGGAAACCCAATTAGACCGATCGTGTCCAGCATCAATAGCCCGGTGAATTCACTGTCAAAGTTTATTGCTGATATTTTGAAAAACGCTTACAACACAGACAACCAATATTATGTCAAAGACTCATTCCAGTTAGCACATGAAATTAATGACTTAGAAATACCTGAAAACTATAGACTCATTTCGCTTGATGTCATAAACCTTTTTGGAAACTTGGAGAAAAGTGAAATAGTTGATATTCTGAAGCTAAAATGGAACACCATCAAAGAATATACAACTGTGGGCATGGAGCTATTCATGGAGATTGTTAAATTCGTGCTGGATAACAACTACTGTACCTTCAAAGAAAAATTTTATTTACAAGTATTTGGGTGTGCAATGGGTTCAAAACTATCCCCCATCCTAGCACAATACGCAATGGATCATCTGTTAGACTCCTGCTTGATCAAATTACCGTACGTGTTGTTTATGAAAAAGTTTGTTGACGATATTATAACTGCAGTACCTGAAGAACATATTCAAACGATACTAACATGCTTCAATTCCCATTCAAAAAATCTTCAATTCACCCTTGAGACAGAAAATTATGAACAAGCAGTACCTTTTTTAGATGTCAAAGCACACAGAAATAACAACAAAATACAACTTGGATGGTACAGAAAGGATACACATTCGAATAAAATCATCCATTTCAACTCCGAACATAGCTTGAATGTGAAAATAAACACTATAAAACAGATGAAAAATAGAATAAATAAAATATGCCATCATTCATTCAGACAGGAGGGAATAAGAAAATTACATCAAATCTTGAAACAGAATGCATATCCCAACAATATGCTGAATAAACTTTTATATGCAGATAATGAAGCAGCACCCCCAATTACCGAGAATCAAAATACAACAAGTCGAGTACATATGGCATCATATCCAAATATTCACGGCCTAACTACAAAGCTAAAAAATATATTCAAGGAAGAAAATGTGAAAATTGCCACATATAATAAAAAAACAGTCAAGAACCTATATAGCAAAATAAAAGACCCCATACCAACTCAATATAGAAGCAATGTAGTCTACAAAATTGAGTGTGCGGATTGTGTGCGGAGTTACATTGGACAAACATCCCAATGGGTAAAAAATAGAATAGCACTTCATAAATCAGATGTCACTAAATACCATCATAGATGTGCCCTAGCATTGCATGCACATCAGTCGAATCATACAGTAGACTTTGACAGTGTCACGGTGTTGAAGACAGAAAATAATTACATGAAGAGATTAGTGCATGAGATGATAGAGATAAACAAAAATGAAGAAACGCTGAATAAAAAAACTGATACCAACAATCTGAGCTCTATATATAGTTACCTGTTGAATGTGTCGAAATATAAGCACTTTTACGACGGCCCTGTAGATGAGTAATGCACCCAGAAAGATCCCAAAGGAGTAAATCGGAACTACAGATCATAGACGACAGAAACATAACCTACGATTCCTAACTAAACAATGAAATTAATAATTTATAAATGTAAATATGGTAACGTGATAAGGTGAAAAAGTTTTTCATGAATTTTGATGTTTTAATGTGTATAATTTTTAATGGAATGTAACGTCTCTACTAATATTTTACGAATAACGGATGACTTATTGCTGAATGTCGATTATTTGAAAAATCTAACATTCGGTAAGTTTTGGAACAAAACGAAAATAATTTTTATTGTCTGTTATTATTATTGTACCTTTTATAGAAGCCCTGAGGATGCATTAAATAAAGATGCGAAAGCTTGGCAAAGAATAAATAGTATTCATTAACTTATTCTCCACCTTTGAGTCGTCAAACCCTTATTCAATTCAAAAAATATATATATATATATATATATATATATGTATATAGATAAGTTTCCGCGGTTGATTATATTAGGAATATCGAGAATCCGAGTGGGGCCGCGTCCATATATATATACAGGGTGACCCAGGGGGGGCGTAAATGGTCCATAACTTCGTTTCTATTCAAGCCAAGCTAGTTGGTACAATCCGCACATCCTGAAAATATTTTCATCCACAAACAGGATTTCTGAAATTGAAAAACAGTTCGGTTTTTTTAAATGGTAACCCATTATTTTTCATACACCTTTAGATTTGCCACTTAATTGTTAATAAAACGCACCCAGGTTTAGTTGACTTATCTGCATTAGTTTTTGACCTATGTCAATATATGTGCGGTAAATAACTGAAAAGCATCTGGAAAAAATGCTGAGGAGAGCCTGCATATAAATGTTCAAAGGCCCCCAATATTGTGAACATGTGTTGCATCTTGGGCGTCCACTTCAAGGCCTTTTGGTCACGTTTTCCATTTCTCAATTATGATGAGTTATCCTCAAAATCACTTTCACTGATCAGAAGGAAATCTGATATCTGACCTGTTTGAGCATTTATAAGACGGCTTTCCTCAACATTTTTCTCACATGGTTTTCTGTTCTTCACCGCTCCATGTTCTTGTTAGTATAATTGTTTACTTCTTGATGTTCTACTGTTTCTATTACCTCTATTCTTCAAACACTGCTATTACAATTCTGAAAACATTTTTTCCATTTTTTTGAATAGATGTTCCCGATTTTACGACAACATTTTACTAGATTCTACTAAAACAATCCACATTTCTTATTTTGGAATTTATTTCTCGAATTTCACGAAGTAGACCCCACAAACCTTATATCGACGAAAAGCTTTTACGAAATGTCATGCAATGGCATAATAAAATACGGAGTGTTACATTTGAAAAAAGTGTGTTAATTAAATTTGTTATTTGTCATTTAGAATACAATATTGGGCGATAGAACACCGGCATCAAATTTATGCCTATTCCGAAAGATGCAGAGAAGCTTAGGGAATCGACTGGAAAAAAGTTGATTGAATTATGTTTAACGGTTCCGCAGTTATGACTTTTTCCGTGGGTCTACGCACGACACTATTTCGAAACATAAATTGACAGGTCAAAAACTAATGCAGATAAGTCAATGAAACCTGGATGCGTTTTATCGACAATTAAGTGTCAAATCTAAAGATGTATGAGAAAAAGGGGGTTGCCATTTGAAAAAACCGAACCTACAAGGTAGGTAAGTTGTATTTGTTGTTCATTGATTTTATTTTTTTAAATGTGAAGTTTGACTGATGAAGATCTGACCGGAATTCTAATTGTTTTTTGAAGATATAATAAATATTTTGAGAGATTTTTGAAGTAAATCATTTAAATATTTAAATATATTAAATAATTTGAATAAATTATATTTTCTGAGAAGTCCTTAAATTATGTTTTGTATTTTTGAAAAGGATTTAGTTATCTTAATTGTGAGATCAGAAACAAAATTTTGTATCATTCAAATATTTATTTGATTAATTTTAATTGATAATTTTTATTTGTTGGTTTCTTTATTCCATTTGATATTGTATATTGACGTCCATTAAATATAAGCTGCGCTTATAAGACATTAAATTAATTATGAAAAATTTTTGAACAAAAATTTGTTTAAAATTAAAATTATAGGAGACTAACAGAATAAATCTGTTTTGATATAGTTTGTATGTGGTCCGTTTCGCCTTCCTCTGCACGATTAGGTGCAGGGGTGGTAGATATAATAGTACCTTGAGGCGTTTTCTTTATCGATTTCGCTTCCTCAACCAAATAAATTGGAGATTAAATATTTGAGGTTATTATACCAGGTACCGATAGAGTCTCGCTCTCAATATGGCATTCTGGCTGGCCTATATGATGTACATCCGAAGAGCTTACAGGTACTACAAAATTCTTTTCTGAGGATCATATTGCGCAAAGAGAGATTGTATTTCACGGATAAGCTTTATTTAGGGACAGAAGTTCTAGATATGAGAAAACTATATTACCACACCTCTCTTGTATATTGTTTCAAAAATCGAAATGTGTTGTCCTACCTTGATCACGGATATACAACTCGTGGAATGGGGGAACGCAGAGTTCAGATTCATAGAACTAAAAGAAGGATCGGACAGCGTACGTTTTCCTACATCATTCATTACATTTTCAACTCGTTAAAGAGCGTGAACTGAACAGTTTATTTTATTCACTAAACTCCTTTAGATTATTTATCAAATACGTCAAAAATTATTTGAAAACAACTGATAAAGCTGCAATAGCTGATATAACCAACCTGAAATAACAGCATCAAACATCGTGTGATGCTTGTAAATTTGTCTTTTATCTGTGCCCATACAATTTTATAAGTATTACTTTGCAGACCATACAACTTGCCTTCGTTGGTTTTTGGAGGAGGGCCTTGCTTATTCATTGAAATTAGTTTTGAAAAATACTCGAAAATTTTATTTTCAGTTCTTTTTTAGTGGCAACATATGATAGTATTCCTGGAGTTTTTTTTGTTTTTTTCTGAATAAATAATATTATATTATTATAGGCCCGTAAGAGTGAAGCGTGTGCTCCAATTCCAATTACCCCTTTCATCCTATGCCTTATTTAAATAACGTGAAGCGAGTTGGCTTTCTGAAAATCGAGGTGAAACGAACAAAAAAAGAAACTGTTTTCCTTGACTCTGCAGAACATCAGTTGAGAATCAATCAATTACCTCTGTGGAAAAATATCCCGGAAGGAATATTTTGAACATTCTACGCCTGAGAACGCCACATCTATACTTTATCTGTCGTGGTGTCCGAGTATGTCTGTTACAAATGAGATTATTTTAGAAACACTGAAAAAAAAATACGAGTTGAGATCATTCATTGAAGATGTGGAGGTGAGGAATACAAAGATACACAGAAGATTGAAGATTTAAATTGAAGATAAACACACTGGGGTCAAGAAACATTGAAAGCAAAAAAATTAAAAGAAAATAATATCATTATATTTGGTTTGGAAAGTAAACCAGACGATATAACAATCGATTTCGTCAAAGGCAAAATGAAGGAACTGGTCTGTGTGGATGTAACTTTAAGTGATCTGAAATTTTTCCTGCTCGAAAATAAAGATAACCCTCCAATAAAAATAGAGTTCGCGTCTTCTTTGAAGAAAGCAGCTGTGCTAAAAAACGCGAAAAACTCAAAGGGAAAGAAAGTTTTAATAGCTCGAGACCTAGCGCTCAAGGAAGGCCTTGATTATAACATCCTGCGAAAACCTTTAAACATTGCTAGAGAAAACAAGAAATAAGAGTGTTATATAAGAGGCCATCGGTTGTATGTGAACGGCAGGATATACAAACCATAAGATCCAGAAAATCAAGAAGATGTTGAAAACGATTTTCTAGAAAAACCCCATAGTGCCCCTGGAACACCGATACAAATAGAAGCCAAAGGACTCCAGCTTCGAATAACCAGATATCCTGACACATTGGAACATAACCTTCATACGGCTAACGCCCCAGCCCAAATTGGTGGCCGGATGTAAACTGTTTGGTACCGCTTTCCAAGAATTTCTGGGCAGGTTTCATTTTATCTTAAAAGTTTAATTTTTCATTTAAATCCTTATTTTTCTTGCGTTTGTGTGTTCTTCTGAAATCTACTTGTTGAAGATTTTGGTCGGGCGTGCAAGGGGTAATTGGTGTGGTTGGTGAGGGAGGCCTCCTGTTGTTTTTTGATTTATTTGATGGACCCTCGGACTGTGTGCAATCGAGGGTCAGTTCAATAGAAGCTTCATTTGTCTGGTCTCTGGAGAGTATATCTATCTATTGTCCCATATTTATCATATTTTCCGTTGTCTGACGATGTCGTGCCTCAACAGGGTATTCTGCAACTGTATTTGGTTGACTTAGAATTGTACAATATTTACCGATATGGCCTGGTTGTTTGAAGGTGAAGCATGTAATTGCATCGAAACTGAAAAGTATACGTTACGAGATGTCTTCGTGACTTATATCAATGAAACTAGGGAGATCAATGTCGTCGTTAGGAAATACATACAGTTGACGCCAAAAGCTTAAAATATATGAAAATTTGTCACTTGGTATGCCTGTTCTCAAGAAATTCGTGAAGCAAGTTTATATCCAATTTTCAGTATTTCAGTTTCTAGTATATCGTGTGGAATACATGATTTGACTTTGGATAGTATTATACGATTTGCAGGAGTCACAAGTCTTCTCATTCATACGTCATTACCTTGGATTAGGAGAGTATCTTTTTCTGTAATTTCGTCAACTAATTCTTTACTGCTTAAGTATACACGTATTCTGTTAATGGATATCTTTGATATAGCTATGATGTTTTCTGCTTCTACTATAGCTGCTACAGCTCTTACATAATCAACGTTATTCAACTCATTCAAATGGTTCAGAATAATTGCTTGATCTTTTTTGGGAAACTGGAAATTCTTCAAAACTTCTGAAAAGTTTCTACTTGGTTCTGCACTTGATGCACCCATGTACTCAGAAGTTGGCATTCTATAGTTTGATGTGGATTGACTTATCAATAAGATGAGGTAAGGTCGTATCCGGTGTTGTCAGATGAGAATATCGCATTTAACATCTTAAGGAAACAGATATTATAAGTATCACGATTTATGATTTCTTCTCTGATTTGAAGCGTGAAAAAGAAATAATGATATGGCTCACCTTTCAGTCCTTATTTCTGATGTGTGAGAGGAATATTTTTCTAGATATATATTTCTACGACTTGAAAAGATGTTCAATTTTTGGCATTCAAAACTGTGAGGAAATAATCAATATTATGGTGACACTAAATAAGCACATGTGTATCCTATCGACTTCGTGACAGCATCGATTAACTTCTTCTAGCCAAATGTTATCCTTATATATAATTATATATAATAAAATAAGAAGGAACGGTTTTTTACTTGAAAGAAGGATTATTACAAAATTTGAATATCAAAGCAGATTTAATCTGTTGTATTCTACAATTTGAAATTATTTTCTATATTTTTGAGAAAAAGTTATTTTTCATTGATATAGGATCAGAAAACAATACATTTTGTAACAAACAGAGCTTGTCGTACGTTTGTCTGAAGAGTTCAGTACGCATGCCTGGAACGAAACAAAAAATGTTTGCTTATTTATATTTTAATTTTAATTTACAATTTATATTCGTTGGTTTTTCTTAATGTTTTGATATTCAAATTTTGTAATAATCCTTCTATCAAGTACAAAACCGTTCGTTCTTATTTTATTTTATATATAATATTAATTATATTAGGTTTTTTAAATAAAAAAATTCATTATACAGTGTTGAATGGTTTTAACTAAGACCAAGTGCCTTATAAGCTCTGTATGATTTTTTGTGAACATGGAACATAGAGTACCTTGGATATAAATGTACCTAGTTACATCTTCCTTCATATACCATATAGTTCTGAAGCTGCACTCGGTAAATCTATACATTGTTTAATTGATTTTATTATTTTTTATATGTAAAGTTGAACTGATCTTATCGTAATTTTAATTATTTCTTGAGGAGGTGCTACATGTTTTGAGATTTTTTGAAGTAATTCATTGAAATGTATTGAATATTTCAAATAAATTAGTTTTTGAGAAGTTCTTGAAATTATGTTTTATATTTTTGAGAAAGAGTTTTTTTTCATTGATATAGGATCAGAAAACAATACATTTTGTAACAAACAGGGCTTCGTACGTTTGTCTGAAGAGTTCACTACGCATGCATAGAACGAAACAAAAAATGTTCGCTTATTTATATTTTAATTTCAATTGACAATTTATATTCGTTGGTTTTTCTTAATTCCATTGGATATTGTATGATGAATTTTGATTTTATACGTCTATGAAATATAAGCAGTGCTTATAAAGACATTAATTTAATTCTTAAACTTTCTTCAAAAAAAATTTTTTTAAATTAAAATTGTGGAAGACAACAGATTAAATCTGTTTTGATATTCAAATTTTTTAATTATATGTAATTACATAATTATATTCCAGACATATACCATGAATACAATTCTGTTACTTTTTGCTTACTTTGTAAATTCCTCTACGTAGTTGCACTGCCTTGTCCGCTGAATAATATTTTATTGAGATGAGACAACATTAAGTATAGTTGATTCATTGTATCTAACAGTAATTTTTGCATTAGAATTGAAGCTAATAGTTTACTGTATGATTTTCCTAATAAATAGTTTTATTTTTTGAAAACAAGGTTTCCTAATTTAATTTCATATTTATTGAATTGTATCAAACCTTACTTGGTGAAAATCCATATTAAATAATATTTAGAAAAGGTTATTCTGATTTTCACAAATTTTTATTGTTATGTTCACAACAATTGTTTCGCTATCACAGTAGCATCATCAGGCAAGATCACATTTTGAATAACTAAGCTTGTTTCCCAAAATCGTTGCTATTTATATTACAGTAAGTACAATAAATTTTTATTGAGCACTAAAACCCAAAAAAAAGGTCTCTGCAAATTCCAGCTTATCTGAATATATTTAACAGAGGTGAGTTATTTAAATCTATTTGTTCGTTAAGTAATATTCCAATTTTGTTATGTTTATTCATCTCTAGGGATTCTATTATTATTATTATTATTATCCTGATACTCCTAGATCTTCTGTGAAGATCCCTCAGAAGCTTTTTCAGCTTGTGCGAGTTAGGAGTTCAGTTGTGTTCTGTGTAGGCTTTGTTACTGCGATCTTGCGCCACTTTAAGTCACAGCACTGTTAATTTTTGACCCAACAGTGAAATGGTGGCAGATACCCGTCCAACTAGAAAATTTCTTTTCTACCTACAGGATTCGAACCCGGACCTCCCGGTCACGAGTCCGATGCTCTCCCGCTGAGCTATCCACACTCATCCACACTCTAACAGATTTAAGGCATAACTTTTGCTTTCTATATGTAGAATTTCAAAGTTGTGGTTGAAAGTATGTCCTGTTTCTGACAAATGGTTGGAATATGCAGAATTACTTTTATTATTGAGGAAACTCTTCAAATGTTCACAAATCCTATGACGGAAAGTTCTTCCAGTCCGTCCTACGTAAACTTTAGGGCAATCACCGAAGGTTAACTTATAAACCCCCGATTTATCATCTTTATGTGTAGTCTTTATTATTTTTAATAAATTTACTCAAGTTTGAATTCGTTTTAACTGAAGTCCTGAAATTATATTTATTTTTGAGGTATGTAGCAATTTTCTCAGAAATATTTTTCCTAAATACTAAAGGTGTTTCTGAGAAAATTGCTACATACCTCAAAAATGAATATAATTTTAATTCATTGAAAATAATAAAGACTGCACACATAAAGATGATAAATCGGGGGTCTATAAGTTAACCTGCGGTGATTGCCCTAAAGTTTACACAGGACAGGCTTGAAGAACTTTCCGTCATAGAATTTGTGAACATTTTATCATGGTGGCGCTCGGGTCGATTTCGTGTATACTTTGTATATCATGGGGCTATCGAAACAACGGTTCATTTGGCATCCAGTACATTCGACAACGTGGATTTGTTCACTTTGCAATTATCTTGCATTCTTTCTTGGAATTCATAAGAGTAGAAGGTTAAGATTGCTTTTTCCGTTCGATCGACGTAAGCAGACTGTGAACAGCTGTGGCTTCCTGAAAGAGCGCAGTGACTGTATGATGCACGAGAGGATATTGTAGAGCGCTGAATTGTTATTTAGCGTTACGTTGGACATTAATTCGTATTGATGTTGAGGATTATTATTTTATTATGGATTTTTTTGCGTGCATGTTCTAGGTAATATCTTGCTATCTTTGAATTTTCAAGGTAGGTTTGGAGTCAGAATGTTTTTACTGGATTCATTAATAAGCAATTTAGTTCTCTTGATTTCGAAGTTATTGATATTCGAAATTGTTTCTTATTTTTCACAATATTTTCGAAACTGCAGATCTTTTCGAATTGAAATGTGGTATAAAATGGTAAAATTATAACGCATACGTTTGTGAAAAATTTCGTCGGGTTCACAATATCTGAAAATTCAAAAAAATATATTCAAATCAAGCTTTCCTCCTAATATTTCATATCAGTTCATATCGATTTTGTGTAACTGATTATACATTTTCGTTGATTTCGTTGAAAGGTTTATGCGTTTCTGCAGCTCAGTAATTGAAACTTTAGGAATAATCCACTCGGCTGATAAGTAAACTTTTGGGATTGGAGCGGTATTCGAATTAGAAATATATTGGATTGCGTTAAATTTATGAAGCTTTTTTTTCTCATTCATCGTTTGAATAAAAACAAGCGTTTGGTATCGGTTTTATAGAATACATCATTTTTTCTGTAAAATGGCGGTTTAACGTGATTCGGATGACTTTAAGTCAAGTGGAAGATAATTATCGTTGTTATCGAAAGTTTTATTCGTTCATGCAGCTCGGCGATTGAGTTTGATTGAATGAACAGATTCTATCAATGCTATATTACGGCTCACCTTCGAAGTTAAGGAGTATTTTTCACCAAAGTTACTTTATTTATTCAACAATTAAATATTAAGATTTTTCTTCATTCCGCAGACTCCTTATATTTTCTTCTGAAAAAAAAAGTTTCTCTCCAATAGTACCAACTTGGTAATGACTATTATTCGTCACCACTGTAGAACTTGATTCGAAAATTTGAAAGCTATATTTCAAGTTTTAACAAACATTCATTTCTACAAAGAAATCCTCTTTTCGTTCCAATTTTCATGCGTTACCATGAAAATCTCATAGCCAGTCCTTGCACATAGTTTTTTTGTGTATCCCAATTCTATGAGTTTTTTGTTTGAGTAAATTTGAGTAAATGAATTCGTATATATTGAAAATTATAAAAAAACATCGGTTCGACATGATAATCAGGATCTAAATGAGATGCCGAATTATCATTCATCATCAAATCAGACGATGTAGAAAAAGGTTAGGAAAAATTCAAAAATTTTCTCGTTAGTCAACTAATGAAGGATCGCTCAAGATATTCGAATGCAACCCTTAGGATTGGAAAGAGAGTTCGAGGTTTCTCTCCTTAGTTTTGATATAAAAATATGCAGATTGAGAGTTAATAAATCAACAAATCAATCGACATTTGATTATATCAAACAAATCACGAAAATCCAAAAAATAAGTTAAGTATATTATGGCAAAATCAGTTAATGCCGAAAAAAATTAAAAGCAATTCCAGTCTTTTCTCCGTAGCATTCTTACCAGCGCCTGGCCTAATGGACTCACACCGTAACGTTGAAAGTTCGAACCCAGGGCCAGGAAGGAAATTTTCTGGTTTCGGGGGACCGTCTGACCACTCTGACGCTATTGGGTAAACAATTAAGGGCGCAGTAACTAAATTGGTATAAGTAACGAACATAGAACACACGCTATCTCCTAACTCGCACAATCAAATGGAAAAATAAAAATACAAAAAAAAAATTCCTCGAATAATAAATAATATTGGTAGATTAGTCAAAAAAAAGTGAATAGGTAAAAATGAATTCAATGGAATGAACAAGAGTAGTGAGTTTCTGATTTAATTTATTTCATTTACATACAATGTGATTATGATGAAAAGTAATAGTTAACCAGAGGAGAAAAATGAGCATATCATTTTTTCTGACTACTCATAATATAATCTGTCACTACATCGAGAAAGTATTTTCAACTCGCTCAATATCTGCTATTAACTGTTTGAATAATTTCCAAAAATATTTGCAGATTTGGCATTTCCCATTTAGTCTTGAAATCTACGGGAAAATTTGAAATCTCTGAGCTAATTCCTAATAATAATAATGTTTATTCACTTAGTTATCTATATACATTCGATAAAAACGCCTTCGAGCACTGCCATTTTCCAACGACTGTTTCATCGAATTAACACGAAGGAAAATATTGTCAATCATAAAAAAATAAAAATCTACAAGAATATGGATGCTTCGACTTGAATTTTTTAATTCCTGGAAAAATTCAGTGGTTATCAGAAAAAATCGTCATTTTGTCAATAGTCATTATTACATATTTCAATTAGATTATCTCCTAATACAATCTGAACGAATCATCCAACCTTTGTGCAATCAATAATATTTTCACATATGACATCGAATGTCCTTTCTGATTCGGCGTCAAATTAAATAGTGCTGAATATAATTTATTTTCAAAAAGCACTGACGTGAGATCACTAACTTCCACGCTTGTTCATTCATAAAAAAATTCGTAAAAGGCGGGTAAGCGGCTGGTGTAATTTTTTCATAATGTCAAAAAACAGAGATCCAATCAAATCGAAGTTTGACAAGAAGTTAAAGAATTACGGCTTTTTCAAAGTTTTTTTCAAGTTATGATCCACATAAGCAACGCGAATGTTTTTTTTGCGTTTGTTATTGGTTAACGTTCCTGGACCAACATCTTTCCGATATTTGCGAAAAGTCGATGGTACTTTGTATGACACTTTCTTCGATGCGTGTCGTGAGTTATATTCATTGGAGGATGATAACCATTGGGATCTCACACTTGCAGATGCAGCACTGAGCTCATCTCCACAACAAATTCGTCAATTATTTTCAATAATATTGACTACGTGTTTTTCGTCTGAAACATCTGCTCTGTGGGACAAATATAAAGACTCAATGAGTGAGGATATTTTACATCGGATTAGAATTACTAATCAAAATCAAAATATTGAAATCTCCGCAGAAATATATAATGAGTCATTAATAATGATTGAGGATATTTGTATTCTTATTTCGAATATGCCGCTCATCCATTTCGGCATGCCAGCGCCGAACCGCCCAGCAGTAGATACCATCAACAGCGATGTTCAACGGGAACAACACTTCGATAGAACTTCTTTGGCTATTTTTGTTGCCAATAATGAACAATTACTCACTGCTGAGCAACGAAATGTATATGATCACATTAATGTGTCAATTGCAGCGCAACAAGGTGGATTCTTTTTTTTGGATGCACCAGGTGGTACTGGTAAAACATTCCTCATCTCATTGATGCTTGCGCGCATCCGATCACAAAATCTTATTGCATTGGCTATTGCTTCATCAGGAATCGCAGCAACGTTACTTGATGGTGGGCGAACGGCGCATTCAGCGCTTAAATTACCTTTGAATGTTCACACAAATCCCGAAGCAATGTGTAACATAAAGAAGCATTCAGGCATGATTCAAGTTTTGAGAAAATACAAAATTATAATCTGGGATGAATGTACCATGGCCCACAAGCATTCGCTTGAAGCTCTCGACAGGTCACTGAAAGATATCAAGGATAATACTAGGCTTTTCGGTGGTGCTCTATTGTTGCTGTCTGGTGCTTTCAGAAAAACATAACCAGTCATTCCACGCGCGACATATGCGGACGAAATAAACGCATGTTTAAAAGAATCTTATCTATGGCGAAGTGTCAGCAAATTATGCCTTACTATTAATATGCGCTGTCAACTTCAAAATGATCCATTAGCGTCAAGATTCTCTGAACAATTGTTGGATATTGGCAATGTTAAAATTGAATTGTATGAAGATACACAATATATTCGACTTCCAGAGAATTTTTGCAACATGGTGACTACCAAAGATGAGTTAATAAACAGTTATTTTTCCAGATTTGAGACATAATTATACTAATCATGGATGGCTACGAGAGCGAGCAATTTTAGCTGCGAAAAATTTAGATGTTGATGCCATCAATTTCAAAATACAGAAATGGTAATGAAACTACATTTAAATCGATCGACACCGTTGTTGATCCCTTTGAAGTTGTTAACTATCCTGTTGAATTTTTAAATTCATTAGATTTACCTGGAATGCCACCACATAATTTGCGACTGAAGATTTGTTCACATATAATTTTGCTGCGAAATTTGAATGCTCCGAAATTACGTAATGGGACGCAATAAGTTATAAAAAAAATCATGGGCAACATTCTTGAAGCTACTATTTTGAGTGGAAAATTTCAAGGTGAGGTTGTACTTCTACCACAGATCCCAATCATTCCTTCAGATTCGCCTATACCATTCAAACGTTTACAATTTCCAATCCGCTTGGCATATGCTATGATTATAAATAAGTCACAAGGCCAAACAATGACATTCTTGTGGCTTAGATTTAGAAAATCCGTGTTTTTCTCACGGTCAGTTATATGCTGCGTGTTCCAGAGTTGGAAAACCATCGAATTTGTTTGTATATACGGCTCAAGGATTAACTAAAAATATTGTACATTCAATAGCATTAAGATAAATTAAGTTTTTGTAAATTAATAAATAAATGCTATAAAATAGTTTCAGTATAAGATTTTTTACCTTTACTTAAAACAAGGTAATACATCTTCTACATTTCACTTCACTCATACAGTATATGCAAACTTACACACAGTATATACTCACATGCTATCGATCGGTCGAATTTGGATAAGTGTGCATGTAAAGACGTTAGATATTGATCTAACTCTTAAATAATAATTTTCATCAAAACAGTCCAGATTGTTACAGCGTATTAAAGAATTGTCATTATAAAATAAAACACTTGTTTACATTTTCTACTTTATTTTTGGTATTGACATACGTTTCGTCTTTGCTTGAAAGACTTCATCAGAATACGAAGTAACAGTTGTTGTACAATGAATTTATAAGATTTTTTTTTTTACATGTCTTTTTAAAATTGTTCGTCGGGTTGGTTTTCTCAAAGAATATTCCCTTCAGAATTATGTTCACTCGATCCCTTGTAAATATTGAAAAGAGGGGTGTAATAAAAATCTATTTGTTCGTTTACTAGGTTATTGCTGTTTTTATGTTTATTTATTTCGTAAATTTCCGATAAATTCAATTTTAGACCTCTATTTTCAACATGTAGAATTTCTATTTCTTTTGTGAAAGAATGGTTATTTTCAAGAAAGTGTTTAGCATAATGTGAATATTTTTTATTTTTATCGAAACTTCTTTTATGTTCTGTTAGGCGTGTACCGAAATTTCTACCTGTTCTACCAATATAAATCTTTGGGCAATCTGGGCAAGTGAGTTTGTATACACCTGATAATTGAAGTTTATCCATACTGTTTTTATTGTTTTTGATGTATTTCCTATTAGGATTGTTTGTCTTGAAAGAGACTTTAATATTTTCTTTTTTGAGTAGGTTTTTTAGTTGAATACTAATGTTTCCGAGATATGTGAGGCTAACGTATTTGTGTTCAGATAGATCAGATGTTACTGGATAAATTTCTTTTATTGTGTTTTTGTGTATACATCTCTAATAGATAATTTAATTAACCAACGTATACACAAAAACACAATAAAGAAATTTATCCAGTAACATCTGATCTATCTGAACACAAATACGTTAGCCTCACATATCTCGGAAACATTAGTATTCAACTAAAAAACCTACTCAAAAAAGAAAATATTAAAGTCTCTTTCAAGACAAACAATCCTATTAGCAAATACATCAAAAACAATAAAAACAGTATGGATAAACTTCAATTATCAGGTGTATACAAACTCACTTGCCCAGATTGCCCAAAGATTTATATTGGTAGAACAGGTAGAAATTTCGGTACACGCCTAACAGAACATAAAAGAAGTTTCGATAAAAATAAAAAATATTCACATTATGCTAAACACTTTCTTGAAAATAACCATTCTTTCACAAAAGAAATAGAAATTCTACATGTTGAAAATAGAGGTCTAAAATTGAACTTATGGGAAATTTACGAAATAAATAAACATAAAAACAGCAATAACCTAGTAAATGAACAAATAGATTTTTATTACACCCCTCTATTCAATATTTACAAGGGATCGAGTGAATACGATTCTGAAGGGAATATTCTTTGAGAAAACCAACCCGACGAACAATTAAAAACACATGTACACCTTCTGTAAAAAATCTTATAAATTCATTGTACAACAACTGTTACTTCATATTCTGATGAAGTCTTTCTAGCAAAGACGAAACGTACGTCAATACCAAAAATAAAGTAGAAAATGTAAACAAGTGTTTTATTTTATAATGACAATTACAACTGATTTCTACCAAGCAACGGCCCAATCTATCATAACCAACGTATACACAAAAACACAATAAAAGAAATTTATCCAGTAACATCTGATCTATCTGAACACAAATACGTTAGCCTCACATATCTCGGAAACATTAGTATTCAACTAAAAAACCTACTCAAAAAAGAAAATATTGAAGTCTCTTTCAAGACAAACAATCCTATTAGCAAATACATCAAAAACAATAAAAACAGTATGGATAAACTTCAATTATCAGGTGTATATAAACTCACTTGCCCAGATTGCCCAAAGATTTATATTGGTAGAACAGGTAGAAATTTCGGTACACGCCTAACAGAACATAAAAGAAGTTTCGATAAAAATAAAAAATATTCACATTATGCTAAACACTTTCTTGAAAATAACCATTCTTTCACAAAAGAAATAGAAATTCTACATGTTGAAAATAGAGGTCTAAAATTGAACTTATGGGAAATTTACGAAATAAATAAACATAAAAACAGCAATAACCTAGTAAATGAACAAATAGATTTTTATTACACCCCTCTATTCAATATTTACAAGGGATCGAGTGAACACGATTCTGAAGGGAATATTCTTTGAGAAAACCAACCCGACGAACAATTAAAAACACATGTACACCTTCTGTAAAAAATCTTATAAATTCATTGTACAACAACTGTTACTTCATATTCTGATGAAGTCTTTCTAGCAAAGACGAAACGTACGTCAATACCAAAAATAAAGTAGAAAATGTAAACAAGTGTTTTATTTTATAATGACAATTAAAACTGATTTCTACCAAGCAACGGCCCAATCTATCATAAGTATTAAAGAATGTTTGAAATTTTCGAATTAACGACGTGTGTACGTCGTTAATTCGAAAATTATATATTATATATATATATATATATATATATATATATATATATATATATATATATATATATATATATATATATATATATATATTATATATATATATATAATTGAATATATCTTTATATATATATATATACATTTCTTGTGTGCGTGTGTATGTCACTGAACTCCTCCTAGACGGCTGGACCGATTTTAATGAAATTTTTTGTGTGAGTTCAAGGGGATCGAGGATGGTTTCGATTCACAGTTTGGTCCACTGGAAAATGTTTATTTAACTAATTTTTCATTTATAATTAGTTGTTAATTTTGAAATGTTTCACTTTCGATCCGATAGACTGCGCTGTCACCGCAGCATTATTCTATATTAATTTCAGTTAGTCCCGATAGTTAGTGCTGCGATCAAATTGAGAAAAATATCTGAAATTTTGTTGTTATTATTGTGTTTGTTAAAGTCGTGTGCTAATTAAAATATTAACTACGAATAGAAATTGATGTTTGAAGAGTTTTTGGAAATGTTTTACTTTCGATCCGATAGACTGCGCTGTCATCGCAGCATTATTCTATATTAACTTCAGTTAGTCCCGATAGTTAGTGCTGCGATCAAATTGAAAAAAATATCTGAATTTTGTTGTTATTATTGTGTTTGTTCAAGTCGTGTGCTAATTAAAATATTAACTACGAATAGAAATTGATGTTTGAAGAGAATTTGGAAATGTTTTACTTTCGATCCGATAGACTGAGCTGTCATCGCAGCATTATTCTATATTAATTTCAGTTAGTCCCGATAGTGCTGCGATCAAATTGAGAAAAATATCTGAAATTTTGTTGTTATTATTGTGTTTGTTTGGGTCGTGTGCTAATTAAAATATTAACTTTGAATAGAAATTGACGTTTGAAGAGTTTTTAAGTGTGCCTAAAAAACTATACTTTTTGCGAATTTAGAGTGGAATCGAAGTAAGTATATTTTTTATAAATTTTTTATCAAATTTACACGTGAGTTATAGAACAACCAACCTAACCTATTAATTTATTTGTGTAGGTCATAAATTTTTCAAATTGTTTTTATTATTCATGTTTTAAATAAAAAAAATTATTAAAAAATTAGAAAAAAATTCTATTAAAAATTACATACTTCAAACAAATTATTCATTTCCAAAACTAAGACATAAGAAATTAAAAATACACGTTTTTCATCTAAAATTTGTTACAATAAATCGTTTTCGATGATAATTAAAAATTTTATTTTCAATAAATAACTCATATTCACTGTGGATTATTCAAGTATATTTCGTATAAATTCTTCATCAAATTTACACGTGTTTTTATGAACAACCATCTTAATCTCAAAATTAATTGGTAGCTTATTGACTTCATAACATATTTCTCAATTGTTTTTAATAAAAATTATTTATAAAAACAATTATTTAAAAGAAAACTATCAAAAAATTGAAAAAAATATCTATTAAAAATTATTTACTTTGGAAAAAATTATTTTACAAATTATCAAGCAAAAAAATAAAATTACACGTTTTTTATCTAAAATTTGTTACAATAAATATATTTTGTTAATTAATTAAAATTTCATTCTTAATAAAAATCAGATTCGTTGCGTATATATTACAGTATTTTTTTTTCTGCAGAAAAATGCCACGTCTTCGAGGAAGAGCCAGAAATATTGGTCGACGTACTCCGAACGCGCAATTGGTCCATGATCGTCGAATAAATAGAACAGATGATGAACACTCGGCGGATAATGCAAATCTGAGAGATCAAGTTGCATCTACACGTGCGAATGAAAATTCAGTACAACGCACTCAGTACAACGCACTCGACTACATTTAAATCGATCGACCCCGTTGTTGATCCTGATGAAGTTGTTAACTATCCTGTTGAATTTTTAAATTCATTAGATTAACCTGGAATGCCACCACATAATTTGCGACAAAAAAATTTGTTCACATATAATTTTGCTGCGAAATTTGAAATCTCCGAAATTACGTAATGGGACGCAATTAGTTATAAAAAAAATCATGGGCAACATTCTTGAAGCTACTATTTTGAGTGGAAAATTTCAAGTTGAGGTTGTTCTTCTACCACGGATCCCAATGATTCCTTCATATTCGCCTATACCATTCAAACGTTTACAATTTACAATCCGCTTGGCATATGCTATGACTATAAATAAGTCACAAGGCCAAACAATGACGACTTGTGGCTTAGATTTAGAAAATCCGTGTTTTTCTCACGGTCAATTATATGTTGCGTGTTCCAAAGTTGGAAAACCATCGAATTTGTTTCTATATACGCCTCAAGGATTAACTAAAAATATTGTACATTCAATAGCATTAAGATAAATTAAGTTTTTGTAAATAAATAAATAAATGCTATAAAATAGTTTCAGTATAAGATTTTTTACCTTCACTTTAAACAAGTTAACACATCTTCTACATTTCACTTCACTCATACAGTATATGCATACTTACACACAGTATATACTCACATGCAACCGATCGGTCGAATTTGGATAAGTGTACATGTAATGACGTAAGATATTAATCTAACTCTTGAATAATAATTTTCATCAAAACAGTCCAGATTGTTACAGCTTATTAAAGAATGTTTGAGATTTAGGAATTAACGACGTGTGTACAGGACAACCTCTGTCGGGTCTGCTAGTTATTATATAATAATAAATATAACATATAAATGTTTCGTATCACGGTTAGTTTACCGTAGTATTTACCTATTATTTCAGTATTTTAAAATAATAGACAATTGCAAATTAATTGATCTCGATGAATAATTCCAATGGCTTCTAGTGGACTCTATTTTTGATTAGTTGACGAAGAGTTTTACTGCAGGGGCACTTGTATGTAGTTATCTCGATGATGAACTAGCTTTGTTTATCTAATAAGATAAACCAACGAAAATGTTAAAGAATTAAAGAAAACACTCGTATTACACCATGACAACAGCGAACTATAATTCTTGACTTACTGTATATAATCCAAGTTAAAGGAATGATTATTTCACTAACAACATATGAATTTGCCAATACATTGGCAATCGACTGGATTACTATGTATCAATAATAACCGCGATAGCTTGGACCCAAATGTCACATTGGAGTTATTTTCATATATATCTGCAAACTTTTCTACCATTTCTTTCTTACTGCCTATGATTTGATTATCAGTTTTGATATAGGGGATGTAATGTAATACTGTGTTGCATTTTAGTTGTCTTATTCTAGCCCAACTTGCTTTCTTTCTTTATGTAGCGAGCTTTAGCTCGCAATTTCTTGTATTCTATAAGGTTTTCAATAGTGAAATGTTTCTTCATTTTGTTGAAGGCATGTTTCTTTTCCCTAGTTGCAGATTCGCACTTTTCATTCCATCATGGAACACTGCGTTTTCTGTTTCCTTGCCAAGAGAATTTTCAGATCGAACCGTTTCCTGCCTGTTTCAGAAGCATCGTAAATTGAGTGATGGTATCATCAATGTTTGTATTTGTATCGACAGAGGTAATATGGGATTCAATGCAAGTAGCATACTTTATCCAGGCAGCAGTTTTCAAATTCCACCTATTAGAGCTTTGTGGTTGTGATTATTAATGGTTTTTATTGATGGGAGTGAACCCGGTATTTAGTAAAATAAGATTATTATCATCTATAAAAGATTCTAGCTGCTTTGCTGTTTGTCAGTTGTAGTGGAGCCCCAAATGGTACTATAAGCCTAAAATCGCCTAGTACCACATGGGGTTTTTAGTTCTTTATTAGATTAGATAGGTCTTTTGACGAATATTCTTGGCTGTTTGGTATATATAAATTCAGGATTCTAAGTTTCTTGTCTTAGTATTGTACTGTGACGTAGATTGCCTCCAGTTTAGTCATAATATCTATAGATATTGTAGAGAAAAAATCTTTGACATATATGGCCACTCCACCGCTAGCACGATCTGCGAACCTATTTTTGAAAAAGCATTGGTATCCTTTCAGGGGGAAGTGTAAATCATTTTTGAAGTTGGTCACTTGGAGGCAAATCGCATCCGGGAACAACTTTTTCCCAATAATTTGTAGTTGTTCGTATTGGGTTTTGAACCCATTCATGTTCCACTGAAGGATGAAAGATTTTTATGAGTTGGTGTTATAATCTGTTTAGCTCTTACTGTCGGAGGTCCCGGTGTTTGGCAAATTGGGGATGTTCAGCTGTGTTTTGATTTTTCTTGGTATTCTTGTTATTCGATTTTTGAGACTTCTATGTGCACAATGGGGGTATATTAATGTGAGCATATTTTGAAGTCCAGGAATATCGTTGGTGAACTCTTGAGCTATACTTACTAGGTCACTAGATTCGAAACAAGTTTGCAGGGAGCTGGAGATCTGGTTGAAATTCAATGTAAACTGGTTGGTACCGCTCTCCAAGAATTTCTGGACAGGTTAAATTTGATCTTAAAAGATTGATTTTTCATTTAAATCCTTATTTTTCTTGCGTTTGTGTGTTCTTCTGAAATCTACTTGTTGAAGATTTTGGTCGGGCGTGCCAGGGGTAATTGGTGTGTTGGTGACGAAGCCTCTTGTTGTTTTTTTATTTATTTGATGGACCCTCGGACTGTGTGCAATCGAGAGTCAGCTTCATTTGTGGGGTCTCTGGAGTGTATATCTATCGGTTCTCCCATATTCATCATATTTTCCGTTGTCAGATGATGTGGCGTCTCAACAGGGTGTTCTCTAACCGTATTTGGTTGACTTACAGTTGGACAATATTTAGCGATATGGCCTGGTTGTTTGCAAGTGAAGCATGTAATTGCATCGAAACTGAAAAATATACGCTATGAGATGTCTTCGGGGCTTATATCAATTTAAATAGGGAGATGTCGTTGTTAGGGAATACATACAGTTGAAGCCGAAAGCTTAAAATATGTGAAAATTTGTCACCTGGTTTGCCTGCTCTTAAGAAATTCGTGAAGCAAGTTTATATCCAATTTTCAGTATTTCAGTTTCCAGTATATCGTGTGGAATACATGATTTTACTTTGGATATTATTATACGTTTTGCAGGAGTCACAAGTTTTCTTATTGCTACGTCATTACCTTGGATTAGGAGAATATCTTTTTCTGTAATTTCATCAACTAATTCTTTACTGCTTAAGTATACACATATTCTGTTGATGGCTATCGTTGTTATGGCTATGATGTTTTTTCTTCTACTATATCTGCTACAGTTCTTACATAATCAACTTTATTCAACTAATTCAGAATAATTGCTAGATCTTTTTTGGGAAACTGGAAATTCTTCAAAACTTCTGAAAATTTTCCAGTTGGTTCTGCACTTGATGCACCCCTGTACTAAGAAGTTGGCATCATATAGTTTGATGTGGATTGACTCATCAATAAGATGAGTTAAGGTCGTATCAGGTGTTGTCAGATAAGAATATCGTATTTGACATTTTAAGGAAACAGATCTTATAAGTATCACGATTTCTGATTTCTTCTCTAATTTGAAGCGTGAAAAGAAAATAATGAACTGGCTCACCTTTCAGTCCTAATTTCTAATGTGTTATAGGAATATTTTTCTAGATCTACATTTCTACGACTTGAAAAGATGTTCAATTTTTGGCATTCAAAACTGTGAGGAAATAACCAATATTATGGTGACGCTAAATGAGCACATGTGTATCCTATAGACGTTCTTGACAGAATCGATTAACTTCTTCTAGCCAAATGTTATCCTTATATATAATCAACTAGCTGACCCGGCAGACTTCGTACTGCCTCAATCGATAAATAAAAGACCTAAACTTTTGTATAATATAATCTTAAAACAAGCAAAACGAATCCGTATTTAATGAAAAAGCATTTTTTGAATGAAGCATGAAGTTTTATTATTATTTTCGACACATCATGTTGCCTACTTACAAAACAGATTTTTTCTGAAATACTGGCTTATAAGGTTTAAATTTGTTATTGACAGACACACACTGCTATGATACAGTTTGTTAATCAATGCAAAGCTTTTTTATAAACTATATTTTTTGTTTTGTTTTGTGGTGCGTAAATAATCAAAGAAGACGGTGTTCCGAAGCGCGAACACGCGACGTATAATTGTCCATGCGCGAAAGAGGGAAACTCCAAGTTGATTCCACAAACTTTTAATGACTGTCCTTGCGATTTATTCATGGTCATCGCAAAGGCCAGACGTACTGGAAATTGTAAGCGTTTAAAATCGAATGGTAAACGCGTTGGAATCATCGGTATCCGCGGGATCAAGACATCCCTCCTTTGTATTTTCATTTTATGATTGATGCCTCAATGACGTTATTCATCAGCTTTTTCACAGCCAGTCTTGTTTGCTGATTAATGTTACGTAGCATGATGACAACTGATCCTACTTTTAACTGTAAATTATGAGGTGGTAATCCAGACAATTCCAGCGAATTTAAAAACTCCGCGAGATAGTTGACTACATCATCCTGGTTCATAACGGTGTCGACTGATTTGAAGGAAACCAACTATCCTGGAAGAAAATTCTGAATGGTCGCATTGAGATCCTCGACATCTTTATTTTGCGCCGCCAACATTGCTCGTTCACCCAGCCAATTATGGTTATTGAACTTTTGCGCTATATCTGGGAAAACACGCTGAATAATCTCCTCTTTTGAGTCTGTGATGTGACAGAAATCTGTGGGGTAATGTGATGAATCCGGTCGAGGTGACCACGGCAATTTTATTGTTTCCAATGTCTAACAACTGCTTCGCAAACACATTTGCAGAACGTTGAAAGATCTTCGTGACAACCAAAATATTTTTGGTAGGGCCATGATTCTGTTGTCAGGTGATTTTCGTCAGACTCTTCCAGTTATTCCCCGATCAACTGCTGCTGATGAGCTAAATGCATGCCTAAAATCATCGAATTTGTGGCAGTATGTAAAGACACTCCTTAGATACTAGTAGTAGTTGATCATAATGGAAACAAATTGTAGAAATTACTATGTTTTACTACCAAAAAATATATATTACACATTTTCTGCAATACTTTGCCTCCAGCACAACATAATCCAGTAGATTAACCAGTGTATTTTAACGCCTTACAATATTTACAAATTATTTTCATTTCTCCAATTGTTACCGATTTGTTGGTACAATAACTAATTGCCGGATCATAGTGGAATGCAGCTCGTTCAAGAATCACAGGAGCACTGCGTCTGCGGATTCGTTCAATTTCATTATGTCGTGCTTGCTGTTGTGTTTGATGTGCACGAACTCGTTGCATTCTAAGCCTATCTACTTCTTTGTCACTCACTAAATAACGCAATTCTGATATAGATAATAATAATAATATTTATTTAGCAACTTGCTATTATACAAAAAAAAAAAATGAAATTATGTGATATTACATGTGAAAAATAACTGAAAACACATTAAACTTACGCAAACTATAAACGAAAATATTCTTTTCTTAACCTAGATTTAAACTGTCTTACACTATTAGAATCTTTAATTGTTGATGGAAGGTTATTGTACCACCTAACACCCATTACCCCAATCGATTTATTTAAAATGGTGGTATTGAAACGTTCAACAAACAAATGATCTCCCTGCCTCAAGTTATAATTTATCATATCTCCCCTTCTGATAAAGAAATCCGAAAAACATTTAGGTGCCAGACCATTTAAAATCTTGAAAACAAAAATTAAATTCGCTTCTTCTACCATTTGATTAACATTCAAAAACTTTAATCTCTTCAACATAACATTTACACCAGTATATATGCTACAGCCTAACAGAACTCTCATAGCCTTATTCTGCAAAATTTGGAGTTTATTTATATCCTTGTTATTACAAAAAATCAATATGGACATGCAATATGTGAACTGGGGATAAATTATTGTATTATATATTATTCTTCTTGTCCAATAGGACATTTTTTTTGATATTCTTCTAAAGTACCCGATTTTTTTCCCCAGTTTCTTACACATGAACCTTACATGCTCCTGCAAATTCAATTGAGAATCCAACTGAACTCCCAGATAACTAACTACATTTACTTGGTCAATGGGTTCCGAATCCATCTCCACTTTCAAATCTGCTTGTTTAAAGAGGCTACATTTATATCTAGTTCCAAATATCATACACTTAGTTTTCGCAGAATTAAGCTTAAGCCCTTTGAACTTTAACCATTCATTCAAAACACACAATTCTTCATTCATACATTGGACAAGTTCTTCTATATTGTCGCCAGACAATGATATTAGTGTGTCATCTGCATATAGACTTACAGTACATTTTTTTATGTATCTACAAATATCATTAATATAGAGAATGAATAACAATGGGCCAAGCACACTACCTTGTGGCACACCAAATTCTACCTCCTTTCTGTCTGACACTTTATCTCTTATTTTCGTAACCTGGTATCTACCACTTAAAAAACTTTCAATCCATTTTAGCACAGTTCCCTTTAGTCCATAATTAGAGCAAACTTTGATCAGACTTTGCCTGTTAACTGTTTCAAACGCCCTTTTTAAATCAATAAAAACGCACAGGACTACTTTACCCTCGTCTATTTCACTTTTCCACCGGGAAAACACAAATTGACACGCACTTTCACACGAGTGTTTACCGCGGAAGCCAGACTGACCCTCATAAAAAATGTTCTCTTCCTCCAAGTATCCATTCAGTTGTTCATGCACTACTATTTCCAGAATTTTGCTCACAACTGGCAGCAAATTAATTGGTCTCAGTTCTTCAGCTTTCCGAGGATGGTTTACTTTTGGGACTGGTATTACAGTGCTACATTTAAGGTCATATGGCACAACACCACTTTCCAGAGACGTATTAACTATATTGAGCAATGGATATCCTACTACAGAAAACGTCTCCTTTAGAATTTTATAAGTAATCAGAGAATCACCAGAAGACTTGGTTTTAAGAGAGCCAATAATCCGCTGCAATCTGCTCATTGTAATCCTTCGAAACTCCCCCAAACAACTTCTTGCACCAAACTTAATCTCCACAAAATTATTATTTGGTGAAGGTATTGATGTCACAATATCTTGTATGCTATTTAGAAAAAAATCGTTCACTTTTTGCTGTATATCATATGAATCTTTACAGATATCTATATCCAAAAAATTTATCGTTTTATTTTTACCGCAGACTAATGATTTAAGTGTTTTCCACATCTTCTTACTATTGAAACGGTTTTCATCTATCAGTTTCTCATAATATCGTTTTTCTTTTTGTCGAATCAACCCTACTACCTTATTACGTTGGAGTTTATAGTTATCAAAATCAGTTTCTGCATTTGTATATTTGAATCTCCTATAAAGTACATTCCTAACTTTCTGTTCATGTATTATTTCTTTATCAATCCATTTATGAGAATGTTTTGTAGCTATCTGCTTAGAAGGTGATATGGATTCAATTGCGCCATTTATGTTTGCAATAAAGTTTTCATATAATCTATCAACATTGGTCGATGTGTTGTCCCAGTCTGACTCAATCAATTTCAAGTTTATTTTTTCCAATTTTTCTGCGCTCAAGTCTCGAAAGAATCTTATGTACTCTTCCGATGGAGATTCTAAATTTATTTTCACTTTAATTGTTTCATGGTCACTGAACATAGGATAGTCCCTTTCAGACTCTCGCACTCCTGCTATATTTGTATAAATATGATCAATTAACGTTCTACTATCCTTTGTACATCTAGTAGGTTGTTCAACAATTTGCCTGAAACCAGCTGATTCCGCAATATCCAAAATACGTCTTGAATGGTTATGTTTCCTTGACAAGTCAACATTTATATCACCAGCCAGAAAGGTTTTATTTTCATCTACCTCCTCAATATCAAAAAGTGACTCAAAAAACCTAAAGAACTCACCAGTGTTTCCATTTGGGGATCTATATATTCCACCCACTGTCACAGATTCACTGAACAGACGCATCTTGATGAGAATACACCAGTATTCTTTATTATAGCGACTATTTGCTTGATCTGTCTCTCTCTGGTCATCAGTGCGGTTAGCACGCGAGGTAGCTCTTCAAACATTTGATTGACTGCGACGACCTTAGTCAGGTCGTCTTCTACTCGTAAATTGTAATTAATCAAAGTGAGAAAATTTCTCACCCACTCAGCAGTAAAGTGTCACTATCACAAAATATAAAAAAAGAGCACAATACTTGGAATGTCACTATCACAAAGCATCACCAAAGTAAAGAAAGTTCTCGCGCACTCATAGATATCGTAACACAATATCGTAATACTTTTTTCCGTGTTCTGAAGTACGACAGGATGGATTGATATATTAGTTGGTTGTAAAATCTAATGTCAAATATTTTGGTTGCGTTCAGAAATTTAATTTGTGACAAAACTTAATATTTATTATAAAATAAGAAGGAAGGGTTTTTTACTTGATAGAAGGATTATTACAAAATTTGAATATCAAAACAGATTTAATCTGTTAGCCTTCTACAATTTTAATTTCAAAAAAATTTTTTGAAGAAACTTTAAAAATTAAATTAATGTCTTTATAAGCACTGCTCATATTAAATAGACGTATAAAATCAAAATTCATCATACAATATCAAATGGAATTAAGAAAAACCAACGAATAGAAATTGTCAATTGAAATTAAAATATAAATAAGCAAACATTTTTTTGTTTCGTTTCAGGCATGCGTACTGAACTCTTCAGACAAACGTACGAAGCCCTGTTTGTTACAAAATTTATTGTTTTCTGATCCCATATTAATGAAAAATAATTCTTTCTCAAAATATAAAACAATTTCAAGAACTTCTCGAAAACTAATTTATTCGAAATATTCAATATATTTAAATAAATTATTTCAGAAAATCTAAAAACATGTAGCACATCCTCAAGAAATAATCAAAATTACGATAAGATCAGTTCAACTTTACATATAAAAAATAATAAAATCAATTAAACAATGTATAGACTTACCGAGTGCAAACTTCAAAAATATGATCTTATAAACATGTACATAGGTACATTTATATCCAAGGTACTCTATGTTTCATGGAACATAATTCATCATACAGTGTTGAATGGTTTTAACTAAGACCAAGTTCCTTATAAGCTTTGTATGATTTTTTGTGAACATGGAACATAGAGTACCTTGGATATAAATGTACCTATGTACATGTTTTTAAGATCATATTTTTGAAGTTTGCACTCTGTAAGTCTATACATTGTTTACTTGATTTTATTATTTTTTGTATGTAAAGTTGAACTAATCTTATCGTAATTTCAATTATTTCTTGGGGATGTGCTACATGTTTTGAGATTTTTTCAAGTAATTTATTTAAATATATTGAATATTTCAAATAAATTAGTTTTTGAGAAATTCTTGAAATTATGTTTTACATTTTTGAGAAAGAGTTATTTTTGATTAATATAGGATCAGAAAACAATACATTTTGTAACAAACAGGGCTTCGTACGTTTGTCTGAAGAGTTCAGTACGCATGCTTGGAACGAAACAAAAAATGTTTGCTTATTTATATTTTAATTTCAATTAACAATTTATATTCGTTGGTTTTTCTTAATTTCATTTGATATTGTATGATTAATTTTGATTTTATACGTCTATTAAATATGAGCGGTGCTTATAAAGACATCAATTTAATTCTTAAAGTTTCTTCAAAAAAATTTTTTGAAATTAAAATTGTAGAAGGCTAACAGATTAAATCTGTTTTGATATTCAAATTTTGTAATAATCCTTCTATCAAGTAAAATACCGTTCCTTCTTATTTTATTTTATATATAATATATAATTATATTAGGTTTTTTGAATAAAGAAATTCATTTTATACAGTGTTGAATGGTTTTAACTGAGACCAAGTGCCATATAAGCTTTGTATGATTTTTTGTAAACATGGAACATAGAGTACCTTGGATATAAATGTACCTATGTACATGTTTTTGAGATCATATTTTTGAAGTTTGCACTCGGTAAGTCTATACATTGTTTAATTGATTTTATTATATTTTATATATAAAGTTGAACTGATCTTATCGTAATTTTAATTATTTCTTGAGGATGTGCTACATGTTTTGAGATTTTTTGAAGTAATTTATTTAAATATATTGAATATTTCAAATAAATTAGTTTTTGAGAACTTCTTGAAATTATGTTTTATATTTTTGAGAAAGAGTTATTTTTGATTAATATAGGATCAGAAAACAATACATTTTGTAACAAACAGGGCTTCGTACGTTTGTCTGAAGAGTTCAGTAGGCATGCTTGGAACGAAACAAAAAATGTTTGCTTATTTATATTTTAATTTCAATTGACAATTTATATTCGTTGGTTTTTCTCAATTTCATTTGATATTGTATGATTAATTTTGATTTTATACGTCTATTAAATATGAGCGGTGTTTATAAAGACATCAATTTAATTCTTAAAAATTCTTCAAAAAAATTTTTTGAAATTAAAATTGTAGAAGGCTAACAGATTAAATCTGTTTTGATATTCAAATTTTGTAATAATCCTTCTATCAAGTAAAATACCGTTCCTTCTTATTTTATTTTATATATAATACTACTCTGTCAAGAAAGTACCGGGAATTTTCAATTAAAACAACATTTTTACATTTAATCGTCAAAATTTATTGGGTCGCCTTCAAAATAGGCTCCATTTGCTCCAATACATCTATGCCAACGGCACTTCCAATTATCGAAACATTTTTTATAGGCGCTTTCCGGGATGGACTTTAGCTCTCGCGCCGAATTTTGTTTTATGGCTTCAATCGACTCAAAACGGATGCCACGAAGGGGCAATTTTAGTTTTGGGAAGAGGAAAAAGTCGTAGGGAGCCAAATCCGGCGAATACGGTGGTTGCTGAAGCACGTTTGTTGAGTTTTTGGCGAGAAAGTCAGTCACAATCGTAGCTCGGTGAGAAGGCGCGTTATCGTCATGCAAAATCCATGAGTTGTTCGCCCACAAATTTGACCGCTTCTTACGGATACGCTCACGCAAACGTTTCCTAACGCCTAGGTAATACTCCTTGTTTACCGTCTGACCCTCTGGAACGAATTCGTAGTGCACCACGCCACAGATATCTAAGAAAACAATGAGCATCACCTTCATTTTCGAGCGGCTTTGGCGTGGTTTTTTCGGTTTCGGCTCATTTTTTGCAACCCATTCCGATGATTGCTGGCTTGTTTGCATATCGTACTCGTAGACCCAGGTCTCATCACCAGTTATAATGCGTTCCATGAATGTAGAATCGGAATTACAGCATGTCTGAAGCAACCTGTTCGCGATGACGTTTTTGAAGAAAATTCAGGTCTTTCGGTACGAGTCGTGCGGCAACCTTTCTCATGCCCAAAATATCAATCAAAATCGTACGTGCGGACTCGTGGGATATCTTAAGATCATGTGCTGTCTCTCTCAAGCTGATACGACGGTTTTCCAGCACCCTTTCCTTAATTTTATCGACGTTATCTTCGATCGAAGCCGTCGATGGGCGTCCACTTCACGACCGTCCTTGAAGGCTCTGTACCACTGATATGCACGAGTTTTCGATAGAGCATTATCACCAAGGGCCTTTTGCAACATTTTCAATGCATCGGCACACGAAAATTCATTTGCAACACAAAACTTTAAACAAATTCTTTGCTCAACGTAATCACCCATAGTGAAAATCGGCACGCACTCTGACATCGACTGACTTAATCAGCTGTTGCAAACACACTAGTTGACAGATCCCGCTCAAGCTTGGCATAGTAATTAAGGACAGTGGTACCAACCTAGGAAAAAAATTTTTTACCTGCCTCATTGCCCCGCCAGATTTAAATCGATAATTCCCGGTACTTTCTTGACAGAATGTATATAAGTATATTAGGTTTTTTGAATAAAGAAATTCATTTTATACAGTGTTGAATGGTTTTAACTAAGACCAAGTGCCTTATAAGCTTTGTATGATTTTTTGTGAACATGGAACATAGAGTACCTTGGATATAAATGTACCTATGTACATGTTTTTGAGATCATATTTTTGAAGTTTGCACTCGGTAAGTCTATACATTGTTTAATTGATTTTATTATATTTTATATATAAAGTTGAACTGATCTTATCGTAATTTTAATTATTTCTTGAGGATGTGCTAGATGTTTTGAGATTTTTTGAAATAATTTATTTAAATATATTGAATATTTCAAATGAATTAGTTCTTGAGAAGTTCTTGAAATTATGTTTTATATTTTTGAGAAAGAGTTACAATATTTTTCATCAATATAGGATCAGAAAGCAATACATTTTGTAACAAACGGGGCTTCGTACGTTTGTCTGAAGAGTTCAGTACGCATGCCTGGAACGAAACAAAAAATGTCTGCTTATTTATATTTTAATTTCAATAGACAATTTATATTCGTTGGTTTTTCTTAATTCCATTTGATACTGTATGATGAATTTTGATTTTATACGTCTATTAAATATGAGCAGTGCTTATAAAGACATTAATTTAATTCTTTAGGTTTCTTCAAAAAAAATTTTTGAAATTTAAATTGTAGAAGGCTAACAGATTAAATCTGTTTTGATATTCAAATTTTGTAATAATCCTTCTATCAAGTAAAACACCGTTCCTTCTTATTCTATTTTATATATAATATATAATTATATTAGGTTTCTTAAATAAAGAAATTCATTATACAGTGTTGACTGGTTTTAACTAAGACCAAGTGCCTTATAAGTCTTGTATGATTTTTTGTGAACATGGAACATAGAGTACCTTGGATATAAATGTAGCTATGTACATGTTTTTGAGATCATATTTTTGAAGTTTGCACTCGGTAAGTCTATACATTGTTTAATTGATTTTATTATTTCTTATATGTAAAGTTGAACTGATCTTATCGTAATTTTAATAATTTCTTGAGAATGTGCTACATGTTTTGAGATTTTTTGAAGTAATTTATTTAAATATATTGAATATTTCAAATAAATTAGTTTTTGAGAAATTCTTGAAATTATGTTTTATATTTTTGAAAAAGAGTTATTTTTGATTAATATAGGATCAGAAAACAATACATTTTGTAACAAATAGGGCTTCGTACGTTTGTCTGAAGAGTTCAGTACGCATGCCTGGAACGAAACAAAAAATGTTTGCTTATTTATATTTTAATTTCAACTGACAATTTATATTCGTTGGTTTTTCTCAATTCCATTTGATATTGTATGATGAATTTTGATTTTATACTTCTATTAAATATGAGCAGTGCTTATAAAGACATTAATTTAATTTTTAAAGTTTCTTAAAAAAAAATTTTTGAAATTAAAATTGTAGAAGTCTAACAGATCAAATCTGTTTTGATATTCAAATTTTGTAATATTTATTAATCTAAAACAAAATAATCTGATAGATTCACAACTGAAGTTAGATGAAATGATGACAATAATTGTTTAATTTACACTTTTATTGAGTAGCTGATGACGCGTTTCGTTACATTTTAACTTTTTCAGATCATACAGACTACTGTTTTCTAAACAAACTGTCTTGCCTTCAAATACATTTATCAACTTATAATCAAGTATTTGAACAAAACGGGGAGAATTTTTGAAATTACAAAACTATTACTTTATCATTATATGTAATTGATAACTTGAATTGATATTATAAGATGTTTCTTATCTCACCAATTACCCACTGAACTAATTAAGATACCAGTATATACATAAGATATGAGCAAAATCCCGAATGAAGAAATTCCCAGATACTAATGCCCAATAAAATAATTAACATAAAATTAGCAAGAAATCTGTTTAAGTAACCGATTTCTTGGTGATTTTATGTTAATTATTTCATTGGGCATTAGTATCTGTTTAAGTAACCGATTTCTTGGTAATTTTATGTTATTTATTTTTTTGGGCATTAGTATAATACTGGGAATTTCTACATTCGGGATTTTGCTCATATCTTAAGTGGGGTATAATTGTATCTTAATTACTTCAGTTACGTCAAAAAACGTTTGTATGGGAAACAGAAAAGGCATGTCTTTGGGATTTTTCGGGAATTATTCGAATTTTTCTCACCTTTTAAATCTTCCCTAGACCTCCACGATCATTTCAAGACCAAGATAAGAAAAATCCGTTCAGCCGTTCTCGAGTTTTAGCGAGACGTATTATTGCAAATGTATTGATGAAAACTATAGGAGTATGTATGGAAGGGCTTCGTGAACGCTTCCTTTTCCGATTTGATTTGGAAAACTGCCGTTATAGAAATTGGACGTTTAAGTTCGTTTATATGACAAAAAAATGAAACTAAGAAAATATAGCCATCTGTTTAAAGACTTTCTAAAATTTTTTGAACAATTAATAATCAGATTATAACGGTTAAAAGTATTATTCATAAGACAGTTCTATTGAAACGGAATAATATATTTTATTGCTGAGTTATATCTTCCAACAGTTATAAGTTTGAAGTGTACTTCATATGGTAAATAGGCATTCGTCCACACTTCACATAACAGAAAATCACCTCGAATATTTGTATGCAAGACGTGGAAGAAATTTCGACGGGTCATTTCACCTACCTCTTTTGCTTGCATGAAAACTGTCATCTCTAGGCACGTACTGAATGTCGTAGATCAATGACGTCCGTGGCAATAGTTTCTTGTCCTTGTTGATCTTGTAGACGGCATATTTGAAGGCTAACTCGACGGCACTATTTTCCTGATCTTCTGTAAATATTGCTCCTGGAAAAGATTAATTTAATTCAAAATTCGACTGGTCACAGGAAATGTGTATCTTCTATAAAGACAATTTCGAGGGGTTCGCACTAGATTATTTACGGTAGAATGAATTTATATGAGTTCGTTGTGAAGTTTTCTCCGGGCAGAAATGAAATTATGAAACTTCCTCTTCAGATTAACCGTTCTGTTGGACTCCAAGACAAATTTCATCAGTTCTGAGTTCACGATGAAGGTGGAACTGGAAGGGAAATGGAAAAGACATTTTTTTTCACTTCCTGACAAAATCTTTTACTATATTTTGAATTTTTTTATTGGCAACAGACGATTTATATTAGTTTTTGGTTTTAATGAATAAGTATTATTTTTATTATTCTTGTAAGATGTGATATTTTTGACGTTTTAATGCTTACTCATACGTTTTTCAATGATTTTTAGTTAGAAGTTTACCAATTCGACTTTCTAAATGACCTATAATAGCATTTCGAGAATGTACACTTTACGTCACAAAGAATTATATAATTTCGAGAACTGAAACTACCTTACAATTATATAAATAGTCAGTTTACTAATTGTGTTCTAGAGCAGGCTAAATCTGATTTTCATTTTCCAGAAAATCCACTTGTTAGATTGAAATTTTTTTTCCTGCATTAAAGACCAACATTTGGGAACCACATCGAAAATTGAAATTAATGAATGAATAGAAACGGAAAATCTTTATATAAAGAAGGACTTATCAAATTGATAAACAAAAAGTTTTGATTTAAAGCAATTTATAATAATCATCGGGAAAGGGTAAAAATTAAAGAAACAATGAATTGACATAATACAAAATATTTCGTGAATTTTCCATAATCTTCAAATCTTCATATTGAAGAATTTGAAGGAATTGACAGAAAATAATTATACAAATGTATATATGAAACGAATGATGAAATTGGAAAAGAAAAAGTAAATCAACAAATTAACTGATGTATTTCATAAAATAGATATACCGGGTGGTTTCATGAACTGATCTAGCTGGATATATCTAAAAATATGAGTATTTCTGAAAATCTCCAAAACAGGTCAAGTCTAATTTGACCTTTTTATTGCAAATTGGAGGATGTACGATCATTTCCCTGAACAGGGATGTAAGCACGTCAAGAATCTTATTTGGAAAAATGTCGAGTGCCACATCATCATCATCATTGTTTATTTATACAAAGTATTTCAATTTGCATTTCCAGATTACATAATGTGAATAAACATAAGGAAATCCACAGAAGCAAAAAATGCTGCTTGTACGTGGTGGTAAATATGTAATTGATCTGATAGTGGAAATACTTTAACTAACAAGTCTGAAAGCAAATGTTTGTATAAAAATTCCAACAAGTTTGAGTCACATAGACGTGAGCTATTCAGAAGTATAAAGTTCTTATATACAAAACAGTCAAAATATTGGAGACATGTCAATATACGTTAGATAAACTCTGAGATATAATAAAAATAATTCAGAAGTCAAACGATGACAAAGGCTTCGAATATGTGTATATAAAATTAATCACATGGGTTAAGAAACAAAATCAACTAAAAGTTATTACGCGCATAAAAGTATCGGAAATGTATAAATGTAAAATAAGTTGCAAGGATATAAATAAAAGCGGTCAGAAGTTAAAATAATTAACACAAAATCATTATGGATAAATTATGTTCTTGGACTCAGGAGACTTCACGGATCTACATATCAAAAAATCCTTTTGAGGTCACAACGCACCCCATTTCTATACAGTATAATCTTTTGGTTTGAGAGTTCATGACGGGCGCTAGTAGACCAGTATTGAAAGAAATTACTAAGAGGATGCACTGGTAGGTGTGTCCTCCGGAAATGGCAACGGTGGTTTCCAAACGTTCTGGAACTAAATGCTCTTAGACGGCATAAATGAAAGGATTTCTTTCGAGGGGATAAGTGAAAACTGTTGAATGAGAATAACATTAATTTCTACGTCTAGTTGAAAGTTTATCATATCGCATCCTTTGTGTTTTTCCTTTTTTTATTTTCATACCAACCATGATATTCATTCATTTAATGAAAAAAGAAATGATTATATTGCTCATATTACATAAATTATTCGACTGTATTATTTTGCATTATAATTTTGATTCTCCATATAGAACTGTTATTTAACAACTGTACATCATGTCTTAAATTCGATTCCATCAGGGAAGTTCTCGTGTTTATTTCTTCGAGAAAGAGAGAAAGGTGAAAGCGTACTCTTCTACATTTCTCCGTTTCTAAGTAAAATTGACATGTGGATAATTTCCAAAACTTGATTGTTCCTACGTTGTCAGTGACGAGACTCCTGATATCTGGCGCAATCTAACAGGAGGTGTTCGATTGTTATAACTCATCACATTCTGTCTTTAATTTTTCTGGAAGATGTAGTCGTGGGTTGAGCGGGTATATCCTATTCTTAGAAGATTTTTTAAGACTTGGCCTGAGAGGTTGAAATTGTCTTTCCAGTATTTAATATTGGGTTTGATCTCGGTCAGTAGTCGGTTGCTCCTTTTCCAGTTTTCTTCCCATGTGGATGATCTAAAATGTTTCAGATATATTTTGAGGTTTGAGGTCTGGTTATCACATATGTTATTGTTCGAGTTGTTGTACTTCCATGCTTCCTGATCAGCCCTCTCGTTTCCTCGAATACCCACATGAGATGGGACCCATAGAAATGTGACAATTTTATTTTCCGATTTCAAAGTAAACAGTAAATCATTGATATATTTTAAGAGCGGGTTCTTAGGATACAACTGTTTAAGACCCAATAAGCTATTCAAGGTGTCAGTGATCCAAAACTATTTAACTATTTGGATACTATGCTAGATTTCTGAAACGTGAAGCCCTTTTATAAATGGAACCCAGTATCGATCTGGAAAATGATTTCTTCTTTTGAATTTTGAATTCTTAATGAAATTTTTTAGATGCGAACTATTGACGAATTCATTAGTTTTGAATTGAAAAAGCAAAGATTTCGTGTTTGCGCTTTGTTTTCCTATGTGAATAAGAAACATAACCAATTTGAAATTTACCTGAACAACTTTATTATTTAATGATCGAGTTGCATTGCGGTGAACACGGAATTTCCCAATAACAGTGGATGAACTCATCCATATTTTTCTATCCAAATAATCAACCAATGGTTTGAATGAATACAACTATAACATCCAGAGAAAATTTTTATTATTTATGACAATTCTCTCGATTCTATTCCTTCCTTCGGGATATAATTCTGCAAACTCCATAAATGTATTTCAATCTGTTTGCAGAATAAAATTATTCATATTCTTCTTATATAATCACATTCAAAAACGAATAGCATAAATATGTATTTTTGAAATCTGTAATTTTTTTCTAATTTGAAGATTACAGACTTAATAATAGTTTACATTTGAAACAAGAAAACTTCATTTCACAATTCTCAACCAACTAAAACAGAAAAATATTGACTCAACGTCAGAAGGTTTTCAGCAGTACATTTGTGCTGAAAATTTCAACTCTGAATTTATTCTCAAATGAATCACACAATATCGAATTAAAAAAAAGCAAAAAATTATGTGTTCTGTCATCCGAAAGCCAACAAAACGTCATTTTTTTGCATTGTTTGGACTTTTCTTTTGAAGAAATGGAAAATCTCATGAAGTTGAAAACTATAATACATAGTTGAAAATATCCATCCCTTTTTCTCTTTCCTCTGTGTCGTTCTATATTGGCAAGAAAGAGTGGAGGAAGAATATAATTATATGTTTAATTGAATCAGTCTTCACTTTATGGAAATCCATATTCAATAATATTAAATGACTTTAAATTCAGAATTATATATTCTAACTTTTACATTATATATTAAAACTATATACAAAAACTATCAAATTCATATCCTTATATATAATCAAAATAAAATATTTTTCATTGTCCCGAAAAAAACGTTTTTACATCCCGACTTGAAATGTATAATATTAATACAAATGTATTAAAAAATACTATATAAGTATGTATATTAACATACGAATTCAAGAAAATCCACTATTACAAAATTATCTAAAATTATCAAATTAAAGGATCAAATAAAAATAATTGAACGAGAACTCCAACATTTGATAGCTATTTCGGCCTATATGGCCTCATCAGAAATGTATTGAATTCAGATTCAAATATATAACAAGATCAAAATTCAACTTGCCAAAAGAAGATAAAACATGGAACGAATAAACTTGAAGTAAGCTTTAAAGTATCCAAAATAAAACAGAAATGATCAACGTATTGTTACGTATAACCCATAACTATTTGTACTCGGAACACAGAAAAACAATAACAAAACTTATCCACCCCAAATAATGTTCCATGATAAGCAAAATAACCAGAATTTCAAAAATAATAAATAATTGATGAATATATTGTGGATATAAAGACTCTATATGAAATTATTTCATAATTTAAAGAACCAATTTTAATGTGAGTCAATACTTGATAGAAGTAAAATTTAAATGACTTTAAATTCAGAATTATATATTCTAACTTCAACATTATATATTGAAACTATATAATAATAATACAAGTAGGGATGTAAAAAGGTTTTTTCCGAGACATTGAAAAATATTTTATATTGATTATATATAAGGATATCAATTTGGTAGTTTTTGTATATAGTTTCAATATATAATGTAGAAGTTAGAATATATAATTCTGAATTTAAAGTCATTTAAATTTTCTTCTATCAAGTATTGACTCACATTAAAATTGGTTTAATAATATTAAATAAGGTAATTCTGATTGCCACAAATTTTTATAGTTATATAATACAACAACTGTTCAGCTATCACAGTAGCATCTTCAGGAAGGTCAGTTATACAAAATGTAAGAAACCACCTACCTGAAGATGCTACATTGATATAAAAACAATAGTAATATTAAACAACAATAAAAATTTGTGAAAAACCTTATTTAATATTATTTAAAACTTCATATGCTATTCATACTTTTGGTCAAAAGCCGATAAGAACAAAAATTGAAAAATTCTCGTAATTTATCCGCAAGAAATTATGCATGAGTTATAAGTGTCGTTATTTCGTATTTAAATACTGACTTTGAACTCGAACGGCATCATACTTTCGAAAATATTCGGAAAACAATCTTTTCAATGGGCATAACTCAAGAACCGTTGAGTCAATACTGTCCATACTTAGACGTAATTAATAAATTGAGACTTCAATTCTGCCCTCAAAATTTGTATCTAGATCGTTTCGCTCAGAAATGAGTATTTTTACCTCCACTCGTTCCCTAGGTAGACCTCTTCTCAAAAAATTTTGCACCAGTCTGCGTATCGTTATTATACCCCTATATTCTAAATGTGAGTAGTTTCGGATCAATTGCGAAACTAACAGTTTCAAACGTAAATAACTATCGAAACTTCAGATCAATTTTTCCCATTACTACCCATTACTTAACCGAGATATTTACCAAACCTGCATGTTGTTCACAGTCTCAAGTTTCTTCTGTTCGAAAGTTACAGTGTTAACTGTCGGACCGGAGCGGCCGGTCGAATAAAATTACTTTCGAACTCGGATTCTTCATCAAAGAGTGCAACCCAGCCATATGAGACCATTTTCGACTCGATATTCGTAAATTATAGACATTTGGTCAAAACGATAGCACGCTGCTCCTATAATAGGCACGTATCTGAGAACACCTTTTAATTTTAGTGAAAGATCATGTGCATATTAAAGAAGTGTAGCTTCAAAATCAAATAAATTAGGTGAAGTTTTCGAAATAATCAAAGCCGCAATTTCCGCCAATAGGTCCAAAACAAGTATCGGAGGAGATTGCTGCTTTCAGTGTTCTTTATTTTGACAAAGCCAGCTCGAAAACTTGTTTTCTGTTCCAATATAGCTCTTCAATTTTTGAGAGTTTCTCAAGAGACCATGAATTTGGAAAAATTTTGTATTGAAGTTTAAAATGTTTCTTAGTCAAAATAATAATAGACATTTTCATCATAAAAAATCTGTTCGAATTATTTTTTGATATTTAGTGAAATCATTGAAAGAAAACTGATTTCTACAAGTTCTATCGGAAAACAACGTTTACTGTTATGAAAACTTGTGCCCTTCCAGTTGACAGTTTAACGCTCTAATCAGCATTATAGTTACTATAATATATAATCAGAAATCTCAATATAGAATTGACATGAATTTATTTTTCGATTCTGTTGTAGCAGATATGCAAAATTTCTATACTCCTGGATATATCTGTCTGTTAAAATGAATTGCAAGCGCATGGGCGTATCCAGCGGGGTTAAGGGGGGGAGCTGCCACCCCTGGAAGCAAAAAAATTAATCGTTATCAAATTTTGTTACTGTAATACATAAAATTTCTTGAAATAACTATTTTAATGATAAAAAAATATTGGAAAGACTAGTCCTTGACTTTGCAATAGATAATTACAGTTAGAAAAACAAAATTTCTTTTAAATTTGAGAATTAACCATGGTGATCTGAAGCTAAAGCATCACTTGGATATATGCGAAAAATGCAGTCTACACTTCACCAAAAATTCAGAATGAAATTATTGGATTATGTGGTGAAGTGGTCAAAAACAAAATTATTGATGACTAAACAAGCAAAAGCTTACGCTGTAATTGCCGATGAAACAGCAGATATCGCTGGAAAATAACAGCTTTCTATCGGATTGCGGTTTTATGATGAGAATCAACAGAAAGTCAAAAAGGAATTTGTAGGCTTTGTTCAGCTGAAATCTCAAGATGCCCCTACAATCGCTAGCACAATTCAGAGTTTTTTAGTTGATCAAAATCTTTCAGCAGAGAATTGTGTTGGATTTGGATTTGACGGATGTTCTACAATGGCTGGAAAAGAAGGTGGTGTACCGGCCATTTTGAGGAAAAAGTACAATAAATCTTTATTTCTACATTGCTCAAGCCACAAACTGAATCCTGTGGTTAATGATGGTAGCAAACTACCGAAAATAAGAAACTTGATTGCAACTGTTAAGGATAAAATATCCTTCTTTCGTGAGTTGCCAACCCGCAGGACTTCGGCTCCTAATTCATCAAGGGTCTTTGAGATCAGATGATCTGAGAAATACAAGAGCATAAGAAAGTTTTCAAACAGCTTTCATGAAATCGTCAATGCGCTAGAACATTTCTCGATCGAAGGAAACTACGCTGCAAGAAAATTTGCCTATCAATTGCACTATGCAGTAACTAAACCAATTTTCATTATAGGTTTAGTCATGATTGCAAAGTACTCTGCGATTTTGGAACCCGTTGTGAACGTTCAACAAGTAAAAGTATGGATTTCGTTATGGTGAGGAAACACATTGGTAAAATTCTTGATGTCATCAAGAAGTATCGACAAGAAATTAAACATGTTTCTGAGGAAGTACTTAAAAATATCACATGATATCGCGGTGAAAATCGGCGTTGAGTTCGACGAATTGTTAAAAAGCAAATACACTGAAGTAATCCGCCATCTGAGACTGCGATTGAATATTGGAGACGATCGTTGATTATCCCCTTTCTAGACTCTTTAACCTTATAATGAATGTTAGATTACCACACGAGAATACAACTGCTTTTGTCTTATCCCATCCTCATCCTTCATATATGCTAAAAAGTACTTCAAAAGATTTGAAAAAAAAGCAAATTCTTTCATGGAATTTTTTGACTTGGGTGATATCTCTGCAGAATTAGATTTGTGGTATAATCGGTGGAAAAAGAAAGATTGAGCAGAGGACAAATTAAAGGATATTGAAGTGGCTGCACTTTTGGAGGAGGCTAATATTTTTTCCCTGCAACAAGGCATGCACTCCTCATTTTGAGTGCTTTCCCATTCACTAAGGCTACTGTTGAACGATCTTTCAGTACCCTTCGAAGGGTAAAAAAACCTGGCTGATAAGTACATGGGGAGAGAACAGATTGACTGGGTTGAGTTTGATGAGCGTCCATTTTAAATGTTTTGAGGAAAATCAGGACTGGATTGAAACGAGAGTTTTGAACAAGTTTTCTTCAAATCCAAGAGAAATTATAATAATATGAGGCATGTAGAATACATTTTTTTCAAGCAACTAATTGTAATAACTTAGTTAATAAAACATATTTTTCTGAAAGTTTTGGTTACATTCACCTTCGTCAAAAAAAAATTCCTTGATAAAATGTTCCCGACCGTGGTTCGCACCTCCCCTAGATTTGATCTTGGGTACGCCCTTGTGCATGCGACGGAATGAATTAATTCTGTTGTGGAAAAAAAAATGTAATGAGAAAAGTTAATCAAACGCGACACCGCAATTACCTAACTGTACGTAGGAACGAGACCGAGCTGACTACACCACTTTCATGAAAGCTCTATTTACTTTATATTAATGATGAGTTCAAAAATGTGTGATTCTAGGTTAAGATTTCGAGAAAACCACTGACATGGCTCAGTAGCTTTTGCACGCACCTACGTAACTTGCTAAATTTTGCATTAGCCTTCTCGTCTTTATTTTACATCCAAGGTTACATTTAAATTTCGAAAATATTTGAAAAATAAAATTTCTAATGAGAATCGGATTAGAAAAAGGGTCTGAAAACATTTTCTTTAAAGTTTCGCTGCGCCCGGATTTGAAAGCGAGTTCAAAATTCAGAAATACGACCCGTTAGGCGTTCTGAGTTATTAGAATTTGTTGCTTTCCATATAGGTTTGATTTCAGGTTGCAGACATCCATCTTTAATCATTGGGAGGTTGAAGATATTCTCATAATTCATCTTTTCGAAATTATACGTAAGTCTCCGTGACGTTATTTTATATCAAAATAATTAGTTTGAACTCGATCGGGTTTGTGTAATCAAAAGTATTTGAAAGATTACATTTCAAAGGAGAGTAACTCTGACTCTAACAATTGAGCAAATTCTGTTCATTTTTCAACATTTCTGAAATATTTTGAACAAGATTTCAGAAATTAGTATGTTTTATGGTCAAAAAATACAAAAAATTTTTACATTCTTCATGATTGTATTTTCGAGATGTATTTAAATAAAATAATTAGGTACCTACACAAATTAATAACAAGAGTACATGTGATGAAAAAGGTCGGCACGATACAGTGAAGCTCCCTATATATGTTACTTCAACATATAGAGAATTTAAGATTTACGTAAATCTGTATGGTAATTTTCAGTAGTTTGTTCCACAAATTTTCTGATATTTTCTATATTGTATATTTTTTATAGAGAATGGGTTGTTTTTTTTTTGTTTATAAGAGAATTATTTTCAATTAAAACAAGATTTTGATTTGAATATTTTTCAAAGATTAAATATGAATGAAGAGAGAAAAATCGATTGTGTCCATAATAACAATAACAATGATTACAGCATCAATTTCAATGGAGGGATACCAACAGAACTCTTCGAATAAAAATTAGACCATTTGGAAACAAATCAGAGAGATAAAATTGAAGTTTTAATAAATAAAAATCACCATACATTTGCAAAACACAAGTTTGATATTGGTCAGGTGGAAAATAATTAGCCACATATAAAACTTTTAGAACACAAATTTATAGCAGAAAAAACAAACAGATGCTCAATGGAGGATCAAAAAGGGATAGAATTCCAAATAGGAATACTGTTGAAAACGAATCTGATTGAGGAATCCTCCCCACCCTTTGCATCACCAGTCACTTTAGCATATAAGAGAGATGAAGGGTCTAAAACCAGATTATGTGTCCATTTTCGTGAACTCAATAAATTAATTTTTCCCGAACCACAGCCTTTCCTATTAATTGATGAAATCTTAGCCAATACTGGAAATGCAAAATTCTTTAGTATTATACATTAGATGTGAATTCTGCCTTTTGGTCGATTCTTATTCGTATCAAGGATAGATAAAAGACTGCATTTGTGACGCAGAATGGTCACTGGCAATGGAAATGTTCATTTTTGGACTTAAAACATCTCCGACCATATTTCAACGAATATTGAATAATATTATAAGAAAATATAACCTGAATTTATTCTGCCTCAATTAAATAGATGATATTCTAATATTTTCTTCACAATTTGACCAACATATAAAACATTTGGAGAGTCTCTTAAAAGCAATATATAATGAAGTATACAGACTTAAATTTATCAAGTGTAATTTTTCAGAAGAAAATTCGAATATTTAGGACATATTGTAGGAAATTATACAGTACGACATATAATTGACAATTAAATTTCCATAAGAAATATTTCTCCTCCAGATACTCGAAAGAAGATAAGGCAATTTTTGGGTAAAGTTAATTTTTATCACAAATACATAAAAGATTCAGCTAGACCTTTTGAACCGTTGCATAATTTACTGAAAAAAGAAGTAGAATCCAATTGGTGATTGGCTTATGAGGAAGCTTTCAATAAGGTTAAGGACTCCCTTTGTTCTGGGAAAAATTCTTGCAAATTTCGACCCAAGTGCCTTTACTTCTATAAATACTGATGCCAGTATTCAAGGAGTAGGAGCAGTTCTTAAACAAAAACAGATTAATGGCGAAATAAAACCCGCAGCGTATTTTTCTGAAAAACTAAATAGATATCAAAAGAACAACAAGCAATATTCCTAGAATCTCTGGCAATTAAAGAGGCAATTAAATTTTGGAAGAATTGGCTAATAGGACATATATTTATTGTAGTTAGAGACCATAAGCCATTAGAAGGGAAAGAATCTCGTACAAGGCCAGATGAAGGGCTGGGTGACATGATCAATTTTCTATCACAATTCAATTTTGAGATTACATATGAACCAGGAAAAAGAAATGTAGAAGCAGATTGCCTTTCCAGAACCCAGGTCTGCAAGAAACGGAGAATATGGACGAATATATAAAAACAGTTAATTTGGTGGAATCTAATTAAATAAAAAACGATCAGCAGAATAATCTCTCAAATATAAATAATATGAGAAGAACTGTTGTACAGAAAAAGATACATTACAAATTCCACAAAAATAACAAAAAAATTATTTTATCCAATAATTTCGGAAAAGAGTTAGTCAGAAAAGTGCACAAGCATTATGGCCATATTTATGCCAGTAAGATAAATAATGAAATCAGGAAGTTTTATTACATTCAGAATATGGATTCACTGACAAAAGACGTTCGTCGATTATGTGACATATGCTGTAAAAATAAAACGAGAGTATGGCAAAAGTATGTCTCCTTTCTCAATTGGGCCCAGCAAAAGAACCATTTTAAATAATGTGATTAGACCCAATTGGAGCTCTTGCTGGAAACCTCTCTTCAAAAGGATAAAACTGATATTTTTAGGGAAAACAACTTTGTAACTTCTATGTCTAGGTCTAAGATATTAACCTTAAACTGTCACATGTTATATTTAGTTAGCTGTTAGAAATGTGAGTAGAGAAACCCGAAGAAATACCATTGTTTTTGATTTCTTTCAGGTTAGTTAGCTATTTTTTAAATTTTTTGTATTTATTTGTACGCTACTATTTTATGTTGTGTATGTTAGTCTGTTATGTTTTGAACTAAAGAAAATAAAATCATCCAGAATGATATCAAATCGTCTATGGCTTCAATTATGAAAATAAGAATTGATTACATTCGTATATATATATATATATATATATATATATATATATAATGAAAAGAATTAGACATGGAATCAAATAATAATAATAATAGTTTCTATTTCAGGATGTATTTTAACATTTTTGTATTCTATTTCGCATTCTTCTGACCTTTTCATCGTAAAGGACTTTTGTTTAAAGAATGTGGTCCACATTAAGGAATATTGTGTATGAAAAGAATTCAGACACTGGAAGACCGAACTCGTAATAATCTGAACACTTTTCCATTAATAATCAAATAAATAACTGATTAATCCGAATTTTTGGTTCGACCACACTTTTTTTTTATAATCTTTAAATGTAAATAATCTATATAATTATTCAAATAAGTGTTCAGTAGCTTTCTGATGCAAATGTATCCAATGTTTATAAATATTGAGGCCTTTCAAAGATTACAGATCTTAAATTTGCATATAAACTCCTGAAGACAAATTCATATTTTTTTGATTTATTTGTTATTCTGATACTCCTAGATCTTCTGTGAAGATCCCTCAGAAGCTTTTTCAGCTTGTGCTCGTCAGGAATTTAGTTGTTCTGAATTCTGTTACTACGATCTTGCGCCACTTAAGGTACAGCATTGTAAATTTTCCATCCAACATTGAAGTGGTGCCGACACCTGTCCAACTAGAAAATATCTTTCTCACCTGAACAGGATACGAACCAGCGACCTTCCGGTTACGAGTCCTAAGCTGTACCACTGAGCTACTTCTATAACTTGTGACAAATCTATTGGTAACCTTGAAATAAAACTCAATGTTTTTCAGTTCAAAGTTGTTGCCGGAAGAAACATTTCAAACTTGGTGCCAAATGGCACATATGGTTTTCTGCTACTTGTGTTTGGGATTTTGTTCCGAACTTTCTTGAATGAGTAAATTATAATCTTGTTATTGTATTTATTTCTAAATGTAAGAGTCATCGGACGCTACAAAATAATCATGAAGTATGCATATTTTGAATTGAGTAATTTATTATTATATTTCTGTAGCCCCTTTTTGGTTACAACAACGAATAAAAGTTTAGTATACATTCATTTCACTTACCTATTTTGACAACAGGGGGCAGTGCTTGAATAATTGACAATGTGAACCCAAAAATGGTCACTAGAATCCCTATGAATAATGTTTTATTCATAGTTGATGTTTAACATTCTGTCGAATATCTGGAAATAAGATAAGTGGAATTTTATTAGATATTCAACATCTCGATAATTTTTAGATATGAGACCAGCTTCAAATTTTTTAGCATTAACAGAATAAGTTTCACCCAGGCGAGTTAAAAGTTCAAGCAGGCATATTTTCGAATATGAATGTGAGGAGAGTGAAACAATTGATTAACGGATTAAAATCATTATTGAAAGCTATTTGTTTAATCGTTTTATACTCTTTGTCAAAATTTTCTTTCGTCATGGGTATGTTAACCAATCTACTATATAAAGCATACTATTATAAGCTGACAATTTTTGTGAAAATGGATGGTTTGAAGTATAATGAATCATACCATCTGTATGTGTAGGTTTTCTGTATATGGAAAAGTCATGTCTATTATTAATTTTAGTGATTTTTAAATCTAAGAAATTGATGCTATTATTTACTTCATCTTCTTGTGTGAAATCAATTGTTGGATATAATTTATTGATAGAGAAATATGTCTAGTGATAGTCTATAGACTTTCGCGAAATTTTATCTTCAGTCGCGACAGTTTCCTTATATGGATGATTTACTTCAGCGGCTCAGATTTGGCATATAAAATGGGACACTTAAATCAAATAGAAAAATTACAGTCTAATAATAATAGCCAAAATACCTTAATTGATCTGATTCAATAAACTAAATACTTACGTCTGAATATTTCTAAAAATAATGAGTCGTATTTCCTTAAAATGGATCTGAACTGAGTTTTCATTCTGAATATAGGCGTACTGTCAACTTTAGAAAATCAACTTTCAAAAGTACGCCCATTTCCACAAATTTATTGGATACTGAAGAATTTGTTATTTGGTGACGATACGTCATGGTAAGCACCTAATCAGGTGAAACGAAAGGCAAAATTTGAGTTATTTCTCAATTGCTTATAAAATTGGCAGGAAAAAATTTGGTGATATTAAAACGGCATAAAACCAACTAAGCTTATTATCGAGTCCAGGAATCTGTCGATTGGTTTATTCTGGATATTTAATATAGAAATTGATTGTGTGCGAATCTTGGGTGTGAAAGGCGATGAAGATCTAAGTCAGCGTATCTACTTTACTTTATTATATATATATATATATATATATATATATATATATATATACATAAAAATGTAATCAATTCTAATTTTTATAATTGAAGAAATAGACGATTTGTTGTCATGATTCTGGAAGAATTTATTTTATTCAATTAAAAATATACACAAAATAAAATAATAACATACAAAGAAATAAAAATGAATAAAAAATAGCTTACTAACCTGGAAGAAATCAACAACAAGGCTATTTCTTTGGGTTTCTCAATTCACATTCCTAACAGCTAACTAAATATGACTTGTGACAGTTTTAGGTTGAAATCTTAGACAAAGTACATATATCATAGAAAAATTGTATATTCAAACTTCTCATATGTTGTCTGAATAATTCCGAATTTATTCCTGGGTATTGATCTGTTACTAGTGTTTATTTTGATCGTTTATCTTGAATTTTATTAATTAATTTGATGAAATCTTCGGTTGTTTGGTGTTTTGAAGTGCTCGCAAACACATATCGAATAAAATGATCCACTAGGAGATAAAGGTATCTTTTTGTAGAGCGGTTTCCAGCAAAACCTCCAATTGTGTCTAACGACATTATTTCAAATGGTTCCTTTGCTGGACCCAATTGAGAAAGGAGAACATACTTTTGCCCTATTCTTGTTTTATTTTACAACTAATGTCACATGATCCACAAACTCTTTTTGTCAGTGAATCCATATTCTGAGTGTAATAAAACTTCCTGATTTTATTATTTGTCTTACCAGCACAAATATGGCCATTATGCTTGTGCACTTTTCTGATTAATTCTTTTTCGAAATCATTAGATAAAATTATTTTTTTGTTATTTTTGTGCAATTTGTAATGTATCTCTATCTGTATAACAGTTTTTCTCATATTAGTAAGCTTCAAGAGATTATTCTGTTGATCATTTTTTATTTCATTCAATTCCACCAAATTAAATCTTCTTATACATTCGTCCATATTCTCCGTTTCTTCCAGACCTGGGTTCTGAAAAGGCAATCTGCTTCTACATTTCTTTTTCCTGGTTCATATCTAATCTCAAAATCGAATTGTGATAGAAAATTCATCCTATCACCCAGCTCTTCATCTGGTCTTGTACGAAATTATTTCCCTTCTAATGGCTTATGGTCAGTAACAACAATAAATTTATGTCCTATTCGCAAATATTTCCAAAATTTAATTGCCTCTTTAATTGCCAGACATTCTAGGAATATTGCTTTCTTATTCTCTTGATATTTATTTAGATTTTTAGAAAAATACGTACGGGTTTCATTTCACAATTAATCTGTTTTCATTTAAGAACAGCTTTCACTCCTTGAATAATGGCATCGGTATATATAGAAGTATAGGCACTTGGGTCAAACATTGCAAGAATTGACTCAGAACAAAGGATGTCCTTGACCTTATTAAAAGCTTTCTGACAAGCCAATGACCAATTGAATTTTTCATGTTTCCTCAGTAAATTATGCAACGGTTCTAATAATCTAGCTGAATCTTTATATATTTGTGCTAAAAATTAACTTAACCCAAAAATTGCCTTATCTTCTTCAGAGTATCTGGTGAAGAAAAATTCCTAATGGAAATTAAATTGTCATTTATAGGTCGTACTGTATTGTTTCCTACAGTATGTCCTAAATATTAGACTTCTTCTGCAAAATACACTTGATAAATTTAAGTCTGAATCCTTCATTACATATTGCTTTCAGGAGATTCTATATGTTGGTCAAATGTTGAAAAAAATATTAGAATATCATCTATATAATTTAGGCAGAATGAATTCAGGTTTTATTTTCTGATAATTTGGATGTTTTAAGTCCAAAAGGTAAACATTTCCATTGCCTGTATATTCTGACTAAGGCTCGCTGGCATTGTTTAATGTTTGATGAACCATATGAGGTTTACACCATATTCGGTTATTCCACTTTGAAGGAAAGTTATCGATATATGCCCACGCAACCTCGCGCCAAGTGACCATTCTGTGTCACAAAGGCAGTCTCATATCTATCTATCTTTGATACGAATAAGAATCGACCAAAAGGCAGAATTTACATCTAATGTAGTGAAGAATTTTGCATTTCGGGTCTTGGCTAAGATTTCATCAATTAATGGGAAAGGCTGTGGTTCCGTAACAATTAATTTATTGAGTTCACGAAAATCGACACATAATCTGGTTTTAGACCCTTCATCTCTCTTATATGCTAAAGTGACTGGTGATGCAATAAGTGGGGAGGACTCCTGTAACAGATTCGCTTTCTGTATGGTTTTTTTGCAATAAATTTGTGTTCTTAAAGTTTTATATGTGCGTCATTACTTTGCACCTGACCAATATCAAACTTGTGTTTTGCAAAAATATGGTCATATTTATTCATTGAAACTTCAATTCGATTTCTCTGATTCGTTTCCAAATGGTCTAATTTTGCTTCGAAAAGTTCTGTTGGTATCCCTTCATTGAAATTGATGGTTTAATCTTTGTTATATTTATTATTATTATTATGGACACAATCGATCTTTCTCTCTTCGATAAATATTCAAATCAAAATCTTGTTTTAGTTGAAACTTGGAAATAGAATCTAGTCCGAGTAGAATATCATACTCGACATTTTTCACATTAACTACAAAAAGTACAATTTTTGTTTTGATATTATTGATTCTCATATTTGTTAGTATTTTTCCTGAAAATTTTGCCCTGCCACTGACTGTTTCAAATGTTATCTTGAATACGTAGACATAACTTTTCTGCTACTTTGGAATACATAAATCATTATTATTTCTTAACACCTTCAATTGTATCAATGGCAGCAGTCTTAGTTTGGATCCATTTGAATTTGTATGTATTTTTCTTTATATCAGTATTGGATGCTTCCAAAGTGATGCAAATCTTCATGGATGTCGTCATTATAGCTTACGTTTTTGATTTATAAGAATGTATTCAATTCTTATTTTTATAATTTAAGATATAGACGATTTGATGTCATGATTCGGGAAGAATTTATTTTCTTTAGTTTAAAATATACACAAAATGAAATAATAATATACAAAGAAAAATTAAATAAAAAAATAGCTTACTTAGCTGGAAGAAATCAAAAACAATGCTATTTCTTCGGGTTTCTCAGTTCACATTTCTAACAGCAAACTAAATATGACATGTGACAGTTGTAGGTTCAAATCTTAGACATAGAACATAGAACATAAAAGTTACAAAGTTATTTTTCCTAAAAATAACAGATTTATTTTTACATATATATATATATTTATATATATATACAGGAGTTGATAAGTAAAGCTCAGAAGGAGGTGATCCTCTGGACAACAAGAATTGTTAGAATGTTCCTTACAGCTGCCTAGAAGGTCCTTGGTCGTTAAGACCCGGACCTTCTAGAGGAAACTCCCATAATGGTGATTATTAAAAAAAAAAAAAAAAAAAAAAAAAAAAAAAATATATATATATATATATATATATATTTAGTTATAAACCATTGAATTGAATTTCATTGTCATTAATGAAATTCAATGGTTTATTACTAAATGAAAACACAATTTCACTTCTGATATCATCTAATGTATTAAATTCCATATTATTTTTATTGTTATTATTATTCGGATACTCCTAGATCTTCTGTGAAGATCCCTCAGAAGCTTTTTCAGCTTATGCGAGTTAGGAGTTCAGTTGTGTTCTGTGTAGGCTTTGTTATATATATATATATATATATATATATATATATATATATATATATATATATATATATATATATATATATAGATATATACGGTCTGTCAAGAAAGTACCGGGAATTATCGATTTAAATCTGGCGGGGCAATGAGGCAGGTAAAATTTTTTTTTCCTAGATTGGTAGCACTGTCCTTAATTACTATGCCAAGCTTGAGCAGGATCTGTCAACTAGTGTGTTTGCAACAGCTGATTAAGTCAGTCGATGTCAGAGTGCGTGCCGATTTTTACTATGGGTGATTACGTTGAGCAAAGAATTTGTTTAAAGTTTTGTGTTGCAAATGAATTTTCGCGTGCCGATGCATTGAAAATGTTGCAAAAGGCTTTTGGTGATAATGCTCTATCGAAAACTCGTGCATATCAGTGGTACAAAGCCTTCAAGGGCGGTCGTGAAGTGGTCGAAGACTTGCCTCGTTCGATCGAAGATAACGTCGATAAAATTAAGGAAAGGGTGCTGGAAAACCGTCGTACCAGCTTGAGAGAGATAGCACATGATCTTAAGATATCCCACGAGTCCGCACGTACGATTTTGATTGATATTTTGGGCATGAGAAAGGTGGCCGCACGACTCGTACCGAAAGACCTGAATTTTCTTCAAAAACGTCATCGCGAACAGGTTGCTTCAGACATGCTGGATCGCTGTAATTCCGATTCTACATTCATGGAACGCATTATAACTGGTGATGACACCTGGGTCTACGAGTACGATATGCAAACAAGCCAGCAATCATCGGAATGGGTGGCAAAAAATGAGCCGAAACCGAAAAAACCACGCCAAAGCCGCTCGAAAATGAAGGTGATGCTCATTGTTTTCTTCGATATCCGTGGCGTGGTGCACTACGAATTCGTTCTAGAGGGTCAGACGGTGAACAAGGAGTATTACCTAGGCGTTATGAAACGTTTGCGTGAGCGTATCCGTAAGAAGCGGCCAAATTTGTGGGCGAACAACTCATGGATTTTGCATGACGATAACGCGCCTTCTCACCGAGCTACGATTGTGACTGACTTTCTCGCCAAAAACTCAACAAACGTGCTTCAGCAACCACCGTATTCGCCGGATTTGGCTCCCTGCGACTTTTTCCTCTTCCCAAAACTAAAATTGCCCCTTCGTGGCACCCGTTTTGAGTCGATTGAAGCCATAAAACAAAATTCGGCGTGAGAGCTAAAGTCCATCCCGGAAAGCGCCTATAAAAAATGTTTCGATAATTGGAAGTGCCGTTGGCATAAATGTATTGGAGCAAATGTAGCCTATTTTGAAGGCGACCCAATAAATTTTGACGATTAAATGTAAAAATGTTGTTTTAATTGAAAATTCCCGGTACTTTCTTGACAGAGTAGTATATATATATATATATATATATATATATATATATATATATATATATATATATATACATATATATATATACATATATATATATATATATATATATATATATATATATATATATATATATATATATATATATATATATATATATATATATATATTTAGTTATAAACCATTGAATTGAATTTCATTGTCATTAATGAAATTCAATGGTTTATTACTAAATGAAAACACAATTTCACTTCTGATATCATCTAATGTATTAAATTCCATATTATTATTAGTGTTATTATTATTCGGATACTCCTAGATCTTCTGTGAAGATCCCTCAGAAGCTTTTTCAGCTTATGCGAGTTAGGAGTTCAGTTGTGTTCTGTGTAGGCTTTGTTACAGCGATCTTGCGCCCCTTTAGGTCACAGCACTGTTAATTTTTGACCCAACAGTGAAATGGTGGCAGACACCCGTCCAAATAGAATTTTTTTTTTTACCTGAACAGGATTCGAACCCGGAACTCCCGGTGACGAGTCCGATATTCTCCCGTTGAGCTATCCACTCTCATATATCCCTCTGATTACATAATTATACAAATAAAATACCATTCAGGAAAAAAAGAAAGAGTACGATAGTGCGAGTTTGAAAAAATTGAAGAAAAATTCAGGTCTTCTTCAAGCTTTTTGATGTTGCGCTTCTATTCTTTTATTACCCAAAGCTTGATCAATTTTCAAACTGAAAACAGTTTATCAGTTCGATTTATTGAACCATATTGCTCACTGAACTTATATTCACATAGTTTCACCAAAAAGGAGATAATATCCCTGTATGAGACTGAAAGATTGAGATTTTTTCATGAACGTCTTGATTGAAAATTGGGAAATCTTCAGGCCAAATGTTTTGAATCTTAGTATTGAATATCATACAAATTTATTTTGCTAACCTCACTACAAACTTTAATTTTAATTTTATAAAAAGTTTATATATATATATATATATATATATCTATATATATTTATATATATAAACTTTTTATAAAATTAAAATTAAAGTTTGTAGTGAGGTTAGCAGAATAAATTTGTATTATATTCAATACTAAGATTCAATATATATATATATATATATATATTTATTTTGAATCTTAGTATTGAATATCATAGAAATTTATTTTGCTAACCTCATTACAATATATATAACTACCCGCAAGCTATCACGAAAAGGCGCCGAACAACCCTCTCCACGTATATAAATATATATATATATATATATATATATATATATATATATATATGTATATATATATATATATATATACAGCGTACTAGGCTGCATCCCCCCCATGTAAAATTACCGGTATAGATGGCATCCGAGGTAAGGTGGCATCCAATATACGAAGTGACCTCGGTAAATGATATAAGGTAACATCGTTTATCGTTTGCGCTAATTTACAGCAGGATGCTAAGTTGACCCTTTTTGGACTTATCTCGACTGCCATGGATATTTTAGGTTCACCGAGTTTCATCATGGTGGCGCTCGGTTCGATTTCGTGTATACTTTGTATATCCATGGGGCTATTGAAACAATGGTTCACTTGGCATCCAGTACATTTGACAACGTGGATTTGTTTACTTTGTAATTATCTTGCATTCTTTCTTGGAATTCATAAGAGTAGAAGGTGAAGATGGTTTTTTTCCATTCGATCGATACGTAAGCAGACTGTGAACAGCTGTGGCTTCCTGAAAGAGCGCAGTGACTGTATTATGCTCGAGACTGACGATATTGTAGAGCGCTAAATTGTTATTTAGCGCTACGTTGGACATTAATTCCTATCGATGTCAAGGATTATTATTTTATTATGATTTTTTTTTGCGTGCATGTTCTAGGAAATATCTTGCTATCTTTGAATTTTCAAGGTAAGTTTGGAGTTGAAATATTTTTTCAGGATTCATTAATAAGCAATTTAGTTCTCTTGATTTCGAAGTTATTGATATTCGAAATTTTTTCTTATTTCTTACAATATTTTCGAAACTGCAGATCTTTTCGAATTGGAATGTGGTATAAAATAATAAAATTATAATTTCGTCAGGTTCACATAATCTGAAATTTCAAAAAAAATATTCAAATCAAGGTTTTCCCCTAATATTTCATATCAGTTCATATCGATTTTGTGTAACTGATTATACATTTTCGTTGATTTCGTTGAAAGGTTTATGCGTTTTTGCAGCTCAGTAATTGAAACTTTAGGAATAATCCACTCGGCTGATACGTAAACTTTTGGGATTGGAGCGGTATTCGAATTAGAACTATATTGGATTGTTTTAAATTCATGAAGCTTTTTTTTCTCATTCATCGTTTGAATGAAAACAAGCGTTTTCTATCGGTTTTATAGAATACATCATTTTTTTCTGTAAAATGGTGGTTTTACGTGATTCGGATGACTTTAAGTCAAGTAGAAGATAATTATCGCTGTTATCGAGAGTTTTATTCGTTCATGCAGCTAGGCGATTGAATTTGATTGAATAAACAGATTCTCTCAATGCTATATTACGGCTCACCTTCAAAGTTGAGGAGTATTTTTCACCAAAGTTACTTTATTTATTTAACAATTCAATATTAAGATTTTTCTTCATTCCGCAGACTCCTAATATCTTCTTCTGAAAAAAAAAGTTTCTCTCGAATAGTACCAACTTGGTAATGACTACTAGTCGCCACGACTATGGAATTTGATTTGAAAATTTAAAAGCTTTATTTTAAATTTGAACAAACATTCATTTTTACAAAGAAACCCTCTTTTCGTTCCAATTTTCATGCGTCACCATGAATCTCATAGCCAATCCTTGAACATAGTTTTTTTGTATATCCCAATTCTATGAGTTTTTTGTTTGAGTAAATTTGAGTAAATGAATTCATATATATTGAAAATTATAAAAATCATCGGTTCGACATGATATTCAGGATCTAAATGAGATGCCGAATTATCATTCATCATCAAATTAGACCATGTAGAAAAAGGTTAGGAAAAATTCAAAAATTTTCTCGTTAGTCAACTAACGAAGGATCGCCCAAGATATTCGAATGGAACCCTTAGGATTAGAAAGAGAGTTCGAGCTTTCTCTCCGTTAGTTTTGATATAAAAATATGCAGTTTAAGTATCAATAAATCAACATTTGATTATGTCAAACAAATCACGAAAATCTCAAAAATTAATTAAGTATATTATGGCAAAATCAGTTAATGCCGAAAAAAATTAAAAGCAATTCCAATCTTTTCACCGTAGCATTCTTGCCAGCGCCTGGCCTAATGGACTCATAGCGTAACGTTGAAAGTTCGAACCCAAAGCCAGGAAAGAAATTTTCTGGTTTCGGGGGACCGTCTGACCATTCGATCTTGGATAAACAACTAAGGGCGCAGTTCCTAAAGTGGTATAAAGAAAACAGTAATGAACATAGAACACACGCTATCTCCTAACTCGCACAATTAAATGGAAAAATAAAAATATTATACAAAAAAAAAAAATTCCTCGAATAATAAATAATATTGGTAGATGAGTCAAAAAAAAATAATAAGTGAAAATGAATTCAATGGAAAGAAGAAGAGTAGTAAGTTTCCACTTTAATATTTCCCTCCTGTTGTCATATTTAATTTATTTCGTTTCCATACAATGTGATAATGATGAAAAGTAATAATTAACCAGAGGAGATAAATGATCATATAATTTTTTATGACTACTCATAATATAATCTGTCACTGCATCAAAAAAGTATTTTTAACTCGCTCAATATCTGCTCTTGACTGCTTGAATAATTTCCAAAAATATTTGCGGATTTTGCATTGCCAATTTAGACTTGAAATCTACGTGAAAATTCGAAATCTCTGAGCTAATTCCTAATAATAATAATATTTATTCACTTAGTTTTCTATATACATTCGATAAAAATGCCTTCAAGCACTGCCATTTTCCAACGACTGTTTCATTGAATTAACACGACGGAAAATATTGTCAATCATGAAAAAAATAAAAATCTGCAAGAATATGGATGCTTCGATTTGAATTTTTTAAATCCTGGAAAAATTCAGTGGTTATCAGAAAAAAACGTCATTTTGTCAATAGTCATTTTTATATATTTCAATTAGATTCTCTCCTAATACAATCTAAAGGAATCATCCAACCTTTGTGCAATCAATAATGTTTTCACATATGACATCGAATGTCCTTTCTGGTTCGGCGTCAAAATAAATAGTGCTGAACATAATTTTTTTTTTAAAAAGCACTGACGTGAGATCACTAGCTTCCACGCGCTTGATCATCCATGAAGAAATTCGTAAACGGCGGGTAAACGGCTGGTGTAATTTTTCCAATATCTCAAAAAACAGAGATCCAATCAAATCGAAGTTTGACAAGAAGTTAAAGACTGACGGCTTTTTCAAAATTTTTCTCATGTTATGATCCACATTAAATTCTGCAGAACATTTTACATTTACTCAACTAAAATGGCTTACTCAAAATGTTCTTGCGCGCATGTTTCAGGGAGAAATGTTGTGTTCAAATATCTTGAATTTTGGAATGTTCAGCTGAAAAGAGTCTCAAACGGCTAGGTTCGACGTACCCATGAAAAATTAGTGGTTAAAAGTGATTATGTCCTGCCGAATGTAAAGACAGCAACTTGAGAATGAAAAAAAAAGATTTTTGAAATTTCAAGGCATAAATATGTATCTCGGCTGAGTTCGTTGGACAACACCCGCCGAATAGGTTAGGAGTTATTGACATTTGAAACATTATTTTTTCCGTATTTTCAAAACTAAGGATCTGGTCGATGTGATATAGGGTACAGGTGAATTCTACCGGAATAGTTATTGGCTATTTGAGGAAGGCCTCTTTTCCAAGTGACTACCAAGCAGTCTCCACAGTCCACCCCTAGAGTTAGAAAGTGTGATAAGGATTACGCCATATCATCGCGCATGGCGAGAACCCCTCCGAAGAGATGAACCCACCAGCTTCCAGTTTGGGCCCCGACTCGAAAGCCAGAACCGTCTGACTGGTAGCAGCGAAGCACTATCCAACCTCTACTGGCTCAGCAGGTCAGTACCCGAGTTGGTTTGAGACGCAACTCACCCGCCGGAGGGAATTCTTATCCATCCACCCGAACTCAGTCCCATGAACTAAGATAAACTCAAGATTGACGACTACAATTGATCCTGGTACGAGCACCGTCTAGCGGACTATACGTCCTGAGCCATCGAACCCATGTGAAGGCATTTGATTGATCCTGGCGTCAAGCACTAATGGCGGAGCCATTTCGTCGAGATCCACAAACCCTAAATAGTTACGCACAGATCCAGGGGCCAGGACAGGCCGGTCGAACCGTCAAGTCCCGTTAAACCCCGAGTCGTTTCATGAGAATATCCCGAAAATGGGGGTCTGCGACAGATAAATGAAATACCCCCCTAGTCCAGCATGCGGACTTTCAAGCACCTGTGGGCAAGACCACCCCCCCGAGGTAACGCAGTATGCTACATAACGCACTCGGCCATTACACAGAATCCGGAGATTTATACTGCGATAGGGTAGAGTACGCCAGTTTTAAGGGAGAAGCCCTGTGCTGCGACAGACTCCCTTGTCACTGAGTTAATCAACCGGCTCAGCCCTCCATTTCACCTGAGTAAAACTAGGGCCCCATTCGGAGATCTTCCACCATACAGGTCCAGTAACTGGCGCGAAATGGCATTACGTTAGACACCAAGACTTAACCCTCCAATTCGCCGGGACGAATCTAGGGTCCTAGTCAAGAGAGCGCCCCCATCACGTCAAGATCTAATGCCTGGGGGGCGGGATATAGGGTACAGATGAATTTCGTGTGAATCGTATAATTACGAAATAAAAATATAAATATTATGTTAGAAGAGCAACGTTAGTAAAGAAAATCGAACGCTACCAGAACCTCGATGGGTGAGGGCATGTCATCGCCTTCGAATATAAATTTCCTATTTGGATATAAAATACATAAGAACAAGTGATTAGAAATTACTGTTTTACTACTAATAAATTGATATTTTACACATTTTTTGTAACTTAAGTTTCGAGAAATAAATATTCCTTCTTCAGACAACTGAAAACTTAACAAGCAGGACAGAGTATTTATGCTTGTACAGGTGAAACAGGTGATGAAAAGAGGTTAAAAAAAACAAACCCTCAACAACTATTGCAATGTCAATACGCAAAGAAGATTCTGCAACAGATGTGACTTATTTGAATTCACCTTTTTTCGAGAATATTTTTTCGACAGAATTCGAAATTCAACAACGTTTGTAACGTTCTGTGACGTTGGAAACCGCGAAAAAATTTAATTTCAAATTGTAATTACTTAACAGCGATTTCAGAAATCTTCCAGAAATCATAATCTTCTGGCGATATCGATGTCGCCTAGTCTGCGATTCAAAGTGCATCGAAACTACGCACCGGACATCTCATACAGAGTAGACTCCTTTCGACAATAACGGCCAAGTCTGAGATTTGATGTGCGGGGTTACACATCAAACATTCTCACTAGTTTTCGATTACTTCATCAGATTTCTGCGGAAAATCAATAAGAAAAATTGCTGGTTATTCATTTTCAGACCCTCTCAAATGAAAGACACCTAAATTTTAACTGAAAAATCTAAAATGAAACGTAATTTCTAATTTGAAATATTGTGAACCAGCTCTCTTGTAAATAATAACGAATTACACTTAGCTCGTATTCAGGAATTCTGGAGGAAAATTCTAGTAAGCACTGATGTGACTTCAGGAGCTTTTTACCGCTTTCTTCTTCATCTATCGATTTACACTTCAAATCTACTCTAACAATTTCAAATCAGTCAGTAACTTCTTGAAAAAGGCTCATATGATTAACAGTGCCATCTCCCTCCAACTGATCTCATCCGAAACCTGAAATATATCATAATGTGAAAAAACCTTTGAGTCGACAGGAAGGTCAAGGATTCGAATTGAAACTTAACCGTGTATTTTTTTCATGTGATTCTCCGTTTTTTCAGAAAAACAATTCTAAATTTGCAAAAATGTTAATCATCGAAAAAATGTAATTAGAAGTTTCAATTCTGATTTTTCTATACCGATATCCGTCCAATTATTCGCTTTTGGGTAAACAATCAACGCTGTTTCTGAAGTGGCGTAATGAAACAGTAACAAGACCCACACAGACCACAACCGATCTCCTAACCATTTCACCTAGAGCCAACCGCAAACTCCATCCATCTCATTAATAGTATATTTCATTATCAGTCCTAAAAGTGAGCTTTTCCCGTGCGCGATCGATCAAGTCCAGTAACCATGGGTGAACCCTTTTTGAACAATATTTCTGGTTATATCATTCATATTTGAAATTCATTTAACAAGGGAAATCAGTAATAATCAATCACTTAATTCACAAGGTTTTCTTGATCACAAAACCTTGTCGAGTTTATTTGAGTATAGAATTATTATACAGATGTATGTTACACTATCTCGATTTCTAGAGCTTTCTATTACCCATTATTCATACCCTTTATTAACAATAAAAATTAGAGGAAATAAAGTGTTTTCTTTAAATCATGCTCAATGTTTCTGGTAGCTAATTTCAAAACCTAATTACAATTAAAAATTGAATTTTCGGTTATTATTTGCAATAACGGTGATAGGAACGTTAATAACACTTCGTTCTAATTTTAATATTGCTTTTGGGTCATTTATTTCTCGTAGTAATGCTCAATGAAATCATTTTTGAGGCAATTGAAAAGAACGGAACACAAGAACGAAATTAGCTATGATTGATCTGATATAATGAAAAAAATATTAACAATACTGTGTTTTCTATATTACAGGTGGACGATGTTATAGCCATTAGCATAGAAATGACATTAACTTATCGTTGAATTCTAATAAAAGTTACATAAAATTTTTTTTTGAATTTATAACGATTGGATGCCTATGGTTAAAGTTTACTAATTGAAATATGACATTACAGGAAAATGACCAATTTTTCAGTATAAGGTATTAGTGTTTCTCCAAGAAAACATAAATTTTAAGTCCTATACTCGAAATTTTTGTAGAACGTTTTTATGGCGTGAATAATGATCTTTTTCTTCATATTCTACGCACAGGTTCCTCATTACGCAAAAAATTTAACCTATGAAATAGTAAGATACAATTTAATACTGTTGTATAGGTACTTTTATGATAATCCCGAAATTTTGCTAGAATTAACGTCTCGTGATTTGATAAGGTGGAAGTGGATTTCAAAATCTCAGTTTCATCAAATCGGTATTTCCCTCTTGTATTTGTATCTACATATACCTACAAACCTTTTCCGTTAAAATTTCCCTTAAAATTTCCACTATTCAATTTACTCCGTTCGAGTTTTTTATTGCTCGTGCACCAACACGACAGATTCCTATTTGACCAAGGATTATTCATCTTCGTTTTGTGTTTATAATCTTCTAATCGTTCGAGACCGTCTAACCGAGACTCGCGATGTATAAACATTTGGCGCCTTGAAAGGCGCCTGCTAAACTACGTAATATTTAACACGTATGGAATGATACTACTTCTAGGACAATCTTCATTTGATAATGGATTAACAAAATAAAAATGAGTTCTTTTCAATTACTCAAAAATATTCATATTATTGTAGATCGGAATTATATATATCTTTTATTCCTGCAATAAAAATGTTTGTTCGGGCGATCCAAAGTTATTTCGAAACATCCGTCTTATTGGAATTCGAAATGGAATAGTTTACAAATGTGGAGCGATTAAACACAACGCAACAAAATTGCGGAATAGGATTGTGAACAAAATATCAATATAACTTGATATATTCTTTAATTTTTTTCTCTTTTATCTTTTTCTACATTGAATGATGTTAAGCTTCCAATTCTGCAATGAAAAATTAAAGTTTCCATTAGGATGGTATCGGTATTTCAATTCGAACACGGAATTATTCAGGATTTATACACAACCTAGCACAAAAAACCTTTGAAGTCGACTGAAAATAAGAAAGTTAAATTCTGAAGAGAAACTTCAATTTTTGGTCAGTGCTACATTCATCTTGTCGTTACGAAAGAACTTTTCACTTCTTCAATAACGAAGGATGTGTTTAAAAAATAATCTCCTATTGGGAATATTGTTCATTTTGGAGAAGTATCAACAAAAAATGAATCATCAGTAGATTTAACTTGAAAACACGTAATTTTTGGCAATTCTTGAACTCTTCTTGTAATGAAACATAAAATCTCAACAAAATAAAGAATGCACACTTGAGAGGCTCCACTTTTCCGCCTCTAATCAATACATATTGGCAAGACATACTGGAAAAAGAATATATTGAACTAAACTTTATACATATACTTTTTGCCAAAATCTGATGAGAAAAAAAAGCCATTTTCTCTGCGTGGAAGAGTCTTCTGGACTACTTGTTGCAAATCATTTTATCATAATATTAGCTTCACTTAGTTATTCGATTATAGATTGAATTTCATTATTGACAGATTCATTACCAGCTTCCTTTGATTCATAAAGTTATTGTAATCTATCTACTAATTCATTCACCTCATTTCAATACACATACTCCATTGGCTTTCATTATGTCATCAAACTTCCTCCTTGATTGGAAGTTGAAGGTTTTATTATTTCAAGCCATTTATATCCAGCCATTCAACGTCGTTGCTGTGTAGCGTCGAACTTTCTTCTATGAAATCGTCAAATTTAAAATTGTTTTATAGTATCGTCTTTCTGGTCCTTGAGTAATCGGTTTGAATAATTGAGAAATTGATTGATTACCTTCATTTTTTGCTAGTTTGAATGTGAGAAAATTCTTCCTTACATCTCTTATGAGTTTTTGAATTTTAAGTTTCTTTTCTCGGTCAGGATCACTCTTCATTTCAACTCAAACTGATGTATACTGAAGGTATTTCATAGTTTTCCTTTTATTTATTAGCAATTCTTTTGTTTGGGAGATATGTTTATGTACTGATGTAGCGCCCACCATCAATATCGAAATATTTAACGAAAGTTATAAAGTTATACTTATTAGCATTCCAACAGAACGCACACAGTTGTTTAAATTCATCATATATTTCATGTCTGGAGAAACATGCTCATCGAATGCATATCAGATTGGTTCACAGTTGTTTAAATTCATCATATTTCATGTCTGGAGAAACACGCTCATCGAATGAATGTTTCAGATTGGTATCACCTTGTTCGAATAATACAATAATATTCAGATTATCACGACATAAATGTTTGCTAGCCATAACATATATCTGACATAAAAATGCTACATCAATAGATTTATGTCGACCCATAGAATAATAAGCTTTAATCTTATCTTGTTTAACCCCTACAACATCATCGAAAATAATAATTGAATTTTCTTCAGCATCATTAGGATCAATTATATCATCATTCAGGAGAATGATGATATAATTGATGTAGAGATGTAGAGATGTTTGAGGCACACCTTTTAACACTTGCTCCAGCAATTGACATTTTGGTCGGTATAGACTTTTAGAATAAATATAAATATTTTTGAAACGTAATCGATTAGGACTCAGCAGTACACTCAAAAGGGCATTATATTTTCCACAGCCACTCGGTCCAGCAAATAGAATACGAAAACTATCAGGAGACAGATCTCCGTGTTTTGATGATCTTTCATTTTCTAGTATAACTAGATTATCCACTACTAAAACCGAGGGTTGTTGTTCGATTTCCATCTTACAATCTACTAAGTCTACACCTCACTTTTATTGTTAACAAATTAATGTAGGTCACGCACACAATTTGTTAGTATTATGTTGACTTTTGCGGATGGTGAAGGTCTTATCAACTCCGTCATCAATAAACTTCCTATTGAGATTCATTTACCTGGAATGTAGAATTATTGAAGTTAGCTGCAGAATTTATTATAATCGTTCTCTCTTTACATATATATATATATATATATATATATATATATATATATATATATATATATATATATATAACCCCTTATATCAAGTGTGTAAGGTTCATGATATCACATACAGTAGGACCAACGATTTGGAAGAAAGACATAAAGCAGATAAAAAATTAGAATACATAGCTTGGGATCATTTTCGTTCTAAAGACGCTTCGATTGGAGAGAAAGCTGCATTCCTTTTAGTAACCGGCCCTATGAAAACTAAGCGAAAATTTGGTATGGGAACTCGAAATTATTTTTGAGCTGCTATACTGAATCATATCAATAGGATATAACTATAATCTATAACTCTTAAAGCTGCGAGAGCTGCTATCAAGAAAGCTGGTGGGAAAAGCAAGATACGGATTCCACGAACTATACCCTTCGAAAGTAAATCTGGAGGAGTTTTACCAATTATGGGAATTTTAGCTGGTCTGGGAGCTCTAGGATATCTGCTAGGAGGTAGTGGAATGGTAGCCAATGCTATTATAAATGCAAAGAGTGCAGCAAAAAAATTAGGAGAAGGAAAACGATATAACAAGGCTATGAAAGCAATTGAGTATGGAATGTTCTTGAAGAAAATGGAAAAAGGTTATAGTTCATTCCTGAAAAAGCAAAAAAAATTCCTAATACCATTACCCAAGAGGCCATTGTATGATTATGAGATATTAAAACATGGCAAGAATATTCCACATTTTCGAGGTGTGTTGATGAGAAACACTCTACCAACATCTACAAAGAGAAAGGAGTGTGGTGTTGTAAATTTAGACAGTTCATATGGTCCAGGAACTCACTAGGTAGCATATGTTGAAAACGAAGAATGTGGAATATTTCGACAGTTATGGGAATTTGCGGCCACCTAAAGAATTACTCCAATATTTTGAAGATTCTATGATTACTTATAATAGAACGGATTATTAGAAATCTGATTCCTATAAACTAAAATGATATGAATAAATTGGTACTGAGTTTATTTTCATCAGTCATTTCTTTACTCTTTATACTAAAAGGTCGATCTTCGACACTTCCAATAGATTTACCCACTCCGATTGAATTGAATCAAAATTATGAATATGGTCTTACTCTGATTAGATTTCATACTTATAATTCGATTCCGAACATTGATCAGAGTAATCATGAAAGTGATATTGAGAATATAACAGGAAATAAACAACTTTATTCAGGAATTTATATTCAAAAACTGTCTGCTCAAACTATACAAACCACAAATGAAATTAGGAGTGATATTGAAGAATCTTTGAAGAAGAAGAAGAGGAAAATCATCTCTATTCTTACAGAAGCATATGAGATAAGTGATATTGAAGAATTCCTGAAAAAGAAAGTACTCTCAAACAATACTAGAGTGGTAGTGAGGAGCTATTCTTCTTAGGACCGAATCTCAATACACTCAAGAGTGTAATTTATTATATAAATTTAGCTATCAATTTGTCTGAGGATGATTCTATCGATAGACTATTAGGATTTTCTAAAAGGATTCTACCATCACATCAGATACATGAATCTGATATACCTGTAGATATTGTGAAGGTTCAAACTATACACATAGACAGCAACATTAATGAAGGAGCTTTCTATAACAATAGACCATCCCATACAATAAATGAATTTTCACTAGACTCTGATCCTGGATATAGTATCGACGAAGTGCCTAGAGATTTAATTTATTTACCATTAACGACATCACGAATATACAATATCACATTGAGGGTACTCGACCAGGATTCTGAACTCATTAACTTTAGAGGTGAACAGATAATTATACTTAAAAAATATATATGAGACAGTTATTTATTTCCAGAAAAATACATTTTTGTGGAAATAAATTACTCTCTCATATATATTTTTTAATTAAAATGAATTTCCGAATCAATCAAATAGATAATTGTACGATTAGAATCCAAAAAATGGTCTTAATATTCAATTCAACATATAAGAATATGAATCCTGCTCCAGCGAAATCAGTAGTGAAGAAGTCGTCTAAGAAACTAGGTGGAAAACTCAACTTAACAAATGAATTATTCTTAAAATCTATAGGATATGCTGTCCAACAACACCTTCAACCTATATCAACCAATTAACAATGATGACTCAATTACCAAAGTGGAAACTCGAACATATCGACCATTCATCAAATCATTCAATAATAACGATAGTATGGAAATAACCATAAATCGATCTGATACATAGCTCTCAATTAATGATGCTGCACTCGTCATTAAAGGTAAACTCGAAAAAACTGCAGGAAATACTGCTGTAAAAGTGGTACTGAATGGTGGAGCTTTCCTTTTCGATTCGATCTCCTATAAATCACATGGAACTGAAGTGCACTCAGTAAGAGATCTTGGATTGATAAGCACAATAATAGGATATGTGTGCTATGATAAAGATTCTGTGCGAGAAATAGAAACAACTGGTTGGTCCTATCCTGATGATCCCAAAATGAATGTGGATGGAAGCTTTATATTCAGAATACCACTCAAACATCTATTGGAATTCTTCGATGATTATTGCTTAGCTATTTCTGGGAAGCAAATTATTCGATTGATAAGATCGCAAAATGATAATAATGCTATGAAAATTATCACTGGTACTGGAGAGGCTGCTGATGTTACAAAAAGGCAATTTAAAATTGATAGTACGACTTCTGTTATCGATTATCCTATATTCATCATCTGTTGTTTTCAGACGAAGAAGAAAAATATAAGTACAGAAGATCCTACGTTATTTGATAATATTGATGCTTCAGATGCTCGCTTGTTACTGAATGGGGAATTGATTCCTCAAGAAAATGCTAGATTGAATTTTGATAAAAACGATTATGCTAAGATGGAAATTCTTTACAGGTACTAAAGAAGATGAGCTGAATGCTATGTATGCCTTCAACGTTTGGCAACAACATTCAAATTCAAACTTCTTTATGGTTAATGCTTATCCCGATATATTATCATCACATTCAGTACTAAGAATATCATACTTTCATTGAGAATTGTAAAGGAACTTCTGAAAAATATCCATTCAATTTCGATGGTATTGGGAATGTATTAGGACATTCATATTTTTGGAAATTAATGTCAAGAAATTCATTTAGATTTATCGGAAAAATGGTACAAACCTCTTTAAGTCCTTCCTTCCGGATATATCATTGTTCAATGTGTAAGAGCATGAGATAGGACATGCTCTGGGACTTGCACACTGGAGTGATACTACCGCTGTTATGCATCCATTTTATAGAGATGATAATTTGTTAACAACCGTAGAGAGTGATGATATAAATGCAATTCAATCATTGTATGGACCACGTCTTACAACGACCACAAGAAGAACTCCTGAATCTACGAGAAGAACTACTACTATTCGTACTAAAACATCAACAACGAAAATGAATACAAAGATAAAGCCCAATTTATGTGAAATAAAATCCAAAATTGAACGAGTTGCAATATTCAATGATCTATATTTGTTTTATAAGGAATGGGTATGGATCATATCTGTGATAAAATTATTACAACTCCTGTATAGGTATAGAAATACCTTCCTTTAGCACATTTAAATTTGAGTAATGGGGATGGACATTTTTATTAGAAGAGCTTCTAGTGAGATAGTTCTCGTTTATGATCGACATTATCATAAAATAGATTCAAATAATTTCGCATTAATTGAACGAAAAAGCTATGCAGAGATTGATCTATCAAATAATGCTGAGGTTCATGGTGTTGTTAACACATATAGAGGAAAAACGTTCATATTCTATGATAATAATTTATGTATGGAACTGGATGAATGTACATTAAGAAGAAATTCGATGTTGAATAGGACCTTCAAAAGTTCTTTGTTGTGTTATTTGTCAGCACAACGAAAGACTTCAATTTTTTCCCGAAAATAATGGAATCTGAAATGAAAAGTCCAAGTTTTCCGCCAAATCTAGGAGGACGTGTCAACACATATCTGGTTCTTATGGCATCAAATTTTTTTCATGAATCATATTAATTTCATTCGATGCCACATTTAAGATAATTTTTGTGATTATGAGTGTAATGGATTTTATCGATTAACTAGAGAATTTGATTTACTTGTTCAGAAGGCTGATTTTGAAAATATATTTCACATACATGCAAAAAATTTGTTATTGAAATAAATGCAGTCGTCAAATCGCTCAAAATACATATACGAACGAAAAAAGAGATCCATCATTATAAATTCGCAGTAGTAGAATATCCCACGAATTCCATTTTAAATACATACAATAGAGTTTCTTTATTTTTTTTTCAATTGATATAAATTCATAGTAACTCCTCAGGAGTACCTAATATTCTTTGTGGTAAAATATTAATGTTGTAAAATAGAAAGGCCTCTTGCTTGATAGAAGAAATATAACAAAATTTGAATATTAAAACAAATTAATATATGTTTATCTTCTACAATTTTAATTTAAAAATTTTATTCAAAAAACTTTTTAGAATTAAATTAATGTCTAAAACAAGCACCGCTTATATTTAATAGACTTATATAATCTAAACTCAATATACAATGTCAAATGGAATAAATAAACCAAAAGATACATTCATTCATTCATTCATTCATTATATCTTTATTTGCAATAAAAAATTACAAATGGTGTCAATCAAAATTTAAACAAAAAAAAAAAATACACGAAAGTCCCTAAAATTAATAAATAAATATTTAAAGGAGACAAAATTTGTTTCTGGTCTTGCCCTCAAAACGCCATTTGTACCTTAAAAACATGAACACACTTAAAGGACCTCTCAAAGAATATAATTTATTTGAAATATTCAATATATTTAAATATTCGAATAAGTAAATTCAGAAATCTCTCAAAGCAGGCACTATATCTTCAAAAAACAAATATAGTTCAAAGCAATTCCGTCTTCAGTCCTGAAATATATTCAAAATATTAAAATCAAAACACTAACCTGTACCAAAGCACTCACCACGTGTAAATGAATAATGTTTCGAGACATAGATCATCTTTATAATTCAAGATTTATCTATGCTCTAACAGAATCAAAGAACAGTGTGAGCTATTTTTAAGGTTTACTTAAACTTATTGACACTGCATAATGAGATTTATTGAAGCCAAGATATAATTATATATTATATATAAAATAAAATAGAAAGGCCTCTTGCTTGATAGAAGAAATATAACAAAATTTGAATATTAAAACAAATTAATATATGTTTATCTTCTACAATTTTAATTTAAAAATTTTATTCAAAAAACTTTTTAGAATTAAATTAATGTCTAAAACAAGCACCGCTTATATTTAATAGACTTATATAATCTAAACTCAATATACAATGTCAAATGGAATAAATAAACCAAAAGATACACGAAAGTCCCTAAAATTAATAAATAAATATTTAAAGGAGACAAAATTTGTTTCTGGTCTTGCCCTCAAAACGCCATTTGTACCTTAAAAACATAAACACACTTAAAGGACCTCTCAAAGAATATAATTTATTTGAAATATTTAATATATTTAAATATTCGAATAAGTAAATTCAGAAATCTCTCAAAGCATGCACTATATCTTCAAAAAACAAATATAGTTCAAAGCAATTCCGTCTTCAGTCCTGAAATATATAATAATATATAATAATTTAATTCTAAAAAGTTTTTTGAATAAAATTTTTAAATTAAAATTGTAGAAGATAAACATATATTAATTTGTTTTAATATTCAAATTTTGTTATATTTCTTCTATCAAGCAAGAGGCCTTTCTATTTTATTTTATATATAATATATAATTATATCTTGGCTTCAATAAATCTCATTATGCAGTGTCAATAAGTTTAAGTAAACCTTAAAAATAGCTCACACTGTTCTTTGATTCTGTTAGAGCATAGATAAATCTTGAATTATAAAGATGATCTATGTCTCGAAACATTATTCATTTACACGTGGTGAGTGCTTTGGTACAGGTTAGTGTTTTGATTTTAATATTTTGAATATATTTCAGGACTGAAGACGGAATTGCTTTGAACTATATTTGTTTTTTGAAGATATAGTGCATGCTTTGAGAGATTTCTGAATTTACTTATTCGAATATTTAAATATATTAAATATTTCAAATAAATTATATTCTTTGAGAGGTCCTTTAAGTGTGTTCATGTTTTTAAGGTACAAATGGCGTTTTGAGGACAAGACCAGAAACAAATTTTGTCTCCTTTAAATATTTATTTATTAATTTTAGGGACTTTCGTGTATCTTTTGGTTTATTTATTCCATTTGACATTGTATATTGAGTTTAGATTATATAAGTCTATTAAATATAAGCGGTGCTTGTTTTAGACATTAATTTAATTCTAAAAAGTTTTTTGAATAAAATTTTTAAATTAAAATTGTAGAAGATAAACATATATTAATTTGTTTTAATATTCAAATTTTGTTATATTTCTTCTATCAAGCAAGAGGCCTTTCTATTTTATTTTATATATAATATATAGTCATATCTTGGCTTCAATAAATCTCATTATGCAGTGTCAATAAGTTTAAGTAAACCTTAAAAATAGCTCACACTGTTCTTTGATTCTGTTAGAGCATAGATAAATCTTGAATTATAAAGATGATCTATGTCTCGAAACATTATTCATTTACACGTGGTGAGTGCTTTGGTACAGGTTAGTGTTTTGATTTTAATATTTTGAATATATTTCAGGACTGAAGACGAAATTGCTTTGAACTATATTTGTTTTTTGAAGATATAGTGCATGCTTTGAGAGATTTCTGAATTTACTTATTCGAATATTTAAATATATTAAATATTTCAAATAAATTATATTCTTTGAGAGGTCCTTTAAGTGTGTTCATGTTTTTAAGGTACAAATGGCGTTTTGAGGGCAAGACCAGAAACAAATTTTGTCTCCTTTAAATATTTATTTATTAATTTTAGGGACTTTCGTGTATCTTTTGGTTTATTTATTCCATTTGACATTGTATATTGAGTTTAGATTATATAAGTCTATTAAATATAAGCGGTGCTTGTTTTAGACATTAATTTAATTCTAAAAAGTTTTTTGAATAAAATTTTTAAATTAAAATTGTAGAAGATAAACATATATTAATTTGTTTTAATATTCAAATTTTATTAATGTTGTGTTTGAACTATAAATGAAAATTAACACATTGATGTTTTCAGAAACTCTACATTACTTATTCGAATTAGGAGCTATAATTTTACAATATAAACAGGGATTTTTTCATTAGAATCAATTCGGGTTCTGAGAGAAGATTCACTTTTTGATTTGGAATTGTGCAATAAAGTTTTATTAATTCGTTTGTCAGTTAGTTTTGAACCTCCTACCTTCGAGTTCGAAAAAAATCACAGATTTGAAAAGTATATATTAATACTGTTATTTTTGAGTATGACTAGGAGAACATGATGAATTTGATCATGCCACTTCATTGAAATATTTTCATGGAATTTTCTTGCTTTGATTTAATATAAAAAATCAAAATGAGCTCTCAATAATTTTGAAATTGCCGAAGTTGTATCATTGTACTCTCATTGTTAAAATATCGATTCTACTTGAACTCTGCACTACCATTAATATCTATGAAAATTGTACAAAATTGTATCCCGAAAGTAGACCATGAATCAAGAAAATTTTCATGGATAATATAAAAATGGATAAGCTATCTTCATGATTCATATTCGTATTTGTGATAAGGTTCAACTCAATGCAGCTTGCTGTTGCAATAATCAAACTTTTCATATTTTGTAGTCACATGCAGAAAAAAAAAACGGTTATAAATATTTGATTGATTCGGTCTTTACTTGGTGGAAACTCATTTCAATTAAACATGTGGCTTCTTCAAGTATCTACGTTCTACTGGCTGACGGTGTCCAGTTCAACAGAGTTTTAATATAATGTTAAATACGTGACAAAATAATGGAAAAACGAGTCATAAAAACGTAAGGTGTTTATTGGAGTTTGCCGTTAAAAAATGCCATTAGATCCAAACCCGCCGCGTGCGCTGTAACAAATTTGTCGATAAACCTCGGAAAATGTTTAGCGCGTTCGAAATTTTTTAGTGGCAAACTCCAATAAACACCTTAAGTTTTTATGACTTATATTTCCATTATGTTGTCATGTACTTAACATTATATTCAAACACTATTAGACTGGACACCATCAGCCAGTAGAATGTAGGTACCTGAAGAAGCCACATCGTGGTGAAACAATTGTTGTATTATAAATATTTTTGTGGAAATTAAAATAGTTTTTCTTATATATTTTTCAATTAGAACGTACAGATTTTTGAAATTTGTAATCTTTCTCAATTCAAGAGAAACAAATTCATTAACAGTTCGCAATTGAAAAAGCACTAACTTATATGATTATTTGAAGTTTGGAAGAAATTATTCTATCGAACGATACTGGATTCTACTCAAAAAAGTGCCTGAAGAATGTTCGTTTCAGAACTATAGTTAAAAAGAAAAAAGGGATTTTAGAAATCCCCAGATGACATCGAATTTATGACCTGTACAGTTGATCGCTTACATTTCTATATCAAGAATTAAAATTTCAAGGCAGAATAGTACACTCCAATAATATTTTTTTGAATATGCTTTCAGAGAAGGACCTATACAAGAATACAATATTTAATTTCTTTGAATTAATGAATGTTATTGTTGGTATCAAATTATCTAAGTGATAAACACAAAGGACACGATTTTACAATCTCACAACGTGACGTGGGAGTTAATTTTGTTTTTAATGAATAATCTTGGCTAATTACTTAAAACTATCTTTGATTTATGCCACCTAAAGGCATATAATTTGAGAGCGCTTGAAACGTTGTCATTTTCGGAGGAGATATCGCCATTTACTAGTCGGCACACAAGTGCTCGTGTACTAAAATATTGTACTTTATAGAAATAAGATACGTTCTGACCTCGAAACGATTTTTTGATATGTTGATCCCTGATGTTTCCTGGGTTCAATAAGCTGAAAAATAAGGTGAAACGTTGTCAGTTCCGATTTCGGAGAAATGTATTTGCAGATGTGTAAAACTCGTATGAGATGGGCGCATTATTATCGCAAATTGCAGCAACTGTGCTATTTTCATTTGCACATATTTCAAGGTTGATTTAAGTTAACCCCACTTTCATATATTTTTTTCCATGAAGGGAATTGTAGAGAATAAATTATCTTTCTTTGCTATAACTTTCATGGAAGAGAAACTTAATGAGGAAAAAACTTGCTGAAAAACAGAACCATTGAAACGTATACAGGCGTTAAAGTAATGTCCAGGCATTAAAATAGCTCTCAGTGTAAATGATTACCCGCAAATGTAAGTTGCGTTTTTAATGCCCGATCAGACAAAATATTTCAAATTGATTTTTCCCTGATTGAATGTTGAATTTAGTCCATCATAAATTTTATTCTATCTCACTGTAAACACCATTACTTCTTAAAAACAAGTCTGAAATTTTCATTTTATGAGAAAGCATAGAAAATTATCTTTAGCACATTGCGTAGATGGGATGCCAAAAAGCATTTAAACATGCATGTCTGCTACTTATACCCCAGCGAACACCGAAACCTGTTCGGCTGTGTTTGAGATTTGAAATGTTACAGATATTCAAGATGCACTATCCTGACTCGAAGAACTTTCTATTCACCAAATATCAAACTCCTTATTTAAGCAGTTTTTCTTCATTTTGTGGGGAGTAATATCAGCAAGCCACAAAATATAATTTCAAATATAAGTCAAGTTCAAAAATTTAGATGGTACTATTAACTCCAATTTCATTTTATAAAATGATTAAGGGTTTAACATTACATCATTTAATATTATATTCTGCCCCATTCTTCCTATTTAATTTTCTCTATATTGAACTAATGAAATCTCTTTCCTAAAAATAAAGTACATCGATACTTAGCAACACTTGAAGTATGAGTATTCAATGGAAATCACCAAACAGGAATAACATCGATAAGTTCGTCCATATCATCTATATTTAGTGTCCTTAATAAGACTTCGTGAAGCCAGTGGAGCAGTGCCACCAGAAATGAAACCTTAATCACTGATTAAATTGTAGCTTGCCATTGCCGCAACGGGAAATTGTTTCGATCGTTACATACCGACGTTCATTTCCCCATTCCGCTCTTCTTTATAGCAGATGACAGATTGAATTTTGACGAACGATGTCGGATAGCAATTTCAGTCGAATCGTTTTAGATGATAGTACGAGATGAACTTTTTAAGTAAGCTGGCGTCCTCAAATATGCTTTATTCGGCATTTTTGACACAAACCTATATGATATGATCGTTTTATCCAAAAAGGTCATTCAGGTTTTCTACGTATGAAATTTCTAGCAAGATGAAATTCTATTTGTGGAAATTTTTCCCGAAACTAATGACTTTTGAAAGGAGCATACTATTCATCTAAATGTTTTTACTTGTTTCTCAATATTTTATGCAAGCAAATTCAAACATCACTGTATCGCTGTAGCTTATAGGAATTCATTATTAGATTGGAAAATTATGGTTGAGTTGATCGATAATTATCTTTATAAATTGTTGCTATTAAGATTACTTATAATTTTTCTATGCAAGGGGCATTGCGCTTGGAATCAACTATGCAATGACGGAGACATGACTGCCCACGATAGTGTGCTAAACAGTAAATAGTTGAGACATCGGCCATTTCTTTTATATTGTTTTAAAGAAAATGCCTTGTAATTTTTTCATTAAAAAATTTACATGAATATCCCACTTTGTGAGCGTGTAGGTACTTCATCTACGACACGGGCGATATGGTAAGCAGCTCACTCCAATAATACAACTGAATATGTTTGGGAATTGACAAATTTTTATTCTATTTCTTGTTTTTGCCAGTAAATGGCGAATAGCAAGTTTTCTAACAATATGATTGCCAAGAGATCCATTTCAACCACCCACCTCAGTTCTTCCCAGTTATCAGCAGAATAGCGCCTTCTCATCTGTAAATCCAATGATTCCATTTTTGATCTTCAAAGAAAACGAACCATTCATATAAATATTAAACAGAAGAGGACCAGGAATTGTATATTGCCTATCCAGATATTTACTAGTCACACAATTCATTTTGACACTTTGGTGCCTGACATTGCGATAACTCGTTGGCAAATCCAGATACTCATCCCTCATACTAGTATCTTCCAACTACTTCATCAAGAGTTCGTGACTAACAATATCAAACGACTTACCTAGAGACTAGGTTACTCATGCTTAAAGATCTTCAGTCAGCGCCAAAATAGGGTCTTGCATAAAAGTCTTTACTCTGAAGCCATATTGTCTGCTAAAGAATATATTGTACTTGTCAACGAGCTACTGAAAATTTGTCTTCAAGAGACCATTTCGAAAGTCTTCGATAATTGCCGAATCAGTGAAATTCGTTTGTAATAATAATTATTTCTGTCTCCTTTCACAATCACTGAATCCTTGAAATCTGTACGCCAAACTTCTCTTTCCATACACCTATTGACAAACATACTCAGAAGTTTATTCACAATGTTCTAAAGAGTGTCCGCTTCCATTCCATCCAGGTTTTCCTCGTTTTGAGTTCAAGGATAAAATTTTTCACCTCGGAGTGGAAAACGAAGCAATTTTGAACAGGCGCCGCAGTGTCTTTGAATTCAGGATCTCTGAAAATGTTTTTCAGCAAGCCTTTTTTTATACCAGTGCTATCAAAAATTTTGATGAACGCGTTATCAACTTACATGCTGTTTGCTAATAACTTACCAGACTGTACCACAACAGCATCTACAGTCAAACCCCTTTTTGTCTCATTATTAAACTCCTTAAGAATATTCCATAAAATATCTGAATTATTTTTGTTTGAATCAATTTTATTTTCTGAACATTCGAACTTTGTTCTGCCATTAAGAGTTGTCAATTTAGTTTAGTAGATTTTATATTATGGCTAAGCCATTTTGTTGTTGGTATTAATCGAATTCAGCAGAGTGCTCGTTATCCAAGAGTAAATCTTGGAATTTTCACCTGATTTTTTAAATTTGAACACACTCGTATATGCTTTTATGCAAATGAAAGTATTCATTGCATAGTTAGGATCTGACTCGAGGTATGAGCGTTCCCAAGTTTGTTTACTGAGCACTTTATGAAATTTTCTATGGTCCATATATTTCATTTAAGTTAGGTCATATTTGCTTCTCGTGCTCTCCAGGACTACATGAACAATCAAAGTAAAATGATTGGAGACGTTGCTTTCAAAAACTATGGTTATGATCTGCTCCAAGATATCGTAACTGACGTGCACAAAAACTTGGTCAATACATGATATTTGTTCTCTTTGAACTCTAGTGGAAGAGTTTATTGTCGAAATGAAGTCAAACTCTTGAAAAATTTTGGTATGTAGTTTGTAACATTTTCATTTGGTTTCAACGAATCGTTGTCAAGATCGCCAAAAAAGATATTGTACGGCTATGCATGATAAACCGGACTGAGGAAAAAAGCTGGAGATTAACATAAAATTTTTTGGGTCAGTGCATGGGGATCTATAGAGTACATTAATGATAATATTATTTTTTTAATATGTTTGATTCCTTTTTTTCACTACCCGGAAATCAATCAACGATATAAGTAAATATTTATATTTTCATTGAAAATTTATACAAACAATTAGTTCTCCCCTTATAAATAAGTTCAGCAAATAGAAATTTGCATTCTGGAAAATCCATGTTCCAGTTAATACAATGGAGTCAAATGTGATGCTCAAGCCATCCAACAATATTTTACTTGCATCTAAATTTTTGTTCAAATTACAGATTTTATTATGAATCTTCTTGAAGTTTATATATGAATATGTGGACAGTATTGCACTATCGGGCTTCTGTCAAAGAATATTTTTTTTACTTCACTAACGTTAAAATATCTGTTAAACTAAACTAGGAATGAAAAACAAAATAATCGCTTCCCTGACCTGTTATGCCGTGTATGACGGAGCGAAGTTAATTTATGTTGATTTTTCACATATTCCGGTCATTTTCACGTAATGTTAAATTTGAGTTGATCATTTATTTTTGATAGCTACCAGTTTGGAAAGTTTCACCGGGTTTTAGCAGCTCATAACATACGACACCATTCCGATCCCACGAAAGACAGAGCATTGTCTTCTTTCCAAAGTGATTTAGTCATGCAAGGGATGTTCATGGTTCCGATAGATTCACTTCTTATTTATGACGTTCAAAATATATGCATTTTTCATCATCTGTCACGATTCGATTGGCAAATGACTATCTTTATGTCTGTCGAGTCGCATTTCAGAACTAATTTTTCTATTGTCTTGCTTTCCATGGTTTTCATACAAATGGAAACTACTGTTTTGTCTTATTCAATTGATGTCCGAGTTCTTGTTGAGTATCATCTTGATCGAATACGGCTGGCCATTCACTGTCTATAAGCTTTTTCGGTGGTATTCCACGTTCCCTGTTTCCCAAAATGACCACTTTTTAATTTTTTGATACATTTGAAACGTAGTGTTTCATCAAAAGCATGTTTACCGTTAGCTATGACGAAAACTACATGCGGTTCTGCAGAAGTTTTCTTTAGTGATTACAGTAAACCAAAGATTTCCGCAAATCGTAGCTCATAGACGAAAACTCACCATCCTTAAGATTATACAACAATATACTGCTATATGGAACTTGCATTTCTGTGTTTTGAAAATCTTCGTCAGCTGTTAGAAAGTGATAAAAACGCTGCAGAAATGTTCTTGTGATCATTAATCCTATGCTAAGCATCCTTTGTAGAGAAATTTTGGTCTATGCATCCACCGCAGAATTTGTTTAATCAACTTAATGTAATTAAAAAAATAGTCTTTAACTAGTGAGACTGCAAATCTATCAGCCAACGAAGCGGTAGATCGATTGAATCGTTAGATCAATTTAATTGGTGGATTATCAGAACTAGTACTACTCTGTCAAGAAAGTACCGGGAATTTTCAATTAAAACAACATTTTTACATTTAATCGTCAAAATTTATTGGGTCGCCTTCAAAATAGGCTCCATTTGCTCCAATACATCTATGCCAAGGGCACTTCCAATTATCGAAACATTTTTTATAGGCGCTTTCCGGGATGGACTTCAGCTCTCGCGCCGAATTTTGTTTTATGGCTTCAATCGACTCAAAACGGGTGCCACGAAGGGGCAATTTTAGTTTTGGAAAGAGGAAAATGTCGCAGGGAGCCAAATCCGGCGAATACGGTGGTTGCTGAAGCACGTTTGTTGAGTTTTTGGCGAGAAAGTCAGTCACAATCGTAGCTCGGTGAGAAGGAGCGTTATCGTCATGCAAAATCCATGAGTTGTTCGCCAACAAATTTGGCCTCTTCTTACGGATACGCTCATGCAAACGTTTCATAACGCCTAGGTAATACTCCTTGTTTACCATCTGACACTCTGGAACGAATTCATAGTGCACCACGCCACGGATATCGAAGAAAACAATGAGCATCACCTACATTTTCGAGCGGCTTTGGCGTGGTTTTTTCGGTTTCGGCTCATTTTTTGCCACCCATTCCGATGATTGCTGGCTTGTTTGCATATCGTACTCGTAGACCCAGGTCTCATCACCAGTTATAATGCGTTCCATGAATGTAGAATCGGAATTACAGCGATTCAGCATGTGTGAAGCAACCTGTTCGCGATGACGTTTTTGAAGAAAATTCAGGTCTTTCCGTACGAGTCGTGCGGCCACCTTTCTCATGCCCAAAATATCAATCAAAATCATACGTGCGGACTCGTGGGATATCTTAAGATCATGTGCTATCTCTCTCAAGCTGGTACGACGGTTTTCCAGCACCCTTTCCTTAATTTTATCGACGTTATCTTCGATCGAAGCCGTCGATGGGCGACCACTTCACGACCGTCCTTGAAGGCTCTGTACCACTGATATGCACGAGTTTTCGATAGAGCATTATCACCAAAGGCCTTTTGCAACATTTTCAATGCATCGGCATACGAAAATTCATTAGCAACACAAAACTTTGAACAAATTCTTCGCTCAACGTAATCACCCATAGTAAAAATCGGCACGCACTCTGACATCGACTGACTTAATCAGCTGTTGCAAACACACTAGTTGACAGATCCCGCTCAAGCTTGGCATAGTAATTAAGGACAGTGGTACCAACCTAGGAAAAAAAATTTACCTGCCTTATTGCCCCGCCAGATTTAAATCGATAATTCCCGGTACTTTCTTGACAGAATGTATATCACTTGTATTGATATGTAAGAGGAGCAGACGGATAAATTAAATCAGTATATACATCTACATATTGCGTAGATTCATCTATTTGTCAGATATCTGGGTTCCAATAGATTAATTGCACAAATAACGTAGTCGCTAAATTCATTGAACTGACTTAGGTCAATTTAAAAATGAATTTAGTGGAAATTTTCGAGTATGAATAAAAAATATTATTATTTTTATTTATTTCCATCCATATTCATATAGTACATCAATGAAATAATCCAAGAAATACTTAAAATTTAAAACTCTTTTATAGAAGAAAAATCATTTGAAATCAATAAATTATCAATTCTCTTTCTGAAGGTTAGTTGGGATAAGTTTTTATTTCTGCTGGTAACCTATTAGACATTCAAATTCACCATAGGTCGAGAATTTCTGGTTATTCTTCTTTCTGTATACCGTAGTAATAACGTCTGCTGTGTATTTCAAACAATTCCCCATATAGTGTGATGGAAATGTGAGTAAAACATATCTCAAATAAACTGGTTTAAGTGATTAAATACCATTCATTCCATACATAATACGAATGGTCTTCTTCTGCTGAATGAATAGTCTTCAAGACGTGTTAATCCACAGGATTATACCGCATTGCAAAACACTGAGGAAACTCGCAAAATGAGCAGCTCTTATCATTTCGTGAGTATCAGATTTTTTAAATGTTGTTAGCAGATACTAATTTTTCGATAATTTGTCTTAAATGCGACCAATATGCGGGGCCCTATTCAGTCTGTAATCCTAGACAATACCTGAAAAGTTGGTATCCGCCTGAGTCTGTCTACTTCCAACTCTCATTTTTATTATTTTCAAATTTTAGTTCAAACAAATTAATTGAAAACCATTCCTGAGTTTCCCTCAAATCATATTCTTATCTATTCAAAGAGTCGTCTAATTCTTTCGATATTACTTTGATTGAACTATAATAACAATACTGTGTTGGGATGCTGCGAGGTTATTTCATTTAAATAGATCAAAAGGAGAAAAGATCCTAGAACTGAACCATAAGGGACTCCACAATCAATTTTTCTTGAGTGAATTGTCCGTATCAACAGGTATATGGATATTTCCTTCCAAACATGACAGAAACAATTTGATTACCGTTTCCCTGATACCATATGAAATAATTTTCTCGAATATTATCATTGGATGATAATATTCGATAATGTCGAAACCACATGAAAAGCCCTGATCCAGTCGAAATTTTGTATTTCCGTTTCCAGAGCGTCTTTCATCTTTTTTATTGCTTCCATTAGAGCTGTAGTGGAATTTGGACCTTTCCTATATCCTGACTGACAATTCATTAATAAGTTCTTTTTCTTTTTTCTTTCAAACCGTCTGTCTTTTGTGATTGCCTCAATTTTTGATATAAAGGACGGAATAGCCATTGGCCTGTAATTATCTCAATTATTTACCTTTATACAGGGTGGTTCATAATTGGATGCTGGTCCTTAAGGGTGTGAATACTTGGGTGATTTTAAGATTTAAGGTGAAAAGTTTATGTCAACATATGTCCTACACCTCTTAACTTTTGAGCTATAGGGTGTTAAAGTTTAAAATAAAAATTATTATTATAGCGTTGATAGCGTTCTAGACATTCTCTTGAAATTTGACACACGCGCTCCTAATATCAACAGCCATTTCTTGATTTAGAAGATTTTTTATTTTTTAACCAGTGGCGTCCGTATGGAATATGGAATAGATATATTTGGAAAAAATAGGGTACACCACTGCCTTCTTTTAAAATAAAAATTATTTTTCAAATCACCATTTATTTGGGGCATATATGATATCCTAACTTTTTTTCGACCGACGCGCGGTTTCCACAAAAAAATAAAATTCGTCTTTATGCCTAGTAATTATCGCTATGCACTTATGATTTTAAAGAGGTAGGTCAGGAACTTTGTTGTTACGTAAACAGGGACAATAGCAAAATATTGTATACTAAACAGTTTTGACAGATATTTATTTGAGAACGCGGTTTTTAATTCAATTAAAATTTTAAAACGTATTATCTTCCTGAACATAAACAATATGCTACATTTCACAAAGGCTGGGTTTGCTGAGCTGCATTACCTGAATGAGCTCGCTGACTTCAATGCATTTGAAGCCAAATGATTATTTCAAGAGCGTTACCCAAACAGAATATTTCCGGATGCAAAGACGATTTCAGGAAAACACATAAAGTTATATGAAACGGGATCTTTTGAAACAACATTTTTTAATGTTAGGTAGTTCTTTTAATTAAATAGTAATTGTTCTTAATTGGTCTCTACCAAATATCAACGAAATATTTAAAGCAGCTTCAATAAAATTTAGGAAAAATAAGTGTTTACTAATAATTTGACCTTGCATCTTTTTAAATTTTTTGCGCGTCAGTCGAAAAAACTCTAGAAATAAATTTGCTTCAAAGTAATTGGTGATTTAAAAAAAATTTTTGATTTTATGGAAAAGCAGTGGCGTCGAAAAATATCTATTCCAAATCCCGTACGGACAGATGCTGATGCTTAGAGCGCGTGTACCAAATATCAAGAAAATAATCTAGAAAGTTACAAATGTTTTAATAACAGCGATTTTTTTCTTAAAACTTCAAGTTCCTGCAGCTCAAAAGACAAGAAGTTTAGGACATATGTTGATCTAAAATTTTCATCTTAAAATCAGCCAAAGATTTACACCATTAAGGATCAGCTTTCAATTATGAAACACCCTGTATATGGAAATAATTTTCATGATTTTCAACTCATTGGGAAAAAAACCCAAAAAATATTTATTAATATATATTTGTTTGATTCGGTCTTAGCCTGGTGGAAACTCATTTAAATTCTGAAATATTATATATAAGAGACAGTGTTCTAATTTCCACAAGAATTAAAGCAAATTGAAGAAATTACTATGTTTTACCACCAAAAAATATATATTACACATTTTCTTGTGACTCTAGTTTCGGGAAATGAACTGTCTCATCATCAGACAACTGAAGACCTAACAGTGGTACACTGGTCTTTTAACAAAAGTGGAAAATATTTTGAATACTTCAACAGATACCTAATAGTTTACAGAGGTTTACAATCGGAACGTGATAAAAAACCGGGTTAAAAAAGAGGTGCCTTCTAACAGATATCGGAATGTCGGCAATCGACAAAGAAGGTTGTTAAACAGATGGTACCCATTTAAATATCTGAAATAATTTTTGGGGTTACATAGCTCCGTAGTTATTCCTTATTTTTATATTATTTTGTTGTATATCTCAAATATTTGGATTTAGAAAGCTCCATACAGTCATTCATTATTTTTTACATTATTTTTATTGTGAACGAATTTGGAAATTTCAATAATCAAATTTCTTTTCTTTTGAATCTACATGTAAAATTTTTTTTCTTAATATTTTCTTTTGTCGAAAGGAATAACTGTTTTCTGAAGAATGAGTGGCAAAAGTTGAATTTTTGTTTACTTTTCATGAAATTCATTTTATGTTCCTTGAAAAAAGTTTTAAACAGATGTTACTTTTTGAGTATCTCAAATATTTTCTATTTACATAGCTCCGTACAGTCATTCATTATTTTTACATTATTGTTATTGTGAACTAATTTGAAAATTTCAACAGATTCTAGATAATCGAGTTTCTTCCCTTTTGATACCACATGTAAAATTTTAAGATTATCTATTGTGGAATAGGAATGGCCATTTTCCAGACAATGAGTGGCAAAAATAGAAGTTTGTTCATTTTTCCTGAAACTCATTTTATGTTCGTTGGACCTCGTCTTGAAGGAACGTCCTGTTTGTCCTATATATTTATTACTAAACGTATAACAAGATAACTCATAAACTCCTGATTTGTGTATGTTTGGAGTAGGGTCCTTTGCGTTAAATAATACCGATGATAATTTGTTTTGCGTTTTGTAGGCAATATTGACATCTGATTTTGAAAAACTATTGGCCACTTTTTGACTTATGCTACCAAAGTACGGCAGAGAAATGAATTTTTCATTTATTATTCTTTTATATTTTTTTTATTTGACTAAATAAATAAATGAATAAATAAAAAATTCACTTCTCTGTCGTACTTTGGTAGCATAAGTCAAAAATTGACCAGTAGTATTTCAAAATCAGATGTCAATATTGCCTTCAAAACGCAAAACAAATTATCATCGGTATTATTTAACGCAAAGGGCCCTACTCCAAACATACACAAATCAGGAGTTTATGAGTTATCTTGTTCTACGTGCAGTAATAAATATATAGGACAAACAGGACGTTCCTTCAAGACGAGGTCCAACGAACATAAAATGAGTTTCAGGAAAAATGAACAAACTTCTATTTTTGCCACTCATTGTCTGGAAAATGGCCATTCCTTTCCCACAATAGATAATCTTAAAATTTTACATGTAGTATCAAAAGGGAAGAAACTCGATTATCTAGAATCTGTTGAAAGTTTCAAATAAGTTCACAGTAACAATAATGTAAAAATAATGAATGACTGTACGGAGCTATGTAAATCGAAAATATTTGAGATACTCAAAAAGTAACATCTGTTTAAAACTTTTTTCAAGGAACATAAAATGAATTTCATGAAAAGTAAACAAAAATTCAACTTTTGCCACTCATTCTTCAGAAAACAGTAATTCCTTTCGACAAAAGAAAATCTTAAGAAAAAAAAAATTTTACATGTAGATTCAAAAGAAAAGAAACTTGATTATTGAAATTTTCAAATTCGTTCACAATAAAAATAATGTAAAAAATAATGAATGACTGTATGGGTCTTTCTTAATCCAAATATTTGAGATATACAACAAAATAATGTAAAAATAAGGAATGACTACGGAGCTATGTAACCCCAAAAATTATTTGAGATATTTAAATGGGTACCATCTGTTTAACAACCTTCTTTGTCGATTGCCGACATTCCGATATCTGTTAGAAGGCCCCTCTTTTTTAACCCGGTTTTTATCACGTTCCGATTGTAAACCTCTGTAGACTATTAGGAATCTGTTGAAGTATTCAAAATATTTATAACTTTTGTTTGAATACCACTGTACCACTGTTAGATCTTCAGTTGTCTGATGATGGGACAGTTCATTTCCCGAAACTAGAGTCACAAGAAAATGTGTAATATATATTTTTTGGTAGTAAAACATAGTAATTTCTACAATTTGTTTCAATTATGATCAACTACCAAATAGTAACCGCTGAAACAATTCAGTATCTAAGGAGTGTCTTTACATACTGCCACAAATTCGATGACTTTAGGCATGCATTTAGTTCAGCAGCAACAGTTGATCGAGGAATAATTGGAAGAGTCTGACGAAAATCACCTGACAACAGAATGATTGCCCAACCAAAAATATTTTGGTTGTCATGAAGATCTTTCAACGTTCTCTCCAGTGCCTCCAGTGACATCTTATGGGCTATTGCGCATTCATCCGAAACAATCAAATTGCATACCTATAGGATCTTGGCCATTGCGCTGATTTTGGCGATGTTGGAAATTGGTGTTTCGGTGATATGCATGTTTGATGGTAATTTAAAGGCAGAATGTGCAGTTCGCTCGCGTTCTAGCAGAGACGCTGCTATTCCAGATAAAGCCAACATTAGACCAACATCATTTTACGATCTGATCCTCGCTAAAAGCAATTAAATTAAGAACATTTTTTTTGTTCTTCCAGGAGTATCAAGGAAATAAATTCTACCAGATCCACTGTTCACAGCTTCTATCAAAGTGTCGTACGCAATTTTTTGTTGTTGATTTAATTGAAGAACATTTGTACGAACTGTTTCGGCCAATGCTTCAATGTCGTACTGCGGTTCTCTTTGAAACTCGTAGTTTAATGCATCGTTATATGACGATTTGGTGCTGTCATTCCCAAACACCAGAATACTGTATTTGCCATCAATCAAAACATATCTCCTATCATGATCAATGTCTCATTGTAAATTGCTGCAGTCATTTGTATTGTAGTATTCAAAGTTTGACGGCGCACACGATGTAAAACCTCCTCAGACATGTCGTCTCTATACTTAACCAACAAATCTTTTGGATTCGAAGGGAAACATGTCGATATGATAATCGCAAACAATGTTACGGAGTATAACGGAATCCTTGAGCGTATCATTCCAGTGCGAATTATTCTCAAGTAAATGTAATAGTTGACTTGCTGTCCATCAACCTTTTTGAGTTGATTAAACGATGTCGGACCACAAACATTCACCAACAACAACCGTAAATAATAACATTAATCGTTATTTGGATGTACTGTGTAGATGCGATCCAGAGCGTCTGAAGCAAATACATTTGGATATCCTTCAACTGGTGTTCATTGTTTTCGACGCTAAAACAATTTCGATGATGCATTCCATGTGTAAAGCGTGGCATGTCAGCATACAGCAAAGTGCGAGCGAAATCATCAGTTTGACAGACTGTGAAGAAACTTGTTTATGTTGTCGACGGTGGACGTGCCGCTCTATCCGTCGCGTTCGATTCATTAAAATAAACTCATTGTTCATTTTCTAAATGGACTGCCAAATAGACTACTGTGGGGTGTCTTTCATGGATCGCAAATGAAATGATACGCCAAATTGCTTCGTTACTACTGACATAGCTACCCATCAGGTACTGTGATATTTCATAATTTGCACTGGTTACAGCGAACCTTTGTTAACATATTTACTCAAATTGACTCCACATTTTATTTAGTAAACGTTTGCATGGGAAACGGAAAAGGGCTGTTTTTATGGTTTTCCGGGCCATTATTCGAATTTTTTCCACCTTTCAAACCTTTTCTAGACTTCCACGATCATTTCAAGACCAAGATAAGATAAATCCGTTCATCCGTTCTCGAGTTATAGCGAGACTAACGAACAGCAATTGATTTATATATATATATATATATATATATATAATTATGTATTTTACACAGAAAACCTTGTTTTTAGAAAAATAATTTATTTGAATACAATGATGAATGCGTTTAAGCTCTAATTACAATCTCTTGAAGGATAAACAGTTACAATGGTATGTATAAACGTCCTTATCTGAATTAAGATATGATTCATGGGGAGAAATGCTGAATTGCAATAAAACACATGCTAATATACAGGTCTTATGGAGTATTGGAAAAGATCCATTTAATTAATAAAAGTTAAGATTATGTAATTCCTCCCCTTCTTAGAGAAAGGTATCAACTGAAGGTGTAGCTTTAGAGAATACATTCTAAAATGTCTGAGAGCAAAAGCAATCATAATTATTACAAAAATGAGCATTACGACAAATAATACAGAAATTTTGAAAGATCGCACATTCCATTGTTCTAAGTCTTCTAACACTATATCGAGAACGTCTTCTTTCTTGATTTTTTCTTCATTGGATTCACTTAGAATTACATAAGAAATCTGCTTCAATTGCATTGGTTTGTTGACCATTCTAGTAATTCTTCTTGCGAGAGCATATAGGAATTGGTATGGGAATTGGTCAAATTATTTTGGGGTAGGAAGTAAAACTTGTTTAAGTTATATCCTCTTTCATAAATAGTAGGAATTGATAACAAAAATAATAATATTTTATTTTGGAAGATAATCTTCGTATGACATAATTGATAATAATCTTTCAAATGATGAACAGGTATAATAGTGACGTTTCTTATCAATTCAGCAAATTTATCATAGGGTTAAATAGATTCATGTAAGAGATGTAATCTTGCAAAGCTGATTGCTGTTTGGATTTCATCAATCGTATTCTTAATATCTTTAAGTTCAAACGTCATGAGATGCATCTGTTGGACATCACGTAATTGTGGAACAATTTGTAATAATTTCAAATTGTCATTCAGTTTTTGAAATTTAATAATGTATTTATTTTTAGGGTCATAAACGACAGTAGTTACTTGCTTCTGATTCCTCATGAGTAATTTCTCATTTTTCTCTATACTATTAAAATAATTTCTATACAATTCCTCATCATCAGAATCTAAGGTTCGGAATAATATTTTTGAAATCTTACCACAATTAGATTAAATAGTCCTCTTTAAGTTCTAATATTTTCATTAAGAATCTCTTCAAGGCCTTTAAAATTTATTTCATTAGAATGTTGTAAATATCTATGATTTGCTGTTTGAGCGAAACCTAATTGTTGTTTTTTAAAGTCTTCAATTTCTTTGTGATATTTGAGAATTATTTCTTCTCGAATGGTTAGAATTATTATAACTAAGTAAAGCTTGAAAAAGCTTGTTTAAAAAAAAACAATTTATTTGAATACAATGATGAGTGCGTCTAAGCTCTAACTACAATCTCTTAAAGGATAAACAGTTACAATGGTATTTATAATTGTCCTTATCTGAATTAAGATATGATTCATTGGGAGAAATGCTGAATTGCAATAAAACACATGCTAATATACAACAACATACACATACAATAACATACACAAAATAAAATAATAACATACAAAGAAATAAAAATTAATAAAAAATTGCTTAATTACCTGGAAGAAATCAAAAACAATGCTATTTCTTCAGGTTTCTCAATTCACATTTCTAACAGCTAACTAAATGAAACATGTGATATAATAGTTTTAGGTTAAAATCTTACACATAGAACATAGATCATAGAACATAGAAGTTACAAAGTTGTTTTTTCTAAAAATAACAGTTTTATTTTAACATCCCCCCACAAAAAGTATGGACCCCTCTTTACATGTTTGCGTTTTCACATAGGAGCAACTTAGTAGCTTGAAAATAGTTATTGTCCTTCCTTTTATTTCCAATATCTATCTCATATATAGTTTTAGAATTTTTTTTCACTTTTGAGAAAGGTCCTATTCTTATTTCATCAAGTTTTTTTCTATTCAATTTTGATTTATTTTCAACGTGAACAAAGTCTCCAATTTTAAAATCATAATGTTTCCTATTCTTGTCGATCAGTCTTTTATTGTATTAATGAAAGCGTAAAGAATTATTATATGCTATTTCCTTATCTTCTGGTAAATTTCTCCCTTCAATAAGTTCTTCTGGAGCAATGGCATCATTTATGCCACAAAGTAAATATTCTGGGCTATATCCAGTTGTAGAATGGTCTGTTCTATTGTATTATTCAATACATTCATCGGCTATTTTCGTTCATGCCCTATTTTTCTTTTCGTTTTGTTTGCACCTTATTCTATTCACTAATCTCTGATTTAGTCGTTCTCTCAGACCATTAGAAGAAAGGACAATCTACTGTTGTGAAAATCAATTGCGTATTCAAACTTCTCATATGTTGTCTGAATTTTCCCGAATTTATTCCTGGGTATTCATCTGTTACTGGTGTTTTCATTTGTCATTTATCTTGAATTTTATCAATTAATTTGATGAAATCTACGGTTGTTTGGAGTTTTGAAGTGCTCGCAAATGCATATCGAGTAAAATGATCCAATAGGAGATGAAGGTGTCTTTTTGAAGAGCGGTTTCCAGCAAAACCTCCAATAGTGTCTAACGACATTATTTCAAATGGTTCCTTTGCTGGGCCCAATTGAGAAAGGAGACCATACTTTTGCCCTACTCTCCTTTTATTTTTACAACATATGTCACATGATACAAAAACTTCTTTTGTCAGTGAACCCATATTCTGAGTGTAATAAAATTTCCTAATTTTATTATTTATCTTACTAGCACAAATATAGCCATAATGCTTGTGCACTTTTCTGATTAACACTTTTCCGAAATCATTGGATAAAATTATTTTTTTGTTATTTTTGTGCAATTTGTAATGTATCTGTTTCTGTACAAGTGTTCTTCTTATATTATTCATCTTCAAAAGATTATTCTGTTGATCGTTTTTTATTTCATTTAATTTTACCAAATTAACTGTTCTTATACATTCGTCCATATTCTCAGTTTCTTCCAGAGCTGGGTTTCTAGAAAGGCAATCTGCTTCTACCTTTCCTTTTCCTGGTTCATATCTAATTCAAAATCGAATTGTGATAGAATATTTATCATGTCACCCAGCTCTTCATCTGGTCTTATACGACATTCTTTTCCTTCAAATGAATTATGGTCAGTAACAACAATAAATTTATATCCTATTAGCCAATATTAATTAATTGCCTCTTTAATTGTCAGACATTCTCGGAATATTGCTTTCTTGTTCTTTTGATATTTATTTAGTTTTTTAGAAAAATATTCTAGGGGTTACATTTCACCATTAATCTGTTTTTGTTTGAGAACAGCTTCTACTCCTTGAATACTGGCATCGGTATAATTGGTAGTATAGGCACTTGGGTCGAAAATTGCAAGAATTGGCTCAGCACAAAGGATGTCCTTTACCTTATTAAAAGCTTTCTGACAAGCAAATGACCAATTGAATTTTACATCTTCTCTTAGTAATTTATGCAACGGTTCCAATAATCTAGTTGATTCTTTCATATATTTGTGATAAAAATTAACTTCACCCAAAAATTACCTTATATTCTTCCGAGTATCTGGTGAACAAAAATTCCTTATGGAAATTATATTGTCATTAATAGGTCGTACTGTATTCTTTCCTACAATATGTCCTAAGTATTTATCTTCTTATTGTGCAAAATTACACTTGATAAATTTAAGTCTGAATCCTTCATTACATACTGCTTTCAAGAGACTACAAATATTCTATATGTTGGTCAAATGTTGAAGAAAATATCAGAATATCATCTATATACTTTAGGCGGAATAAATTCAGGTTATATTTTCTGATAATATTATTCAATATACGTTGAAATATGGCCGTGGATGTTTTATGTCCAAAAGGTAAACATTTCCATTGCCAGTGACCATTCTGTGTCACAAAAGTAGTCTCATATCTATCTTTGATACGAATAGGAATCGACCAAAAGGCAGAATTTACATCTAATGTAGTGAAGAATTTTGCATTTCGGGTCTGGGCTAAGATCAATTAAAGGGAAAGGCTGTGGTTCGAGAACAATTAGTTTATTGAGTTCACGAAAATCGACACAGAATCTGGTTTTAGACCCTTTATCTCTCTTATATGCTAAAGTGACTGGTTCAAAAGGTGAGAAGGACTCATCAATCAGATTTGCTTTCAACAATCTTCCTATTTGGAATTCTATCTCTTTCTGATCGTCCATTGGTTGTATGGTTTTTTTGCTATAAATTTGTGTTTTAAAAGTTTGATATGTGCCTCATCATTTTGCACTAGACCAATATTAAACTTATGTTTTGTGAAAATGTGGTCATATATATTCATTAAAACTTCAATTTGATTTCTCTGATTCGTTTCGAAATGGTCTAATTTTGCTTCGGAAAGTTCTGTTGTTATACCTTCATTGAAATTGATGTTGTAATCATTGTTGTCATTATTATTATTATTATGGACACAATCGATCTTTCTTTCTTCCTTCATATCTACTATTTGATGAATATTCAAATCAAAATCTTGATTAAATTGAAAATTGGAAATAGAACCTAGTCCGAGTAGAATATCGTACTCGAAATTTTTCTCATTAAGTACAAAAAGTACAACTTCTTTTTTGATTTTATTGATTCTTATTTTTGAAATTATTCTTCCTGAAAATTTTGCCCTGCCACTGACTGCTTTGAATGTGTTTCTATTATCTTGAATGCGTAGACATAACTTTTCTGCTACTTTGGAATTCAGAAAACTAACATTTGAGCCCGAATCATAAATTCCACATAATTCATTATTATTTATAAACACCTTCAATTTTATCAATGGCAGCATTCTTAGTTTTTTTGGTTTCAAATGGCCGGATTTAATTCAGCCTGTACCCCAACATTGTTCACATTTTTTATTTTACCGGGTACGTTCTTTTGTTCATAATTATTGGATTTATTCCTTAGCCGACATAAAGTCTCCGGCTGAAATCTACCTGAAAAACCATACTTCTCACAAATTGAGCATGTTCCTTCTTAACTGGTTTTCCATTTGTTTGTGAATAGGGAAGAATTTGTTCGGCAGATTTATTCATTCTATGATTTTCTTTATGTCGATCGTTGTCATATTTTTTGAACTTTCTAGCTTTCGCAACTCACCCAATAATTTCTCGAAAGTTGTTACATTTGATCGATCAATTCTATCTTGTAAACTATTTGGAAAACTTGTCACAATTAAATCAATTAATATGTCAGTTGGAAAATTATTTCGGAGATTTAACAACAAATTGTCTTTCCTAAAAGCGTAGTCAACTAAACTTCCTCCTATGTACCTAAATGAATACGCCTCTTTATATTTATGGCAACTCGTTCACAACTGCCTAAGCAGTTATCTTTCCATAATTGAAAATTTTTTCTAAACCTAATATAATTAATTTAGAATCAAACCATTCTTTCGCTATTCCATCCAGAAACAACCGTAAAATCAAAATTTTGTCACTATCTTCTTCTACTTCACAACGCCTGCATTCCATCTCGAATTTCACTGAAAACACTCTTACCATCAAAATTATTCAGCAAAAAATCCTCCTTTATCCTCTTGAAATCCTTTTTATTTTACTTGCTTTTTCTTGAAAGTTCTACCGTATCCTGTGGTTTTGGTGATTCTTGTCCAAATACTGTTCTCACGTATGCGGGTGAATAAATCAGGTGTAAATATTCATTCTTAAACATCACATCTTCTTCGGCATCAAAATATATTTCTTTCAATTGCGGAGTTAAAGAAATAACCCACGTACGAGATGAACCTCTTACTTTAATCTATTTCAAGATATTCTCCACCTTCAGTAGAGCCAAAAGTTCATGATGGTCAGATATATCCTGTTTGTCTTCTGGTATTTCATAATATGTATTTTCCGTTCCCGTAGTTGGGATATATTTGAATTTTTATGAATTTTTCTTCTTATCAGTATTGGATGTTTCCAAAGCGATGCAAATCTTCAAGGATGTCGTCATTATAGCTTACGTTTTTGATTTGTAAGAATGTAACCAATTCTTATTTTTATAATTTAAGAAATAGACGATTGGTGTCATGATTCTGAAAGAATTTATTTTTTTTTAGTTTAAAATATATCAGAATAACATACACAAAATAAAATAATAACAAACAAAGAAATAAAGAATAATACAAAAAATAGCCTACTTACCTGGAATAAATAAAAAAAATTGCTATTTCTTCCGGTTTTTTCAATTAAAATTTGTAATAGCTAACTAAATATGACATGTGAGAGTTTTAGGTTAAAATCTTAGACATGGAACATAGTTCATAGTGATTCGTAATATACATATATATATATATATATATATATATATATATATATATATATATATATATATATGTGTGTATATTATGTATCACTCCGCTATGTTATGCATATGATTTTACTTCACAAAAAGAGTTCATTAAAATAAAATAGAATAGAATGTATTCCACCTTCAATTTCTTGTTATTCTATTTTATTTGAATTAACTCTTTTTCTGAGGTAAAATCATATTTATAATATTGCGTTGTGATTCATATTTCTTTTGCAGATCCAGTTTTAAAATTGATTCATTTTGAACAGTCATTCTTAAGGTGATATACCTAAGCAGAAAATTATTATTATCCCGCAGTCAAGTGGTAAAAGAATAATTTATCTTTTACTGGTACGCAGTATTGTCTATGTAGTAGGTTGATATCCATGAATGACACCGTCCGACATAAAATATCGGTGTTTTCAATACTTCAGTATTTGTGCCCATTTAATCTGTTATTTAATAGTTGTGATGTCATTCCTATATATATCTTCTCACAACCGTTGCAAGGTATACTGTGTATTAAGTTGGATTTTTTCATTGTTGGTACTTCACTTTTTAACGGCGTGAAAAATGTCTTCAGCGTATTATTTGTTTTGTGGCATATTTTCAAATTATGTACGTTCAGAATTTTACCTATATTTTCAGATAAGTTTTTCATATAAGGAACGAGATGTATTTTTGCTCTTGAATGTCTTTCTTGTTTCTCGTCTTGTTATAAAACCTGTGCGTTCTTTATTTAATGATCTTGTTGACTAGATCTATCGGGTAATTGTTGTAGGTTAAGATTTTCCTAACATTGTTTAGAGTTTCTATTCCTAAATATGTGCTAGTTAGGGTGATTGCTCGGTCTGTTCTGCCTATTATGTCACTTCGTTTTTGCCAGAAAGGATGAACTGATAAGAAGTTTAAATATCTTCCTGACAAGGTTGTCTTTGTATACCATTGTGTGAGAATGATATTATCACTTCTAATGAGGGTTAAATCTGGGAAATTGATTTTGCTATTATTATTTTTTTTTATTGTGAATGTATCTTATCATAAAAACTATTGAAATCAATTAAGATTTCATCTGTCTTGTCTTGGGCAACAGCCTTGATGCAATCGTCTAAGTATCTTCTGTGGAAAAATAATTCAACTTTAGATTTCTCGATTATAAATTCCTCAACCAATTCCATTACCAGTTGTGCAAGAAGGCTTGAGATTGGTGAGCCCATGGCACATCCATCTATTTGTTGGTAGAAATCACTTTTCTATTGAAAATAATTTGTTTACTATGTTAGTTCAACCTCAATGATAAATTTTCCATAAGGTAAAGAAGTGTATTCCTATAGTTCAATCCACATCCTGTTCAATGCATCCTTTACAAGATGGTTAGAGATGTTGGTATGCAGGAAAACTACATCTAAGGAAATTAATATATATTTCGTTTGACACAATTGGAGGTTTTGCTCGAAACCACATTTCAAAAAGATACCTTCATCTCCTAGTGGATCATTTCACTCAATATGCATATGCGAGCGCTTCAAAACTCCAAACAACCAAAGATTTCATCAAATTTTTTAATAAAATTTAGGATGAACGACCATTAAAAACACTAGTAACAGATCAATACCCAGCAATAAATTCGGAAAAATTCAGAGAACATAGGAGAAGTAGATTGTCCTTTTTCGAATGGTCTGAATGAACGACTAAATCAGACATTAGTGAATAGAATAAGGTGCAAACAAAGCGAAGAAAAAACTAGGGCATGGACGAAAATAGCCGATGAATGTATTAAGAATACAATAGAACAGACCATTCTACAACTGGATATAGCCCAGAATATTTACTTTGAAGCAGAACTGGTCCTATTGCTCCAGAAGAACTTATTGAAGAGAGAAATTTACCAAAAGATAAGGAAATAGCATATAAAAACTCTTTACGCTATCATGAATACAACAAAAGACTGATCGACAAGAATAGGAAACATTATGATTTCAAAATTGGAGACTATGTTTACGTTGAAAATAAATCAAAATTGAATAAAAATTAACTTGATGAAATAAGAATAGGACCTTTTTCAGTAGTGAAAAAAATTTCTAACAATATACAGGAGATAGACATTGGAAATAAAAGAAAGGACGATAACTATTTTCATGTAACTAAGTTGCTCCCATGTGAAAACGCAAACATGTTATGAGGGGTGCATACTTTGTGTGGGGGATGTCAAATAAAAATGTTATTTTGAGGGAAAACAACTTTGTAACTTGTATGTTCTATGTTCTACGATCTATGTTCTATGTCTAAGATTTTAACCTAAAACTGTCACATGTCATATTTAGTTAGCTGTTAGAAATTTGAATTGAGAAACCTCTAGAAATAGCATTGTTTTTGATTTCTTCCAGGTAAGTAAGCTATTTTTTTATTTCTTTTCATTTCTTTGCTTTTCTTTGTTTGTTATTATTTTATTTTGTGTATTATTCTGGTATATTTTAAACTAAAGAAAATCAACCCTTTCAGAATCAAGACATCAAATCGTCTCTTTCTTCAATTATAAAAATAAGAATTGATTACATTCTTATATATGTTTTGGGAAGAGGAAAACGTCGCAGGGAGCCAAATCCGGCGAATGAAGTGGTTGCTGAAGCACGTTTGTTGAGTTTTTGGCGAGAAAGTCAGTCACAACCGTAGCTCGGTGAAAAGTCGCGTTATCGTCATGCAAAATCCATGAGTTGTTCGCCCACAAATTTGGCCGCTTCTTACGGATACGCTCACGCAAACGTTTCATAACGCCTAGGTAATATTTCTTGTTTACCGTCTGACCCTCTGGAACGAATTCGTAGTGCACCACGCCATGGATATCGAAGAAAACAATGAGCATCACCTTCATTTTCGCGCGGCTTTGGCGTGGTTTTTTCGGTTTCGGCTCATTTTTTGCTACCCATTCCGATGATTGCTGGCTTGTTTGCATATCGTACTCGTAGACCCAGGTCTCATCACCAGTTATAATGCGTTCCATGAATGTAGAATCGAAATTACAGCGATCCAGCATGTCTGAAGCAACCTGTTCGCGATGACGTTTTTGAAGAAAATTCAGGTCTTTCGGTACGAGTCGTGCGGCCACCTTTCTCATGCCCAAAATATCAATCAAAATCGTACGTGCGGACTCGTGGGATATCTTAAGATCATGTGCTATCTCTCTCAAGCTGGTACGACGGTTTTCCAGCACCCTTTCCTTAATTTTATCGACGTTATCTTCGATCGAAGCCGTCGATGGGCGACCACTTCACGACCGTCCTTGAAGGCTCTGTACCACTGAAATGCACGAGTTTTCGATAGAGCATTATCACCAAAGGCCGATTTAAATCTGGCGGGGCAATGAGGCAGGTAAACTTTTTTTTCCTAGGTTGGTGCCACTGTCCTTAATTAATATGCCAAGCTTGAGCGGGATCTGTCAACTAGTGTGTTTGCAACAGCTGATTAAGTCAGTCGATGTCAGTGTGCGTGCCGATTTTTACTATGGGTGATTACGTTGAGCAAAGAATTTGTTTAAAGTTTTGTGTTGCAAATGAATTTTCGTGTGCCGATGCATTGAAAATGTTGCAAAAGGCCTTTGGTGATATTGTTCTATCGAAAACTCGTGCATATCAGTGGTACAGAGCCTTCAAGGACGGTCGTGAAGTGGACGCCCATCGACGGCTTCGATCGAAGATAACGTCGATAAAATTAAGGAAAGGGTGCTGGAAAACCGTCGTACCAGCTTGAGAGAGATAGCACATGATCTTAAGATATCCCACGAGTCCGCACGTATGATTTTGATTGATATTTTGGGCATGAGAAAGATGGCCGCACGACTCGTACCGAAAGACCTGAATTTTCTTCAAAAACGTCATCGCGAACAGGTTGCTTCAGACATGCTGGATCGCTGTAATTTCGATTCTACATTCATGGAACGCATTATAACTGGTGATGAGACCTGGGTCTACGAGTACGATATGCAAACAAGCCAGCAATCATCGGAATGGGTAGCAAAAAATGAGCCGAAACCGAAAAAACCACGCCAAAGCCGCTCGAAAATGAAGGTGATGCTCATTGTTTTCTTCGATATCCATGGCGTGGTGCACTACGAATTCGTTCCAGAGGGTCAGACGGTAAACAAGAAATATTACCTAGGCGTTATGAAACGTTTGCGTGAGCGTATCCGTAAGAAGCGGCCAAATTTGTGGGCGAACAACTCATGGATTTTGCATGACGATAACGCGACTTTTCACCGAGCTACGGTTGTGACTGACTTTCTCGCCAAAAACTCAACAAACGTGCTTCAGCAACCACCGTATTCGCCGGATTTGGCTCCCTGCGAGTTTTTCCTCTTCCCAAAACTAAAATTGCCCCTTCGTGGCACCCGTTTTGAGTCGATTGAAGCCATAAAACAAAATTCGGCGCGAGAGCTAAAGTCCATCCCGGAAAGCGCCTATAAAAAATGTTTCGATAATTGTAAGTGCCGTTGGCATAGATGTATTGGAGCAAATGGGGCCTATTTTGAAGGCGACCCAATAAATTTTGACGATTAAATGTAAAAATGTTGTTTTAATTGAAAATTCCCGGTACTTTCTTGACAGAGTAGTCCGTGATAATAATAATTTTCTGCTTAGACTTGTCAAATGATTGAAAAGTTTTAATTTATTTGGTTGTTTGGTAAATAAATCGAAAATGTCCTCAACCGAGCACAAAACGTCTTTTTAATATAATTAGTACTTTTCTATATATTCTTATATATATATATATATAAGAATATATAGAAAAGTACTACTTTTCTATATATTCTTATATATATATATATATATATATATATATATATATATATATATATATAAGAATATATAGAAAAGTACTAATTATATTAAAAAGACGTTTTGTGCTCGGTTGAGGACATTTTCGATTTATTTACCAAACAACCAAATAAATTAAAACTTTTCAATCATTTGACAAGTCTAAGCAGAAAATTATTATTATCACGGACTCAAGTGATAAACAACAATCTATCTTTCACTGGTACGCAGTATCGTCCTTGTTGTTGCAGGTTATTATACATTCATACATAACATAAATACTGCATTTAGTATTATGCTTGAGACTACATTATAGAGCGCTGAATTATTATTTAGCGCTACCTTGGAAAAAAATTCGGAGCGATGTTATGGATTATTATTTTGTTATGGCTTTTTTGCGTCCACGTTCTAGGTAATATCTTGCTATCGTCTCGCCAAATGTCTGTATTTTCAGAATTTGGGACCGAAAATGGTCTCGAACGACTGGATTCGAATTACTGATGAAGATAAGGAGGTCAAATTTAATACTGCCCGGTCGGTTCGTAAGCACGAAAACTGACGAAAGAAAGGAACTAGAATCTTTAAATTTTCAGGGTAGGTTTGGAGTCAAAATATCATCATTGAATTCATGGATAAGCAATTTCGTTTTCGTGATTTCGATGTTATTGATATTAGGAATTTTTTCTCATTTTTTACAATATTTTCGAAATAACAGATCTTTTCGATTTGGAAAGTAGTATATAGAAGTATAATTATATCGCGTATGTTCGTGAAAAACTTCGTGGGGTTCATATATTCAGAAAATTCAAAAAAATTTATTCAAATCAAGGTTTTCTCATTAATATTTCATACCAGTTCATATCGATTTTGTGTAACTGATTATACATTTTCGTTGATTCGGTGGAATCTGAATGATCGATTTTTCCTGGTCTTATTGAAAGGCTTATTCGTTTATGCAGCTCAGTAATTGAAACTAGGAATAATCCACTCGGCTGATACGTAAACTTTTTTGGTATTGGAGCGGTATTTGAATTAGAAATATATTGGGTTGCGTTAAATTTATGAAGCCTATTTTTCTCATTCATAGTTTGAATAAAAACATGCGTTTCGTATCGGTTTCATAGAATACATAATTTTTTCCTGGCGGTGTAACGTGATTCGGATGACTTTAAGTAGATGATTATTTCCGCTGTTATCCAAAGGTTTTTGTCGTTTATGCAGCTCAGCGATTGAATTTGAATAAACAGATTTATCAATGCTATATACCACGGCTCACCTTCGAAGTTATGGAGTATTTTTCACCAAAGTTAATTTATTTATTTTATCAATTTAATATTGAGATTTCTCTTCATCCCGCAGACTCGTAATATCTTCTTCTGAAAATCAAAATTTCTCTCGAATAGTACCAACTTAGTAATGGGTATTATTCGCCGCGACTATCGAATTTGATTCGAAAATTTGAAGTTTTAACAAACTTTCATCCCTACAAAGAAATCCTCTTTTCGTTCCAATCTTCATGCGTCACCCTTTATCTCATACTTAGCCAGCCAATTCTTGCACATAGTTTTATTTTGTGTGACTTTTCCTCTACGTTAGTTGCCGGAGATAGCGAATCACAAGAGTACTGCCAAACGCGTCGCGAGAAATCGCCGTGGATGTGCCATCTACCACGCGACGCCGTGCACACCAGTTCACACCCGTTGTAATGGGTGTCAATGTGACACATCTAATGTGACACTGCTATCGCGGCACCATATTCCCCACGCACCAATGATAAATGGAGGAACCAAGTTTTGCCAGCGTACCTTTCTTGAAGGATCGACCTGAACTCAGGCTGGTCGTATTCTAGTTGGTTAATGTTGTATGTTTTCGATAGGTTCCTAGGGCATTCCCAGCTTACGGAGATTTCTACAACAATCGCACGATCCTCGTTGGATAGTACGAGGTAGGGTTCTTTCAACTGTCCTCTAGCCTCTCTCATGTGTGGTTCCTCTTCTGCCTTCCATCCCTGTTTCATTGTCATGGTTTTAATTCGGTGAACAATGAAATTGTGCTGTTTCATTCTTAATGTGTGTCCGATTTGGCACTTTTGTAGCACGTGGGATAGGTTTTCCACTCTAGCACAGCCCGCCCTGCATTTTCTCTCCTCGAGTTATATGGGAGAATTATATGGGAGACCATTGGTTGGGAGGCAATTTAGCCTTAGCTGAAGAGCATTGACATATTCTTCTTTCGTCCAGAATTTTGGGGAATTGTTGACTTATGCACTAGCAGCCGAGTTGTTTGCGAACAGCATAGTGTCCCCTCCGTTCAAGCTCAAATGCGATGCCGTTCTTTCTGTCCACCTGCTCTCTTGTGTTAGCATCCAGTCTGATCATACGTCCAATTCTCAGCCGCCAATTGTCAGCCTCACTCAGTATACGTCAGAATTCGAGGAAAGCTAACGATAAGGTGGTACATCGTAGGCTAAGTATTATCGGGATCTTCTTCGTGAAAGAGAAGACCCCAAGACCTCCCATCTTGGCGGGCGCATAGATCGCTGCCTCAGAGATATGGGAAGAAAAGTGTAATTTTTCTTGGTTGCCATTCGAATTCTACGATCTACCTCTCGTAAGATCTTAATGTTGATTGAGGGTCTCTGCATCGCATGGATATTTCGGGATTAGAAAGTTCTTTAAGATGTTGAATTTTTGTTGCGGTTTCAGAGGTCCTTATTTGATTCTCCCTTATTGATCTGGTAGTTCTTTTGTGGTCCATTTGGTTACCCCGATGGCGAAAAATTTTGAGCCAATGTATTTGAATGTGCCAACTATGGCCACAGGCCTGATGAGTTTCCTGTTTATATAGTACAGACCACTTTATTCGAAGAAATCGGTGGCTATCGTCAGCAGTTTTTGTGCTCCCTCAATCAGCCATGAAGACAACATCGTCGGCATAATCCAGTAAAGACGATTTGTACTCGCTCAGTGTTAGCCCTCTGGCCTTCTGTAGTTGCTACATTAGTAGCTAGTTGAACAAAAAAAGGAGACAGCGGATCGCCCTGCTTGAGTCTACGTTTGTTGTTTATGGATATAATTTCTTTCCCAGACAGGATATCATTGTGCTACATCCCGTCAAGTTATTCATAATGTGGTTCGTTGTTTTTGAATCTACTTAAGTGCTCGATTCACGGATTAATGGGAAACGGTATTGAAGACGTTTTTAAGGTCAAGTGTTACCAACATGAACCCCCTACCAGATCTCCATTTCCACTTAATGGTCGTTTGTAATGTCCAGTTGTTGGCTATGCATTCATCTAGATCTGGGAAGCCCCTCTGAGCCTTACTTAAAGGGATGATCTTCAATCTCTTCAACATAAGTCTATTAATTAGACTCTCAGCATAATGGAGGATATTGTGATTGGTCTCCAGTTATCGATACTCTGGAGATAGAAGAAGTTCTTGGATATAAGGGTGGTTCTTGACTTTTTTAAACATGATAGCACATATTTTCATAGAGCATCAAGTTGAATATTATCTCAATCTTAACGTGAAAAATTTTCTTGATGGCAGATAGTGTGACCCCTTCTTCTACTCTTTTTACTAGGCATGTTCGCAGGGGTACGGCTAGCGGGATTTTGTGTCTACTTTTTTTCGGTGGTCGACCATATTTTCGAAGGAGGTCTTTGGTCCACAGATCAATGGTCTTCCTGTAGCCGGGCAACTGGAGGCAGACATCCTTGACAAGTTCAATGTCTTCTGTGTCCTCGAGTTGGGGGCTCAACTCTACGATATGCATCTTGATTGGATCTATGTTTTCAAGATGTAATTCTTCAATCCATGTTCTTTCAGTATTCTGATGTTGAGAGATGTAGGGTGAAGCTATGGGGTTCCAATCTTGACTGCTCGGCGTTCGGAGGGAGTGGGCCACCATCCCAGCAGATATGTGTCTGACCGGAGTCCTGTACTCTCCTCCGACGCTCATTGCAGTGGGGTTAGCTGGCATATCCCCGAGTGTCAGTCTTCTATTATGATGCAGGACATTAAAAAACTTCTGTCAGTGTTAATCGACGTCCGCGTTGCCGGCCTGTGTGCGATTGGTGAATCTCCTTTGGGGAGACTGATTGGTAGGCTTTCAGATATTTCTTCCTTTATGGCGATGTTGGATACAGGTCTATGTGGTTTATGCGCAAAGGGGTAATTGGTTGTTCTCTCTCGTTCCTGCATTAACCTACCAGTTCTTTATACAGGGGTAGCTGCCTTTTCTTCTTCACCATCTCCGATTCTACCAGTAACCGCCGCTTCAATAATTTTGTGCCCTAGTATTCGGCCTCTTCTTTGGACATGTCGTCAAGTTCCTTTTCCGGCCACCTTTGTCTGTGTGGTCTAGAGGCATATTATTCAGCTATGTCCTCGTTGTATTCCACAGGGTGGCCCTGCTTCAAATGCAATCTCATTGCAGGGAACGATGTGAACACCTTATCACACTCAGGGCATTCTATTGAGCCTTGTTGTTCTGGCTGATCTGTAGGGCTCTAAAGCTCTTAAGGGAGCTATATGTTTTTTCACATCCGCAGGTAGTGTTAGCATCGGGGGATGGGGGAATCTCTGCGCGGCAGTGTCTAGATTAGTGGTTTCTGAGGTTTTTGCGGGATACGTATGATCTCTCACAGACGCAGTGGAAGTCCATGTTTTAAAACATCACGTACCAGTGAAAGACTCACTGTTAATTTAATACGAAGGTCTGCGCCGTATGTCAATAAGGAGTCACTACATACGTGGTTCTCTTGAGTTGTAGTATACGTCAGGGTTGGTGTTGCGCGTCTTCGAAAGGTGCCTGTGCAGTGGCGCATATACATTCCTTATCACAAAATTGATAGCAAAAGTATTCATCATATATAATATTTTTGCGATTTATAATTATCGCCGAAATCGAATAGAAGAAATTATATTATTTTCACCAGAATTCGGAACGGCTTGGCGAATTCTCCACCAGTGATTGTCAATTTTGTTCGAGAATATTTTTTGGTCAGAATTCGAAAATTAAAAACATTTGGACGAAATAATAAGACGTTCTGTTTTGTGTGAAAAGCGAGAAAAAATAAAATTTCAAATTGTATTTACGTAACAGCGGTTTCAGAAATCTTCCATACATCAGGATATTCTCGTGATATCACCCAGTCTGCGAATCTACGCACCGGACATCTCATACAGAACCGATTCCTTCCGACAATAGCGGCCAAGTCAGAGATTTGATGTGTAAGCTTACGCATCGAAATTTTTCACTACTTTTCGATTGCTTCATTAGAAGCAAAATCAATAAGAAAAACTGCTGGCTATTCATTTTCAGACCCTCTCAAGTAAAAGACACCTAACTTTCAAAAGAAAAATCTGAAATGAAGCATCCTTTCTAATTTGGAATACTGTGAACCAGCTCTCTTGGAAATGAGAACTAATTACACCTAGCTCATATTCAAGAATTCTGAAAAAAAATTCCAGTAAGCATTGACGTGAATTCAGGAGCTTTTGACCGCTTGCTTATTCATCTTGTCGATTTATATTTTAAATTTTGTCGATTTATACTTTAAATCCACTCTGACGATTTCAAATCTCTGACTTACTTCTTGAAAAAGGCACATATGATTTACAGTGCCATCTGCCCCTGATCTCATCCGAAACCTGAAAAATATCATATTGTGAAAAAACCTTTGAGTCAACAGGAATGCCAAGGAACCGAATTGAAACTTGACCGTGTATTTTTCTTCTTCATGTGATTATCCGTTTCTTCAGAAAAACAATTCTTAATTTGCAAAAATGTTATTCATTGAAAAAATCCAATTTTAAATTTCAATTGAAATTCAGGACGCCCCGATAACTCTATGATAGGATACAATACAGACACGGAGTTCATGGCCTCAACCTGCGTCATAGATATCAGGTCACGGTTCCGCAGCACCGAAAAGAAATTTACAAAAGATCTTTTTCGTATACTATTTCTGACGCTTTGAATTCACTGGGTAATATAGATCTTCGATAGAGGGTATCTTTTCCAGGGGTCGCTGCAAAAAACAAATGATTAACTTGTAAGGTAGATTTCCACACTTTCAGCTAGATCTTGTTTTTAAAATGGTAAAGAATAAATCCTTCCCTGCTATCCCCGTCCTTCCCAAAACTATTCCTTTCCTACTAGTATTTGAATAAATGTTTATTTGCACTTTTGCACTGCTTTCATTTTCTGATGTACTTATTTTGAACGTAAGGCTTAAAAGATTCTTTCGCAAAATCGAAACCCTGTATACCTTTTGTTACCAATAGCTGTTATAACAATAAACGTATTATTATTATTAATTCTGATTTTTCTGTACCCATATCCATCCAATCATTCGCTTCTGGGTAAACAATCATCGCTGTATCTGAAGTGGCGTAAGGAAACAGTAACAAGACCCACACAGTCTACATTCGATTTCCTGACAGTTCAGCCTAGAACCAACCGCAAACTCCATTTATCTTACAGTATATTTCATTAACAGTTCTAAAAGTAAGTTCTTTCCGTGCGCGATCGATCAAGTCGAGTAACTACGGGTAAAGCCTTTCTGAACGTCTAATGAACGATACTTTTTGTTGTATAATTCATATTTGAAATTTATTTAACGAGGTGAATCGGTATTAATCAATCACTTAAATCACTTTCCTACAGTAATATTAATCGAACAGTTTTCAAAAATTCACTTGTAGAATCGGCCGGGCCGGTAAGTTGATGGATATTCATTCAGTTCTCGAAGTTCCAGGATCGTTTTCGATGGTTGATGAACCAAATAGGGAGACGTCTATTTTCTTGTTAATCAATTCTTCAATGCCACAGTTGAAGAGTGTCATCCTCTATGTCTCTTAAGGGTGAGCAAATTTCCCCCATTTTTCATCAACATGGTTGCAGACGCTCGGCGAAAATTATGTCCAGTATAATCTTGGGGATTTTCCAAGTTCAAATGAACTGCAATTATTTTCGGTATGCCACCTTCAGTATGACAGCTTATATATTGGGCAATGCGTTTTTTTTTGCGAAACGCAACAAACAACATTAGATTTCAAGGTATTAGACTATGTAGTTGCGATAAATTTCACACGCTCCGAAATTATAACCTTCGCAAAAGACATTGATTTATGATTTTTTCCATCACGAAGAAATATTAACAAAAACCTGCTATGGTCCTCTACACCATCGATGTTTACACGAATTAAATCGTCTCGTCTGCAGGCACCAAAATTAAAATAATCTTTGCAAGCAACCACTTGTCATCTGGAGATTCAATGATGAATTTTGATACCTGTTCTACAATTAAAATTTCACTTTTTTTTTGGTACGTAACCAACCGATTGACATTTCAACTCAATGGTTTTCCGAAAATCAAGTACCTGAATTTCTCTTTCACAGCTAGACAACATTTGATCATTGAAAATCTGCTTCATAATGTTGAAGGTTTCATACTGTTAGCTTTTTCAGATAAAGTTGTCTATAAACATCTGATTATGCTACAAAAAAGAGAAACGCGTTACGTCCTAACTAAAAATAAATAGAAATCAATGTAATAAAGGGCCTATGTTTTACTTAGAAATAGGGAAATAAATTTTGATCCAAAGAATTCTATTATAATAAAGATCGAGGACCGTCAAGCGTATTAATTATTTGAGATAGAAATGTAGCCTAAACAACGGGCGTTAATTCTGAAAGCAACAATGTATTAATCAATAGATCGATCCATTTAAATTTCAACGAGGAGGTCTTGGGAACGTAAGTTCGCGATTATGATTTTAGTGCAGACGACACAAAGAACTTCAAGGCTAAGATTGGGAATTCTCAGTAAAGTCGAGATAAGAAATCGACAAGTCAAAAGATCTGGATGGTCTAGACGTGTGTAGGCGTTGAAACGATTGGAATTTAGAAAAAGCCGACTTAGTAAAATTTCGGTAGGAGGATAGAAGCCAACGTTTTTGGAAGTTCGAAAAAAAAGAGAGAGTGGTCGTTACGCATTGGTGACAGACAGTCACTAATCGGTTCGTGGTCGGGATAGTTTAGTTTAATTCAGGTTGAAAATAAAGGGCTAAATTATAGTGTTTGTTCTTGAAGGGGTGTTGTGCCTTTGGGCTGAGGCCAACACTCCCGTGTAGAGGGTTCAGCTATTGAACATGGTATCGGGTTTTGTGGATCGGTGTCCCGAAAAAGGTAGGATTTTTTTTTGTAACTTCACTAAAATCTTTCTATTAGTTTTGAATATTGATTGTTCATAAGCGGGAACGAGAGTATGACTTATTAAAATTGACAGTCCAGGGTCCTGAAGTCTTCCAAAACATGTGTTTAAATAAATACTATGATTTGATTTTAGAATATCGTTTTACATCAATTGCTTTTCAAAAGACTTAAAATTTGTAAATATTGAAATTTCTATAGATTGACACCATAATAGTTCATCTTATGTGATATCTCATTTAAATGTGTTATTTTTGCTCTATCCATCTCCTCAGACAATACTTTCAAAACAGAAGACTTGTCCTTCGTGCGACGAGCACGAGCCCAAATTCTTTCCAAAAAGAGAGTTCAGTAAAGTAAGTATATTTTGATATATTTTCGAGTTGGGAACTAGATTCAGGAATAATGAGTAGAATGTAGATAGTAAATAGTGACAATGGTAAGGGTTAATAATCAGAAAAAGGTTTATATTAGGTATTATTTCGTTTTTTTTGCTTGATTCATTATTCAAAAATTGGAATTAACTTCATTTTTTAGGAAAGTAGGAAATAAAAAAGTTCCACAAAGTTACCCTCTTTATAATGAGATAAACACACTTATATATTAAGGAAAACGACCTTGAAGGGGTTATAGATAAAGTGGTGTATTACAAATGGTGACAGCGGTGGGATTGTTTCGTATTTTTCTGAGGAGATAGAGAAAAGAAAGTTTAGAAGTAAATGTTCAGAACGGTGTGGAAGATTGCAGTTTTACGTATGAGTGATATCAAAATGAGAGATATCGAAAAATTGGTTATGTTGAGAAAAAAAAATTTATGGTTTAAGGATTAAATAGGAATTTTTAGAGTATATGTATTATAAAATAATTTTTTCAATTAATGAGAAATTTTATGAAGGTATTATCAATAGAAGATTTCAAGAAAAACGACTGAATAATGTCACAATAAGGTCTCATCCATGTACTAGGGAATTTTTTTAAGAGGAAAGTTCAGTATTAATTTTTTTGAGAAGTAATGAAGAATTTCGTGGGAGAGTGAGAGGAATATGATAAAGTATATTGAGTTTTATTGAAAGGGAGTGAATTTATTTCTAAGTAATTCCGCAAAATTAGAGCAGTAAGAGAGGTGGAGACCGTAGAAGTCGGAATATTTTCAGAGAAGTGTGATTTTTATTATTTTTGGAAAGAAAATAGGGGATTACGTGAGAGACGGAGTAGGACTTGCATTGCTTTCTTGTCCTAGGTAATGGATTAGAAAAATCCATGGGGCAGCAGATGCAATGGAAACGTTGATCCCAGGAATTTGCGGGATATGTTTTTCTCTTTCAGGAAGTAAGGGGGTTTCGCGAGAGGCGAAATAAGTGCATCCTGTTGAAAAGAGTCCGCAGGAGGACAGGGATATCGCGAGAGGCGAAATAAGTGTATCCTGTTGAAAAGAGTCCGCAGGAGGACAGGGATATCACGAGAGGTGAAATAAGTGTATCCTGTTGAAAAGAGTCCGCAGGAGGACAGGGATATCACGAAAGGCGAAATAAGTGTATTTTATTGAGAAGAGTCCGTAGAAGGACTGGGATTTCGCGAGAGGCCAAATAAAACTGTTATATTGAGAATTGTCCGCAGGACGGGGAATACTTGTTTTGTAGGTGCGTAGAGGAAAACTTCTCGAGGATTACTCCGCTTTTTTGTACTATGGAATTTTACATGGAAGGAGGTGAGGATTTTTATTTGTTTGAAGGAAAGATATTCATATTTTCTCTAAGATTAAATTGGTATAATATTGATAATATAGTCAGTGATCATTTGTTCAGAGCAAGATGAGACCTTTCATGAAAAAATGGATGATATGAGCAGATCTTGAATAACGAGGGTTAATGTTCTGAAAAAAAATGAAAATTGTTTTCTGTTGTTTATTTAATTGGGTAATTTGTTCGTCTCATTGACGTCGCTATTTGTCAATTATTGGTAGAGAATGACTTCAAGACACACAGGACATTTATTTTACAAGTTGAAACAAAAGTGGATAAAGTACATTAGGAGAAATTTAAAATGAATTATGAATTGAAAATTCCAGGTTAATTTATGAAACTCACGTTGATGAAGATTTGGATTCAGATCGGTTTGGATGCAAGAAGGTTAGAATAAGATTTCAAATATTTTTTGCATGATTTCATTCGAAAGTTGAGATTTTTTTTTCAGTTAAGTGATATTGATATATTATAGGAAAATAAATTTCCATTTATTGTTGGTATAAAATACTTTCGGCAAAGTTTTGATTTTATTTCATAGAGAGATTTTGAACATAATTAATTTTTATTTTATTTTCCACAAGTTAAAATAGATTGAAAGTACCAGAAGATGAGTATCCGTCGGATTGATTAAAATATTGGTAAAGGAAAATTATCCTACTTAGAAATTATTTTTCGTTTTGAATTGATTTTAACTTTCAGATCAGATTTTGAAAGTTTTAATTGTTCTGGAAAGGCACCAAAGACTCCTAGGTTTTTTTATATTTTTGTTCAGATATGAAGTCAAGATTAATTTATGTTTGTTTCAGTGTCAGTTGGTTATGATTTTTTATGTTGGGTATATACAGTTGTTTCATTTAGACAGAAAATTATCTTATAGAGAAATGCTAAGTTATTCAAAATTGATCTTGATGTTTAATTTGGATAATTTTGAGTTGGGGAATATGATTAGAACCATTTTGGTCGCTAGGACAATATGAGAGCGAGCACAACGCTTCAGAAAATGATGTGAGGCTTAAATTTTAGTTTTGTGGTATTAAGTTTTTTCTTAATAGGTGGTCATGTTCCGTTATGTTTATGTATAATTTTGAGTATATGAACTTTATTTATTTGAATTAATTGATATGATTTCATGGTATCAGTTTTCCTTTTTTTAATTTGCAAGTAACAATATGAAAATGTATTTGATTTTTTTGATGTATTCAGTGGTTCGTTTGGTTTTAAGAAGCGAATATAATTTTGAGTGAAAGGCTTCACATGATAATATTTATTAATTGATAGGGAAACACTTTGATGAATATTCATTTATGATTTCATGAGTAATAATTTTTATTTTTTTTTGTATTCAATATTTTTGGAATTATTCGTATTGGGAGAATGTGTATCTGACCAATTGTGTTTTTGTTTCCTTGTTGAATCTATGTTATTTAGGAATGGAAGATCAACTACAAGCCAGTTGGGACCTGGAATAGATGAGATACTTGGTCATCATCAAGGATTTAACCTTCTTAAAGGCTATCAAAATGTTACCAAAAAATAGTGTCTTGTTGAACTGATAACAGTGCCGAGATAATGACAATCATCTTTCGCGATAACGCGAAGTACGCTGAACTCAATGTTGTATATAATGGGACAATGTTGAGAGTGTTGTGAAGGACGAATTTGAGGTTCGAAATTGGTGAGCTCATTGTGTTGGAGCTCATTTGTCAGTAGGCCTATTGTTAGTTCAATTTTAGACTGAGTATATGCGAGATAATTCCACTTCGGTCACTGAAATAAGTATAGAGGAATAAATATGGAATCATGATGAAGCTGTCCAGGTAAAGACGAGAGTGACGATAGATACAGCGGTGTTACTTGCTGACCAGATGGATGAATTTGGAGAATAATTAATATTATTCCTTCCGTTAAAGAGTTAAAGGGAGAATGGTGCCAAAGAAAAGTGAGATGAAACCATAGCAAGAGAATGATTTGTATAACTTTACAAAGGACATGCAATGACAATGCAATAAGGCGAGATGAGGAGATTTATTTTTCGTACTGATTCCTCAAATGAAAATAATAATTCTGTCTTGGTTTCCCGAACAGAAACTGAAGTTGACTGAAAATGACGAGATGTCGTATGCTGAGAGAGTTTGCTGGGATGATAACCCAGTTCTAAGAATAGAAATATTGAATAAGGTGGAGGTAAAACAAAGGGGGTCCTGAAGATGAATCGACAGAAAAAGAGGAAATGAATGAGGAAAACGTTCCTGAATATGAAGTTAACGATTAGACAGTATATGCCCTGATTAGAAATAGGCGATGAGCCTTAAAAGAGAAAAAACGTAAGAGTTATAATATTCATTATGGATTGTGACGTGATTTGAAGACTCGACCTTGCTGATATTCGTAGTCTACGTCACTGGAGTGTAAAAAAGCTGTGCTTAGACAATTTGCGTACGGAAATTAGTGCGCGCTCAGCGGAATTTGACTTCATACAAGCAACGTACGGACTGTATGATTTATAGAGCAGTGTCGTGCGGATATTTGTTTTTGTAAAAACGATTACATTGAAGATTCAATTTAAGTTACGGTTATCTATTATATTGGTAACACCTGAGAGCCACTTTTGGAAGGTTATTCCTGAGATGAAAGGCCATCTTTCGAGAGAAGCTATCAAGGTATAGGAGAACATTATGGAGTTTGAATGTGATAGATATAGCAATTGAGTAAATTGTTTTGTTTTAATTATCACTCATGTAATTAACTGTTAAATATTCTATCTCAGTTTAGTTAGATCATGTTGATTTTTGTTCATGATTGTGTTATAATTTATATTCCATTCTTCCGGAACACACCACCTTGCTTTAACTTATAGAGAGATTGAACCTTATTGAATTTTATTGGTTGTTATAAGGTAACAAGGCGAATGGACTCGTGGACTGCCATACGTATTCATGAGAATAGGAAAAGTTATGGCTATGTAATGCCAAAACTTTTTCATTGAGGAGAGTAATGTAATGAAAGGCCTATGTTTTACTTAGAAATAGGGAAATAAATTTTGATCCAAAGAATTCTATTATAATAAAGCTCGAGGACCGATAAGCGATGTTAATTATTTGAGATAGAAATATAGCCTAAACAACAGGCGTTAATTCTAAAAGCAACAATGTATTAATCAATAGATCGATTCATTAAAATTTTAACGAGGAGGTCTTGGGAACGTAAGTTCGCGATTATGATTTTAGTGCAGACGACACATAGGACTTCAAGGCTAAGATTAGGAATTTTCAGTAAAGTCGAGATAAGAAATCGACAAGTCGAAAGATCTGGATGGTCTAGACGTGTGTTGGCGTTGAAACGATCGGAATTTAGAAAAAGCCGACTTGGTAAAATTTCGGTAGGAGGATAGAAGCCAACGTTTTGGAAGTTCGAAAAAAAAAAAAGGGAGAAACGTCGCTAGGCATTGGTGACAGACAGTCACTAATCGGTTCGTGGTCGGGATAGTTTAGTTTAATTCAATTTGAAAAATAAAGGGCTAAATTATAGTGTTTGTTCTTGAAGGGGTGTTGTGCCTTTGGGCTGAGGCCAACACTCCCGTGTAGAGGGTTCAGCTATTGAACATGGTATCGGGTTTTGTGGATCGGTGTCCCGAAAAAGGTAGGATTTTTTTTGTAACTTCACTAAAATCTTTTTATTAGTTTTGAATATTGATTATTCATAGGCGGGAACGAGAGTATAACTTATTAAAATTGACAGTCTAGGGTCCTGAAGTCTTTCAAAACATGTGTTCAAATAATTACTATGATTTGATTTTAGAATATCGTTTTACATCAATTGCTTTTCAAAAGACTTAAAATTTGTAAATATTGAAATTTCTATAGATTGACACCATAATAGTTCATTATATGTGATATCTCATTTAAATGTGTTATTTTTGCTCTATCCATCTCCTCAGAAAATACTTTTAAAACAAAAGACTTGTCCTTCGTGCGACGAGCACGAACCCAAATTCTTTCCAAAAAGAGAGTTCAGTAAAGTAAGTATATTTTGATATATTTTCGAGTTGGGAACTAGATTCAGGAATTATGAGTAGAATGTAGATAGTAAATGGTGACAGTGGTAAGGGTTAATAGTCAGAAAAAGGTTTATATTAGGTATTATTTCGTTTTTTTGCTTGATTCATTATTCAAAAATTGGAATTAACTTAATTTTTTTTTGAAAGTAGGAAATAAAAAGTTTCACAAAGTTACCCTTTTTATAATGAGATAAACACACTTATATATTAAGGGAAACGACCTTGAAGGGATTATAGATAAAGTGGTGTATTACATCAACATATATGTGTATTATTCAGGTACTGTTTCATATAGGTATATAAGAAGAATATCGTCGCTTACCGTGTATATGTTTTTTGCTTGAACTTTCCAAAAGTGTAGGTACTCACCCTCATATCGAAACTTAGACTCTTTCGGTAATAATTTGGCACAAACTTCCGCCGATGTTAAAATTTCTTCAGTTATATTTTTTGGATTGTATTACTGTGACAACATTTCGAAATTAATTAAATTTACGTGAATAACTTTTATTTGTATTCGTCAATTGCACATTATAATGATTTCTCTTGGATTAATTGTTAATAGGTTTTGACATTAGCAGCCAGAAACATTTAATATAATTTAAAGTAAAACAGTTTTTTCCGCTAATATTTATTCTTACAGTTACCATACTCACCTGATGAGGTCAATATGCAAATTGACCTTGTGTAAATAATAAATATAAGAGAATATGAAGTGTTTCCTTCACATCGTGTTCAATGTTTCTGGTAGCTAGATTCAAAACCTTATTACAATTCATAACTGAATTTTTGGTTATTATTTGTAATACCGAAGATATAAATGTTGATAAATTTTAATGTTGCAATTAGGTCATCTATTTCTTATGGTCATGCACAAATAAAACATTTTTGAAGCAATTGAAAAAAATGGGAAACAGGAACGAAATTAGATATCTACTTTCGGTGAGATATAACGAAAAAAAATTCTATTAAGAATTCTGTGTTTTCCGTATTACGGAGGGTCGATTTTGTAGCCACTGACATAAAATTGACATTTTCTGACATATAAATGAATTTTAATGAAAGCTACATAAAAGAAAAAATTCTAGATTTTAAAACGATTGGATGAATATGGCTAAAGTAAACTAATTGAAATATGTAATATTAAATTTCAGGAAAATCACCATTTTTTCAGTATAGAGTATTAGTTTCTCCCAAACACATACATTTTAAGTTTAATCCTCGAAATTCTTGTAGAACGTGATTAATGATATTTTTCATCATATTCTACGCACAGGTTCCTCAACACGCGAATAAATTAACCTCTGAAATAGTAAGATACAATATCATACTGTTGTGTAGGTTCTTTTATGATAATCCCGAAATTCTGCTGGAATAAACGACTCGTTCATTTGATATCGTGGAACGGGATTTCAAAATCTCAATTTCATCAGGTCGGTATTTCCCTTTTGTATTTGTGTCTACATATATCTACAAATCTTTTCCGTTAAAACGTACCCTTAAAATTTCCACTCTAATCTTCTAATCTTTTGAGCCTACCTTCTATCCGATACTCGCGATATACAGACATCTGGTGCCCTAGAAGGCGCTTGCTAATATATGTAATATTTAACACTTACGGAATGAAACCTAATCGCTAAGAGGACAATCTGCATTTCATAATTGATTCACAAAATGAACTTTTTTCCAATCATTCAAGAATATTCATATTATTGTAGATCGGATCATATGTTTTTTTCAATCCTTCAATAATACGTGGTCGATCCCAAGTTATTTCGAATTATCCTTCTTATTGGTTTTCGAAAAGAAATGGATTTCAAATGTGTAGCGATTAAACTCAACGTAATAAAATTCCTTAATAGGGTTGTGAAAAAAATATGAATATATTAATTAGATACATTCTTCATCTTTTTTCCCTTTTATCTTCTTCTACATTAAATGATGTGAAGACTCCTCCAGTTCTGCAATGAAAAATAATAGTTTCCATTAAGAAGGTATCGATATTTCAATTCGAAGATCGATATATTTAGGATCTATACACAAACTAGCACAAAAAACCTTTGAACTCGACTGAAAATATGTAAATTAAATTCTGAGGAGCAACTTTTATTTTTGATCAGTGTTGCATTCATCTTGTCGTTACCAATTAACTTTTCAGTTCCTCAATAATTAAAGATGTAAAGAAAAAAAAAATCTTCTATTGGAAATATTGTTAATTTTTGAGAGGGATAAAATAAAAGTGTACCATCAATCGACGTATCCCGAAAACAAGTAATTTTTGCAATCCTTCAACTGTTCTTATAATAAAACAGAAAATACCACTAAAATGAAAAATACAAACTGGAGAGGCTCCATCTTTCAGCCTCTAATCGGTACATATTGGCGAAAGATAATGCAAAAGGAATATATTGAGCTGAACTCTATACATATACTTTTTGCCAAAATTAGATGAGAACAAAATCAATTTTCTCTTCGTGGAAGAGCCTTAAGGATGATATATTGCAAATCATATTTCATCAATATCTTTTACATCTACAAACAATTTGAGCAACATATGGTGAATAATTTCCGAAATATTGACAGTTAAATTTTTTTTTTCACCTCTAGTGTGCAGTTCAGCAGTTCTGCTGAATCATCGAAATCAAGTGAGACATTCAGACTATAAAACAACCTGCAAGTTTGTAGTCACTATGTATTATATTTAGAAAGTTATCGTGCTTGAGACCAGCCGTCAGATAGAATTTAATTCGACAACGAATTCTTCATGAGTACATCCAACTCAGTCAAAGTTGTAAAACTACAGGCATTTGGACGAAACCACAACGCGTTATGTTCATAGAATAAGAGAGCAAAAAATATTGAAAGCGATTCAAACAGAGAGAATTTTGAATATATAAGAAAATATCGAATTGCTGAAAACTATTCCCGAGAAATTTAACCGATTAATCAATTCAATAATTCACAATACTGAACCAACATATCTCTTGTACCTACCGTATGACCTATCCGAAGCAACAGAATAACAGAGGACCATGAAAAATTCAACAGAAAATACAGCAGTATGGTAAAGTTTCAGTGTTCAACTAAATTATACGGTAACCAACTTGTAACATTATGGGTAAAAAAGTATACGAATGCCAATTGAACCGCTATATATTCCGGAAGTCATCTATCGTGCTATTACCACAATTGAATATACTGGAATCATTTCAATTTTCATCAATAAGCCATAAAATAGTTACCCTTATGCCTTTTTTTTAATTGTATTTCTCGAATACAGGCTTTTCGTCCATTTTTGAGCGTTTGTATCTTATACAGCGAAGATACGTAAATATCTGATTTTCATTTTTCATCAATAAATCGAAGAAATAGACTAGTAGGTTTGCACCTGAGCAATGAACTCAATTTTAGTGTTGGAAACTATTGAATCCATTATTGGACGCCTTTGTACAAATCGATGTATTATTTTGCCAATATCTGCAATTTTCGCATTTTTACTGACCGAGCATCTATTAATCAAATAATGACTTCAGAAAATACCAATAAGTTAATGAATAAATCAAAAATTTGCATTATTCGTTTACAGTTCGAATACGGAAATTTAATGGATTTTCGACATTTTGATTTCCTAATACATATTCTTGAAAATACAGAAACTATGAAGATACAATCACGAATTTGCTATAAGGACTGAAATATGCATGCCAAATTTCATGAGTATTGGATCATTGAAATCAATTTTTCTCTCCGTTCGGCAGTACACTTTCCAGTACGATTAATATTGATGAGAATATCACAGTGGCAAAGGTTAAACCAATTTTATTTTATGTATTTTTAAATTGAATTTTAAAATCATATCTTCGATTAAATTGAAAATAATAATGAGTGTATTTAATAAAAGGAAAATTCAAACATGTAGAAAAAAATCGGTTCAGATGTTTTGAATCTAAAATCTTTCTATAAATGATGTTTACCGTTTTTCTGTTAAATTTTTAAAATAGAAAAAGGCTTTTTACTTGATAGAAGAAATATAACAAAATTTGAATATCAAAACAGATTGAATCTGTTAGTCTTCTACAATTTTAATTGAAAAAAAAATTTTTGACGTGACAACGTCTTATAAATTGGTTTGCCGGGTGACACTTCAAGAAACTGCGTTACGCTCCGCTCACGTTATGCGTTCACAATGAGAGCGAGTGAGAGGCACGCGTCCCTTCCACTCGGGCATGGTTAGCCCGCCTAAGAGCGAGAGAGACAGACATAAAAAGTGAAAGGCACGCGTCCCTTCCACTCGAGCACAGTTAGCCCGCCTAAGAGCAAGAGAGACAGAGCGAGAGAGAGAGAGAGAGTGAGAGAGATAGGCATACACACCGGTTCATGTCTTGCGCTTCTATTTCGCTTAGGCGCCTGCATACAAGTTTACACGTTGCCAGTTAATTGTAAAACGATTGTGTAGTGATAATGTGAAGGTAGTTTCGTCCATCGCAACAATTCAAACAGCAAAGGTAAATAATTTCAGACTGATAATATAACATGATGAAATAAATGACTAAGACATAAGTGAATAGGTTATGTTGTAGTAATCACAATGTTGTGGTAGTTTTCAATCAAAAAAGTAGTAGAAATCGTTTCTCAACCAATAATAATTTGTTTAACTTGAAAAAATGAGCGCGACTTGCTATGTAAAAAATTGAAATAACAATGTTTAACCTCCAACCTGTCAAATCGAAACTTTCAAACATTCAAACCGAGACGACTAATCACTGCGCAAGGTCGTAAGCGCGCGATTAACAAATTCAAAGATCAAATGTGAATTAGTTTTCTCCTTTTAGAAAATACACTTTGAATTAAAATCGATTGATATTAACAATTAATGTGATTTAAATAAATGTTCTAACTTTTAAATTTAGTTTTTATATTTATAACAATGTAAAACAAGTTAAATTTATTAATAACTTATAACAACTGATTGATAAATAAAATTTTGTTAATATGAAATTCAGTGCGAGATTCTTTGTATAAATTAATGTTTTAAATATAATTCTTTGTATAAATAAATGTTTTAAATTGTTACTATTATTTCATCCTTCTTCCTACTATACGAATGAATATTCACATTAAAATTATTTTACCACTCAAAGTCGTTGTCACGTAAAACTTTCGCCCGTATACCGACTTTACAGGCAACAAATTTTTATTCAAAAAACTTTTAGAATTGAATTAATGTCTACAATAAGCATCGCTTATATTTAATAGATGTATATATTCAAAACTCGATATACAATGTCAAATGAAATAAATAAACCAACCAATATAAAAAGGCAATTAAAATTAATAAATAAATATTTGAAGGAGACAAAATTTTGTTTCTGATCTTACAATAGTGAAACCAATTCCTTTTCAAAATTATAAAATACAACTTAAGGATTTCTCAAAATATAATTTATTTGAAATATTTGATATATTTAAATATTCGAATAAGTTAATTCCAAAATCTCCCAAAACATGTAATATATCTTCAAAAAACAATTAGAATACGGATAATCTCTTCATCGGCCCTAGATAACATTCAAATATCAAAATCAACTAACCATCACTATATCATACCTTACAACTTAACACGTGAACTTGTTCAAAGAGACTAACTTTAAAAAACAGGTTGTCAGTTTGTCACAAAATCACAGAAAACTGTAAGGCATTCTATGGTCTTCTTCAAACCATTGACATTCCATAATGAGGATTATTCAAGCCTAAATAAATGTTATCTAGGGCCGATGAAGAGATTATCCGTAATCTAATAGTTTTTTGAAGATATATTACATGTTTTGAAGGATTTTTGAATTAACTTATTTGAGTATTTAAATATATTAAATATTTCAAATAAATTATATTCTTTGAGAAGTCCTTTAACTGTGATCATGTTTTTAAAAGGTAATTGGTATTCTTGAAGGTAATACCAGAAACAAAATTTTGTCTTCCTTAAATATTTATTTATTAATTTTATTGACTTTCGTATATCTGTTGGTTTATTTATTTCATTTGACATTATATATTGAGTTTTGATTATATACGTCTATTAAATGTAAGCGGTGCTTGTTTTAGACATTAATTTAGTTCTAGAAGTTTTTTGAATAAAAAAGTTTTTAAAATAAAAATTGTAGAAGATGAACATATTTTACTTTGTTTTGATATTCAAATTTTGTTATATTTCTTCTATCAAGTAAAAAGCCTTTTTCTATTTTATTTTATACATAATATATGATTATATTTAGGCTTGAATAATTCTCATTATGGAATGTCAATGGTTTGAAGAAGACCATAGAATGCCTTACAGTTTTCTGTGATTTTGTGACGAACTGACAACCTGTTTTTTAATGTTAGTCTCTTTGAACAAGTTCACGTGTTGAGTTGTAAGGTATGATATAGTGATGGTTAGTTGATTTTGATATTTAAATGTTATCTAGGGTCGATGAAGAGATTATCCGTATTCTAATTGTTTTTTGAAGATATATTACATGTTTTGAGAGATTTTTGAATCAACTTATTTGAATATTTAAATATATTGGATATTTCAAAAAAATTATATTTTGAGAAATCCTTAAGTTGAGTTTTATGTTTTTGAAAAGGAATTGGTTTCACTATGGTAAGATCAGAAACAAAATTTTGTCTCCTTCAAATATTTATTTATTAATTTTAATTGCCTTTTTATATTGGTTGGTTATTTTATTCCATTTGAAATTGTATATTGAGTTTTGAATATATACGTCTATTACCTAAATATAAGCGGTGCTTATTGTAGACATTAATTTAATTCTAAAAGTTTTTTGAATGAAATTTTTGTTTGAAATTAAAATTGTAGAAGACTAACAGATTAAATCTGTTTTGATTTTCAAATTTTGTTAAATTTTTTTATTCAGGGATTATATTTTGTTGATTTAATCAATTCTTGAAAACCTAATTCTCGAAAATTTCGTCAAATTTATTTTAGTGACATGGCATTTTCAACAAATTGATGTATATTGAAAGATGTTAAAAAACATTATTTTGTAAAAGGGTTTCAAATTTTATTTACATGATCATTATTATTTTCTTCGAATATATTGAATATGGTAGAAAATCCCCAAACATGTCAATATTTTCTCATTGTCTAGCGTTAGATAAAAATTTCGAAGTGACGACGTCATATCTGTAAGTGTGCTGATATCGATGCATGTATATGGTAATGAGATTGAGAACGTAAATAGACCATCTAAAATCCGAACGAGACAATATTTTGGTGCCAAATGAAATTTGATTGAAAATATACGATTCTTCCAAGTTTTCCTAATATCACTCTATACTGGGTGGAAAATTTTTTTTCTTCAAATGGCAACATGTGATACCTCATTTTAAGGGGATTTGAATTCTCTATTTAATGCTTCTATTTTTTAGCAGATTATTTGAGGCGTTATTAGTTCATGAGCATTTCAAATCTACTTTAGAATGCTGGTATAAAATTTCAACGCTTCATTTCAATTAACTCTCATTGTAAATTCTCCATTCATTTTCTGACAAAAATGAAATAAAATAATAAGAAACCGTTTTTTACTCGGTAAAACAATTATTACAAAATTTGAATATCAAAACAGACTTAATCTGTTAGTCTTCTACAATTTTAATTTCAAAAAATTTATTCAAGAAACTTTAAGAATTTAAGAATTAAATTAATGTGTTTATGAGCCCTGCTGATATTTAATAGACGTATAAAATCGAAACTCATTATACAATATCAAATGGAATTAAGCAAACCCAACGAATATATATTGTTAATTAAAATTAATAAATAAATATTTTTTGTTTCGATCCAGGCATGCGTACCGAACTCTTCAGACCAACGTACGAAGTCCTGCTTGTTAGAAAATGTATTGTTTTTTGATCTTATATTTATGAAGACTAAATCTGTCTCAAAAATATACAAAATAATTTTAAGAACTTTTCAAAAAACAATTTATTTGAAATATTTAATATATTAAAATAAATTGCCTCGCCAAAGCCTGTCCTAAGCGAGGTTGAAAAAGGGTGAAGGGGAGGAGTAACAACCTCGTAAAAAAACCAGGGTTCATCTGACCCGGATGATAGCACCTTGTAAGGGTCCCAAGCCAGGGTACGGCTAACCTGCTGCCTTGTAGGATCGATGTTGGCTCATCAAAGGCTAAAGGAAGATAACCTTGAAATATAAATTTCTGGTCCTCCAAGTAGGGGGTTTTGGCAATGGGCTAGCTCCTCATTACAAGTAGAAAGAAATAAATGCTAAAAAACCTAACACACAGCCTCGGAAAGATTATGGATGTAAACGGATACGACCACGGCACGGAAATAAGGACACGATTATAGGAACCTGGAATGTACAAGGAATAAACAAAAAGTTAGAAGATGTGATTAAGGGATTGGAACACATGCAGGTGGACATAGCGGTACTCACCGAAACGAAGAAAAAGGGCAATGGAATCGAACACATTTCAAACTATGTTCATATTTATAGTGGGGTTCCTAAAAACGAAAGAGCCAGCAAAGGAGTGTCAGTACTGATAAACAAAAAATACATCGGGAAAATACACAACTGGAACACAATGAACGAAAGAATATTATCCGTGAACTTAACGATCAAAGGACATAGAACAACTATTGTCGGCGTGTACGGCCCTAAAGTTGACTCGAATCAGACAGAAAAGGATGACTTCTACACTACATTGAATAACACTCTCACAGCCCTCGGAAACCAAAGGGAAGTTGTGGTTCTAGGAGATCTAAACGCCAGAGTGGGAAGAAAGAATGGAAGCAAAATAGTAGGTATACACGGAGAAGAGACACTAAACGATAATGGGCAGAGACTTTTAGAGGCCTATAAAGAACATAAAATGAAGATACTAAATGGGTTTTATAGCCATAAAAATATCCATAAGTACACATGGTACCAAGAGACCAGGGGCCTTAAGTCTATTATCGACTATATAATCCTTAAACAAGACACCAAATGGCACACTAAAGATATAAGAGTGTATAGAGGAATTGAGTGTGGCTCCGACCACTTTTTTCTCATTTCAAAAATTTATATCCCATATAAAACAGATAGGCAAACAACAGAAGATAACACCCGAGAAAATAAAACGAATCAAGACAAATATAACCTTGTTAGTTTGAATGAACCAAGCACTAGAACCTTATTTCAACAAAGGCTAGATCAAAAACTCAGCGATCAATATTTGACGATGGAAACAACACATCTTTATAAGCATATAATGGAGTCCCTACACTCAGCAGCACATGAGGCCCTCGGAAAAGAAAGTCAACCCCGCACGAAAAACTACAATCTAACTTGGAATAGTGTATTAGAACAACAGAAACACATTAAACAGGCAGCATACAATAAGTGGATGAGTGCAAGAAACACTAATGACCATATAACATACGGAAGAGAACAAAGTAAATACAAAGACCTAATAACTAAGAACAAAAATGAAACATGGGAAAGGAAATGTTGTGAAGTGGACAGCTACATGGGTGGTACAAGATCAACAGTGGCTTGGAATCTGATTCGTTCACTAAGGAAAGATACTTCTCATAAAACGAATTTACAACCCATACCAATAGACAAATGGAAAGAACATTATGCTCGAGAACTAAGAGAAGACAGACAGCCATATCTTGCCAACTCACCTATACGGTGCTCTGTACAAGGAGAAGCAATTAATATCGACGAAGATACAGTGGTGAAAGTAGTAAAGTCTATGAAAAATAGAAAAGCACCAGGACCAGAGGAGTTACCGGCAGAACTCTTAAAGAATGGCACTAAAAGCTAATAAAGTGCTTAAAGGAGTTAATGAACAGATATATTAACGGTGAACCGATACCATCTACATGGAAAGAAGCATGGATAACACCCATCCATAAAAAGGGAAGAAGAGATGACTGCTCCAACTATAGATGCATATCAGTCACAAGTACGATGAGTAAACTTTACGGTCGAATCCTCCGGAGTATAGTCGAACAAGAATACGCAACACACGAAATAGAAGAGCAGGCAGGATTCCGCACAGGACGATCATGTGTGGATCATATATTTAGTTTGGTTCAACTAAATGAAAAGAAATTGGCTACAAACAGGGAGGTCTAACAAAAGCCTACGACAATGTCCCTACCCAAAAGCTCTGGCAAGATTTAGAAATGTCCTCAGTAAGTAACATAGTCATAAAAGCCATCAAACAGCTCTATAGTCAGGCAACATCACGAATAAAGCTAGGTAAGAGTATGTCCGAAAGTTTCTCTATATCAAAGGGCCTACGGCAGGGATGCGGTCTGTCCACAACGTTATTCAAAATATATCTGAACGAAACGCTACGAAAATGGAGAAGATCTTGCAGTGGTATGGGAATACAACTAAACGATACAAAAACTTTCTACACTCTCCACTTTGCAGACCATCAGGTGGTAGTGGCCCAAGACAAGGAAGATTTAGAGTTTATGACGACAAGGCTCTTCACCGAATACGAAAAGTGGGGACTGTCTGTGAATAAAACGAAAACGAAATATTTATGCATTGGACAGGAAGCAGATAATCTACACTTAGAAGACAACGTAGAAATAGGAACATGTAGTAAATATACTTACCTGGGTGCTCAAATTGATCACACCGGCCGAACAGAAACTGAGATTGAGCAGAGAATATTGAAAGGTAGAGGGGTCATTGGATGTTTGAACTCAATATTGTGGGCCAAAAACATATCGCGGGAGAAAAAACATCAGATATATAATTCCATCTTTTAGGGTATAGTGCTATACGGGTGTGAGACGTGGCAATTGACAAAGGGTGTGGAACGTCGACTTTTGGCCCTTGAGATGGATTTCTGGCGACGATCTGCAGGAAAATGCAGAATGGACAAAGTAAGGAATGATAGGATCAGAGATATCATGCAAGTAGAAAGAACAATCATAGATGAAATCCAGAGAAGACATCTGAATTGGTACGGGCACGTAGAAAGAATGTGCGACGAGCGTCTACCAAAGATGATTCTGAAATGGACACCACCAGAAAGAAGAAAGAGAGGAAGGCCCAAAAAAACATGGTTTGAGGGAATAGAAAAAGCTATGTTCGAACGAAATCTACATCCAGGGGACTGGTAAGATAGAAAGGCTTGGAGATTAGGAACCGGAAGGCTTAGGACGCTATAAACCCGGATATATATATATATATATATATATATATATATATATATATATATATATATATGTATATATATATATACACATATATATATGTATATATATATATATATATATATATAAGATGAATTGCTTCAAAAACTGTCAAAACATGTAGCACATCTTCAAAAGTAATTAGAATTCAGATAAGACTAGTTCAACTTAACATATAAAAAATAATAAAATCAATTAACAATAAATAGACTTACGAAATGCCGTCTCTGGATATATGTGATTTGAAGAACATTCAACTAGGTATACTAATATCCAAGGTACTCTATGTTCTATGCGCACAACAAAATCACACAAAGTTTATAAGGAACTCTAATGGTCTTAGTTGAAAACATTCAACACTTTAGAATGAATTTCTTCATCTAAAAAACCTAATATAATTATATATTATATATGAAATAAAATAATAAGAAACGGTTTTTCACTTGATAAAAGGATTATTACAAAATTTGAATATCAAAACAGATTTATTCTGATAGTATTCTACAATTTTAATTTCAAAAAATTTATTCAAGAAACTTCAAGAATTAAATTAAAAAAAATTAAAAAATGTGCACTATATCTTCAAAAAACAAATGTATATGTATATATTTGTTTTCTGAAGATATAGTGCACATTTTTTAAAGATTTTTGAAATGATTTGTTCGAATATTTAAATATATTAAATATTTCAAATAAATCATATTCTTTGAGAAGTCCTTTAAGTGTGTTCATGTTTTTATAAGGCAAGTAGTATTTCCTCAAGGTAAAACCAAAAACAAAATTTTGTCTCCTTTGAATATTTATTTATTAATTTTAATTACTTTCGTATATCTGTTGGGTTATTTATTTCTTTTGACATTGTATATTGAGTTTTGATTATATACGTCTATTGAATGTAAGCGGTGCTTGTTAGACATAAATTTATTTCTGAAAGTTTTTTGAATAAAAATTTTTTTGAAATTAAAATTGAAGAAGATAAACATATTTCAATTTGTTTTAATATTCAAATTTTGTTATATTTCTTCTATCAAGTAAAAGGCCTTTCTATTTTATTTTATATATAATATATAATTATATTTTGGCTTCAATAAATCTCATTATAGAATGTCAATGAATTTAAGTAAACCTTAAAATAACTCACTTTGTTTTTTGATTTTGTTAGAACATAGATCAATCTTGAATTATATAGTTGATCTGTAGTTCGAAGTTTAAGTCTTTTAACACGTGAGTGATGTAGGTTATGTTTTTGATTTTGATATTTGGAATGTTGAAAAAGGGCTGAAGACGGGATTATCTAGAATTATATTTGTTTTTTGAAGATATAGTGCACATTTTTTAGAGATTTTTGAAATGATTTGTTCGAATATTTAAATATATTAAATATTTCAAATAAATCATATTCTTTGAGAAGTCCTTTAAGTGTGTTCATGTTTTTATAAGGCAAGTAGTATTTCTTTAAGGTAAAACCAGAAACAAAATTTCGTCTCCTTTGAATATTTATTCATTAATTTTAATTACTTTCGTATATCTGTTGGGTTATTTATTTCATTTGACATTTTATATTGAGTTTTGATTATATACGTCTATTAAATATAAGCGGTGCTTGTTAGACATAAATTTATTTCTAAAAGTTTTCTGAATAAAAATTTTTTTGAAATTAAAATTGTAGAAGATAAACATATTTCAATTTGTTTTAATATTCAAATTTTGTGTGATTTTGTTGTGAGCATAGAACATAGAGTACCTTGGATATTAGTATACCTAGTTGAATGTTCTTCAAATCACATGTTTAAATGTTTAGAGAGTTTTTGAAGCGATTTATTCAAATATATTGAATATTTCAAATAAATTGGTTTTTAACAAGTTCTTAAAATTATTCTGTATATTTTTGAGACAGATTTACTCTTCATAAATATAAGATCAGAAAACAATACATTTTGTATCAAACAGGGCTTCCTACGTTTGTCTGAAGAGTTCAGTACGCATACCAGGAACGAAAAAAAAATTATTATTTATTCATTAATTTTAATTGGCAATTTATATTCGTTGGGTTTTCTTAATTCCATTTGATATTGTATAATGAATTTCGATTTTATACGGCTATTAAATATGAGCAGTGCTTATAAAGTCATTAACTTAATTCTTAAAGTTTCTTGAATAAATTTTTCGAAATTAAAATTGTAAAAGGCGTTAGCCTTTTTATCTGTTAATCTGTTAAGATTAAATCTGTTTTCATATCCAAATTTTTGACAAAAATTAAGTCTATGCGAAAGTGCATTTTTAACATTTCATGAAATTTCTGACGTTATATTGGCACACACTTTTTTATTTCTGTTCTTAAACTCATCGATTGTTTCTGGTTGAGTTACGTACACTTTCGATTTAACGTATTCCAATGATAAAAGTCCAAAGTTAAATCCGATGACTGGGATGGCCACTGTATGAAACCATGTCTTCCAATCCATTGTCCCGGATAATTGGCATTTAACCATTCTTGAATAGGTCTATAAAAATGTGGAGAAGCACCATGCTGTTGGAAAATTACGCACCTCGAGAATTCGTTCGGGTTTTCTCGCATTATTCTTAAAATAATTGGCTCTACCTCAGTTTTCAGTATTTCTAAGTATAATTGTCCACATAAAATTTCGTCGATAAAGATAGATCCAAAGTTGTGATTATCTTAAAATAATGATCACTATACTCAAAGATTCTGTACATATTACCAGTATCCACAACAGAACATTTACTTACTTAAAATTCCTACACAAACATTTGTTTTTTACGGGTATTGGGTATGACCTTCCCGAAAAATATGCGGATTAACATCAGACCAATATCGAACGTTTTGACTATTCAGTTCCCGTTAAGAAAAAAATCACTTTCATCAACAAATTCTGCTGATGTCATAGGGATCCTGTCCGATGTGATTGGTTATTGTTTCACAAAATTTGAGTCAGGATCATCTTCGGTAAGCTGATTCAAAACTTTTATTTTATATGGACGAAGCTTATTTTTCTTGAAATATTTTTGAACAAAAGTGATATACATCGAACAATCAGACGCAATTGATTTTGTTGTTGAGGATGCTTCAAGCCAGATGTTATAGAATTTATTTGTTGTGCTTCAGAAAGTGCCTTTTTTATTTTTCAAACCAGCACCTTCAGATATCTTCTCGATATCGTTCATTGAAAATTCTTGGGTCCACTTTCAGCGAAATGTAGAATCGCTTCCGTTTTTCATTCTCAAGGTGGTAGAAGGTACATTTTTGAAGAAAAATTGTAAATTAATTCAAGATCAACGAAGCACTTCACGATTACTGTTTCATTGACCGTTCATTTAACTACAAAACTAACAAAGATATGGAAATATTGTAGATGTACCTATGGTCAGTTTAAATCTGTTACAATTTATTATAAACCATTTGATCACTGAAACGCTAACAAATATTGATTTGTTTGACTTTTTTGATTATTCGAAAAAAAGCAGACTACTTAACACTTCGGTTAATTCATCAGCCGCATAGAGAAGTCGCATAAAATAATGTGTTTGAAGTACGTATGAACTGATAATGCTTTAAATGTTTTTTGAATAGAAGAATTAAATAGATAATATAAATATCCTCAAAATGAGACATCACACAATCCATGTTGACATTCGAAAAACAAATTTTTGTCCACCCGGTATACAGTGATATAAGGAGGATGAGTTCTTTATCAAAAACCAAGAACGAGCGTCTATTTTCAAATAAATTTTATTTGGTCCAAAATATTGTGTCCTTCAGATTTAAGATGGGGGGGGTCTATTGACGTCCTCACTGTATGTCATTTAGGAGTCATTAAGTCCATTATTAGTTTCAAAATTATTTTCTACTGAATTAACCAGAAAAATTTTCCTCCCCCTTCTGAATGAATTATTTTAATAGAACGAAACTGATATTGAACAAAATATTTATATTTTAGGATGAAAGAATTTGCTCAAAGGCCATTCGCCATTTCAATGTTTTGAATTTTACTGAAGTTAATTCCTTTATATTGATGAAGACTAGCAATTTGACAACTTTTCGTGAAAATCTTATAACTATAAATTGAAAAAATTCCTTGTGGAATACTAAAAATCGAATCAATACGAATGTTGGATGAGTTATGATATAGAATAAGTATTCTAACTCACATAAAAATCATTTTTGTATGCATGTTTCAATACCAATGGAAGATATAAATGAATATTTGCGCGTCATTATCAAATCTTATTTTTTCAATACACTATCGAAATTCCGTTTGAAAATTGTGAGTTAAATAGAAGCGTGAAAGAATTTGAGGATGGACAATGTTCCAATATATATTTCATCCAGACATTACCCAAATTTCATATGATTAAATTTTTTCATCTAGAACTATATTACACCTCACCCAAAAGTGTATCAACTTTTTGCGTGCATATTCTCGGGAACAGTGTCCTATTCTTTTATTTGATTCGAAAGTCTGCAAAATCGAATTTTGGACCGAAAATTCTTCCAAATGATCTGGTAGGATTGTCTAATGAAGAATCCGCAGTTAAATCGAATTCTGCTCTACCGTATATAGTCTAATTTCCCAAAGTCCCAGAGACTCAGAATTTTCATGGTACGCTTGGCGCCTGGATATCTCGGTTGATTTTATAAAATAGAAAGGCCTTTTACTTGATAGAAGAAATATAACAAAATTTGAATATTAAAACAAATTGAAATATGTTTATCTTCTACAATTTTAATTTCAAAAATAATTTTTATTCAAAAAACTTTTAGAATTAAATTTATGTCTACACAAGCACCGCTTACATTTAATAGACGTATATAATCAAAACTCAATATATAATGTCAAATGGAATAAATAACCCAACAGATATACGAAAGTAATTAATATTAATAAATAAATATTTAAAGGAGACAAAATTTTGTTTCTGGTCTTACCTTTAAGAACACCAATTGCCTTTTAAAAACATGAACACACTTAAAGGACTTCTCGAAGAATATAATTTATTTGAAATATTTAATATATTTAAATATTCGAATAAATTATTTCAAAAATGTCTTAAAAATGTGCACTATATCTTCAAAAAACAAATATAATTCTAGACAATCCCGTCTTCAGTCCTCATTTAATATTCAAAATATCAAAATCAAAAAACTAACCTATATCTCTCACGTGTTAAAAGACTTAAGCTTCGAGATACAGATCCATTTGATATTATATATTGAGTTTTGATTATATACGTCTATTGAATGTAAGCGGTGCTTGTGTAGACATAAATTTAATTCTAAAAGTTTTTTGAATGAAAACTTTTTTTGAAATTAAAATTGTAGAAGATAAACATATTCCAATTTGTTTTAATATTCAAATTTTGTTATATTTCTTCTATGAAGTAAAAGGCCTTTCTATTTTATTTTATATTTAATTAATTTTGTTAGAACATAGATCAATCTTGAATTAAATAGTTGATCTGTATTTCGAAGCTTAAGTCTTTTAACACGTGAGAGATATAGGTTAGTTTTTTGATTTTGATATTTGGAATATTAAATGAGGACTGAAGACGGGATTGTCTAGAATTATATTTGTATTTTGAAGATATAGTGCACATTTTTTAGAGATTTTTGAAATAATTTATTCGAATATTTAGATATATTAAATATTTCAAATAAATTATATTGTTTGAGAAGTCCTTTAAGTGTGTTCATGTTTTTCAAAAGGCAATTGTTGTTCTTGAAAGTAAGACCAGAAACAAAATTTTGTCTCCTTTAAATATTTATTCATTAATTTTAATTACTTTCGTATATCTGTTAGGTTATTGATTCCATTTGACATTATATATTGAGTTTTGATTATATACCTCTATTGAATGTAAGCGGTGCTTGTGTAGACATAAATTTAATTCTAAAAGTTTTTTGAATAAAATTTTTTTTTTAAATTAAAATTGTAGAAGATAAACATATTTCGATTTGTTTTAATATTCAAATTATATTATATTTCTTTTATCAATTAAAAGGCCTTTCTATTTTATTTTATATATAATATATAATTATATCTTGGCTTCAATAAATCTCATTATAGAATGTCAATGAATTTAAATAAACCTTAAAATAACTCACACTGTTCTTTGATTTTGTTAGAACATAGATCAATCTTGAATTATATAGTTGATCTGTATTTCGAAGCTTAAGTCTTTTAACACGTGAGAGATATGAGTTAATTTTTTTGATTTTGATATTTGGAATATTGAATAAGGACTGAAGACGGGATTGTCTAGAATTATATTTGTTTTTTGCAGATATAGTGCACATATTTTAGAGATTTTTGAAATAATTTATTCGAATATTTAAATATATTAAATATTTCGAATAAATTATATTCTTTGAGAAGTCCTTTAAATGTGTTCATGTTTTTTAAAGGCAATTGGTGTTCTTAAAGGTAAGACCAGAAACAAAATTTTGTCTCCTTCAAATATTTATTTATTAATTTTAATTACTTTCGTATATCTGTTGAGTTATTTGTTCCATTTGACATTATATATTGAGTTTTGATTATATACGTCTATTAAATGTAAGCGGTGCTTGTGTAGACATAAATCTAATTCTAAAAGTTTTTTGAATAAATTTTTTTTTTTGAAATTGAAATTGTAGAAGATAAACATACTTCAATTTGTTTTAATATTCAAATTCGGTTGATTTTATTAATGCGCTTAATAGATTGAGTGATCCGGAGTTATTAACATTTGAAATTGTATTTTTCCATATTCTCGGAACAATGGTTCCGATCTTAACGAAATATGGTATTTGAGAATGAAAATAGTCTTTGAGTTTCATGCAAAATTTCGAGACGGTCGGATGAAAATGAGCATGAAATCGATAATATATTCCTGTATCAAATATGAAACATTGTTCCATTATATGGGAGAAAATTCAAAATGGAATAATACACAGTCTAAGAAGGAGTAGTGAAATGAAGGCAACTTATCACTTTTGAACTATTATACAGGGTGTCACATTGAAAAGGAAACAGAGCCGTTCACGGACGAACTTAAGACATTCGTCCAAAACACCGAGGAACGTCGATCTTTAATCGAAGGGGGACAAAGCATTCATGAAACAGGAACCCCCTTTGGGGAAGGCTATCCCTCTCAAATTTTTAATAGGGAAGAGAGGCCATGTGAAACCTCATGTGACAGATTATGACTATAGCTTTTCAACCCTGTCATTTTCTGCATAATTAAATTAAATTTGGCTAAAATATCGAATGTTCAATAATTAATTTGGATCGTCCCATGATTTGGTGGAAAAAACTAGACAATTATGATATCAGGAAAATGCCTAGGTAGATCAACTTACATTTGAAGTGTATACATTTCAGCTGACGAATTTTCTGTAAACTAGCTCTCAAGGTAGAACAATTTTTTTTGGTTTTTTTTTTCGGCGTTTCGTTTTTCATTGGCATCTGATCCAGTCCCTGGAAATTTTATCAGTAACTAGAGTCAATAATTTCGATAAATATTCCGATCTGAATGTAATTGATTGAATATTCAGCTCTTGCTTCAGAATATTGGTTATTCGCAGAAAATAGTGAAATTATTTTCAATTGTGTAAACCATGATCCCAAATAACAACGCAAGCAACAATCAAATCCATCGACAGATGGAATAGTACCAGCACTTAATAAATCCATATGGATCACTTTTGAAGATTGAAATTTTGAAATGTATCAATAAGTATTTTACAGATAACACTATAAACAGCCTGTAGCATAGCCAAATTCAATTTAATTGTGCAAAAAAAGTAAGACAGTTGAAAAGCTATCACATCAATCTTCCCTATTCAAAATTTGAGATGGGGTAGACTTTCTGATTATGGGGATGATATTTCAGGAATGTTTTGTCAGTCAAAAGGTGTCCCCCTCCGATCAAGTCCTCATATCCCTCATATCGACGTGTTCCTGCGTTTTGGACGAATTCATTTCGCTCGTAAATGGCTCTGTTCCCATTTCAATGAAACACGTCTGTATTGTGATAATTAATTTTCACCTATATTACAGAAATAGATCATTTCCTTCAACTGTATATCGGAATGTATTTTTTATTGCACAGTTAGCATGCAAATTATTATTCAGTTCCTAATTCAGATAAGGACTACCAATAAATAATAGTGTTATTGTTTAGGTCTTTCATTAAGATAAGAAAAAGTCGAAGAAGTTATATACGCATTATTTGTTCTTCATAGTATTCATAATAAATTATTTTCTCAACAAGGTTTTCTATCTGAAATATAATAAATACTTATATAAGTCAATACTCGATTGCAGATTCTCACGAAACCTGGAGAAATACTTACTTATCATTAGAAAGAATGATTCTTTGAATTGTTTTTCTGCGTTGCTAGGAATTATTGGTGTTATATGCACTGGTAGAATTTATTTCTTTGTAGATAAAACCGTCAAGCATTTCAATACTTTAAAACATTTCTGGAAATTACAAGGATAAACTGAAATATTCGTTAATGATACTGCTAAACTAAAAAGAAGGGGATCAAAAGAAAAATGTTTGGTATTGGAACGAGATTAAATTTATCCAGAAATTATTAAGCAAGGAAAGTACCCTTCTCTGCGCTTTCACACTGTTTCCAAATAATTTTATCAGTACGACTACGTTATGTCGCGATGTCTAGATTTGGAAGAAGTTAATGGGAACGAATCGATAGTCCTTTGCGTTTGTGCTTGCATGTTTCTAGGGAAGCGAGTGCTATAATTTTAACCAAATGTCTGTAGATTTCTAGTTTTGAGTTCGAGGTGGTCTTAGACCACTCTGATGAAGAATTCGAGGTCAAAAACAATTAGTCCGACAGTCTGTCCGTAAAGACTGTAACTTTCGAACGAAATGAGCTAGAGACTTAAAGTTTTCAGGGTAGGTGCAGGGTCAAAATATCTCGGTTGAGTTCCTAAATGGTCCAAATCAGTCAAACAGTTCCCGAGTTATGGTAATTTGAAAAAAAATTCGAATCGTTTCGACACTAGAAGTCTGATTGGGTCAAAATATCATATTTAGGTGCTCATTAACGATATGAAGACTTTTTCAAAATTTTGTTAGGGTCCCTCAAATAAAATATCTAAATACTTCAACTTTGTGACGAAATGACCTAGAGATTTGAAGTTTTCAGAGTACATTTGTGATTGGAATATCTCGGCTGGGTTCGTGAATGGGCCGAATAGGTCAAGAGGTTTTCGAGTTATAAAGATTTGAAATTTTATTTTTGGAATATTTTCAAAACTAGGAATGCGACCGGGTTGAAATTACATATTTTGCTGCTCAATACCTAAAAAACAAAGATCTGTGCAAAGTTTCGTGAAGACCCCTGGAATAGAAAATTGAATAATTTTGTTTCGAAAAATTCGATACTTCATATATATATATATATATATATATTATATATATATATATATATATATATATATATATATATATATATATATATATATTATATATATATATATATATATATATATATATATATATTATATATATATATATATATATAAATATATATATATATATATATATATGTATATATATTTATATTTATATATATATATATATATTTATATATATATATATATATATATTTATATATATATATATATATATATATATATATATATATTTATATATATATATATATATATCGAATTTTTCGAAACAAAATTATTTAATTTTCTATTCCAGGGGTCTTCACGAAACTTTGCATAGATCTTTATTTTTTAGGTATTGAGCAGCAAAATATGTGATTTCAACCCGGTCGCATTCCTAGTTTGAAAATATTCCAAAAATAAAATTTCAAATCTTTGAGGCTACATTTGGTCAATATCAATATTTCTGAAAATGAAAAATACAGAGTGACTGTTGAGCTTTACTCGCTTATTTATATGGAAATAGCGTGCTATAGTTGCGCCCAAATGTCTGTAAATTTCGAATTTTGAAAATGGTTTTGGTTTGACTCATGATGAAGAATCCTCGGTCATAAGCAATTCTGTTCGGTCTGGCGGTAAACACGATCTGCTGAACTGAATGAGCTAGGAAATTGTCAGGGTAGATTTAAGGTCTAAATATCCCAGGAGAGTTCGTGGATGGGCCGAATAGTTCTCGTATTATAATAATTTAAAATATTATTCTTCGGATATTTTGAAAATTAGAGATCCGATCTTATTAAAATTCTATATCTAACTGCTCTATATCGATGCGAAGATTTGCGCGAAATTGCGTGGAAAGCAGTTCAATAGAAAACATTTTTTTTTCGTAAAATTGGACATTTGGGAATCGTTTAGACATATTTCGCTCAAATTTGAAGTCTGTATATAGAACATGGCTAAAATCAGACTTTCAAAAATTCAACTATGTAGCTCTTTCCAAAGATAATGAAATCAAGTTTTACCGTTTCGGAAGAGGTCAAAAATATCTTACTAATAGTTTCTGGTCTACAATTCGCATCTAATTGGTAAAAGTACATATCGGAAGAAAAAGGATGAATAATTTCGAAAACATATTTATAATATTTGTAAAGGTATTAGTTTTATCGGAAATATCACCTGAGTAATCAACTCAAGATTGTACAACGCGATAAATTACTTTGTCCAACAACTGCAATTTCCGAATTTTATATGAAAATGTTCTTAAATTGCTAGATTAAGCTAACTATTTCAATTCTATCCAACAAGTTATGCATCTATAAATACAATATCTCTAGGAAATAAAAATAAATGAATCAATTAAGACTTGCATGATAGTTTTAGGGTTTGACTGCGGATATTTCGTGGGTGGTTAAAATACAAATTGTATTCATGTAGAGAAAATCTAAAGTCTTTTACAATGAGGTCTTTTGACATCTCTCAATATATATATATATATATATCTATATATATATATATATATATATATATATATCTAAGGGTTGCTTCCAAGACATTTTTAGTTATTTATTGTATACTTCCGAGACAATTGTTGAGTTCCAAGACAGTCTTGGAAGTTTTTTATATCTAATGGTTACTTCCAAGACAGTCTTGGAAGTATCATGTCTTGGAACTATCACAATTCTGCTCAACAGTGGTTCGATTACTTCTCGGACATTTAAAATCTTCATGTCAGCTTGTATCAGGGGATTGAACGCTACCGTGTCCTGCCCACATGAAAATATCGAATTTTCAGCTGAAAGTATTTTAATAATTTGAAATAAGGTTATTCTGATTTTCACAAATTTTTATCGTTAAACTCACAACAATTGTTTCGCTATCACAGTAGCATCATCAGGCAAGATCACATTTTGAATAACTAAGCTTGTTTCCGAAATCCGTGGCTATTTATATTACAGTAACTACAATAAATTTTTTTTGGGCACTAAAACCCAAAAAAGGGTCTCTGCAAAAATTTATTGTAGTTACTGTAATATAAATAGCCACGGATTTCGGAAACAAGCTTAGTTATTCAAAATGTGATCTTGCCTGATGATGCTACTGTGATAGCGAAACAATTGTTGTGAGTTTAACAATAAAAATTTGTGAAAATCAGAATAACCTTATTTCAAATTATTTAATATGGATTTTACCAAGTAAGGACTGATACAATTCAATATGAAAGTATTTTCAAACAATTTAATGATTTGAAATATTGAATCGTAGTCAAATACCATTCCGTCTTTACATCTATACTGCCATCCTTTGGTGATATAACAAAATGGGCATTTTAAAGTAATATAAGAATTTTTAGCAGATCTTCATCTCAAAGTATGAAGCTCGAAGTACAAAAATGTTCAGATCATTTCAGCAGTTAGGTGAAATTTTTCTGCTTCATTCCAATTTTTCATGGAATATTCATATTAATAACAAGTACACATATACTCTACCTAATTTATGCGAGCTAAATCTCGCCCCAATAGTGTAATTCAATTTGTATTGTGAATTTTTTCCTAATTAAGACAATTGTTAGTATTATTATTATTTTTTCAATAGGTAGGTACATAAATAGGGAATTTCTGAAGCCATACTTACAGAACAGAACTGAACACAACTGAAATGTTCAGAATTGAAGTTCAACAGAACAGTATAAAACTCAACAGAAACTGAAGAAACTGAAAGAAACTGATTAGAACTGGAAGAAATCAAACAGGACGGAACATAACCTATAAATATTTATATATAACAGAACGGAGCAGATAGATACTGGATAGAATTGAAAAGAACTGAATGAAACCTAATTAAAATGAACGGCACGGAACTGAACAGAAATGACCAGAATGTACAAATATTTGTAACAGAACGTTAAAGAAACTAAACAGAATTGAAAGAAATTGAACTGAACGGAACATGATTGAACAACTGAACACTACTGAACGGAGACTGAAAGAAACTGATTAGATCTGAGAGAAACTGAATAACGGATCATAAGCTACTAATATTTGTATCAGAACATTAACTGAATAGAATTAAAAGAAACTAGAGAGAACGAAACAGCATTGTACGGAACTGAACAAAATTAGTAGAAACTGAACAGAATTAAATAGAACCGAACAGGCCTGAACAGAACCGAATAGAACTGAACAGAGATTAACAGAACAAAGAGTCGAAATGAACAGAACTCAACGAAACTGAACAGAACTGATTGCATATAACAATATCATCGCCTGGGTAAAATGAATTCGAACAGAAGTATTTACTGGTATTGCTATTCAAATAATAATTTTTTAATCCTTCAAGATACTACACAGTGTACTGGATAATTCAAGTTCCAAGAAAAATACAAAATAAGTTAAATTCTAAACATTCAAGGGTCAGAAAAATAATCCTCAACCGAACAGAAATACTTAATCAAGACATGTTTTTCATTGTTTTGCACACTTCTTTTAAGGAATAGCGTGCTATCGTTTTGCCCGAATGTCTGTCATTTTCTAATTCTGAGCAGAGAATGGTCTCAAATAACAGGGTTGAACACCCTGATGAAAAATCCGGGGTCAAAAGTAATTCTGTCCGACCGGCCGTGAACACGCAAACTATCTAACGAATAAAGCTAGAGACTTGAAATTTTCCGAGGCGATTTGGGTTCCAAATATCTCGGCTTAGTTCGTAATGGGCCAAACCGCTCTAATGGTTTCGTAGTTATTTCAATTCGAATTTTTTGATATTTTTCCCAATAATTTCCAAAGTATATTTTCGATCGAACTGAACTTCAGTCAGAAAGAAGGTAATGACGCGCAAAATTGTGCAAAATTTCATGAGGATCGTAGGATATGAAAGCTTTTTTAAAATTTTTTTCGTACATTTTGGATACGGTGCAGTACGAAAATCTGAAATTGAATTGAACTATCAAATGGAAATATTTAAATTTTCAGGTTAGTATTATTAAGATTTGAAATGTTGTCTTCTTTTCTCCAAATACTTTTGAAACTACGAATCAGATCAACATCAAATTTGATATTAAGGAACGGAACAGTGACATGCATGTTTTGCCAAATTTCCACAAGGTCGTATAATAAGAAGATACTTAAAAAAATATTTTATTCGTACTTGTCGAATACTGTGGAGCCCGCATATTATAACTGATTTGAGTCTCGAACTAAAAGTGATAGAGATTTGAAATTTTTGGGGTAGATCTGGGACCTGAATGTCTCGCCTAAGTTTTTTAATGGGCACAATCTATTTAAGGATTCCAGAGCACAATTGAATCTCTTTTTTTATTTTATCAATAGTTCCGAAACTACTTATCAGATCAGAATGAAAACTGGTTCTTAAGTGAATAATAACGATGCGAAGGACTGTGTCAAATTTCGTAGGGATCGGCTAGCCGGTCCGAAGACTAAGTTAAACTGCAAACTTCCGAAGTGAAGGACCTAGAGACTTGAAATTTTCATATTATGTTGGAAGTCTGAATATATCCGTTGTGTCGTGAAATGGTCAAAATCGGCCGAATGGTTCGTGAGTTATGTCAATTTGAAATTTTATTCTTCAAATATTTTTGTATCAGCAAATCCAATCGAACACAAATGTTGTATTTGGGAGAAAAATGAGCGAGAACACTCACGCATAACTTTGTGCGAATATATGCCATAATTTTTCAGATTGCAAATCTTTAAATGTAACGTTTGAATCACTTGATAAAGGGTTTTCCAATAGCGATGATGCAGTTTAAAAATTGAAAAAACACATAGGTCACTCACTGAGACACAATTTGTTTTTATTTGAAAAATTAATTTATACCATTATGTATGGAAAATAATTGTACTCAATTACCACCACAATTTCACCGTACGTACCGCATTTTGTCAACCTTATTTTTCAGCACTCACTCATATAAATTTGGCTGTATATCAATGGTACGTTCGATGTTTATTTTCAATTATTTAGTTGTTGGATTATCAGCATATGAGTTAGCATATCCCCAAGGTGTTATATCATACGAGCCGGAAGCATAAGTAACTTGACCATTTCTTGAGATAATTTTATCATCGGATTTTGTTTTCAATAAATCGATTGTTGAGGTAGCTGTGTGACAGGTAACATCATTTTGTTGAATCCACATATCCTCTAGATTATTCTCAACAGCAGCAGGAAAAAAATTCATCTTACATTGTTCTTTATCTATTAACTGATATTTTTAAGCCATTTTTTGTTTATATGATCAATCATTCAATCAAAAATGAGCTTCATCACTGAATAAAATTTTTCACTAAAATTTTTCTTAATTTTCAAATTGTTCAGGAGAAGAATAAGAAAATAAGCGACATTTATGGTGGTCATATGGCAGTTCTTGAACCAGTTAAATTTTGTAAGGATGTAAACCCAAATCCTTTCTTTAAGTTCTTCAAGTTGTTGTTTGAGAAAAATTTGATTGTTGAGCCGTTGAACCGATTAATTTGGATTTTCTCTTACACTTGCTGCAACTAATTCAATATTCCCATGTGCGCGCGCATTTCTTTGTCCTACTGGTAGTTTTGTATCGTGTAAAGAAAATTCAATTTCAATACGATGAATAGTGAGATGCCTAACTGGACCATGTCGCCCAGGAATTCTTCTTTAATTTCCCACAATTTTCACAAATTAGCAATGATTTTGATGAAATAATTTAACAATTTCCAAACATTGTTGAAGCGTGTATAATTCCATGATTGAATGGCATAGCCTAGTGAACACAAATGACATGGAAAATGTTAAAAATAATATACTTTCATAATCATTTCAAATTGTTTCATTCCCATTGGAAAACCTGTTATATGTAGAAGAAAACCAAGAAATGGTAATAACGGGTTATCCATTTCGTGCTAATATTGTATCGATTTTAAATTCGGTAATTAGAATTAAAACAATGACGCGCATATTCTTGCGAAAATTCGTGAGGATGGTATAAGGAGGTTTCAAACACCGGAGCTACCGGCTTAGGAGTACAAAATTAAATTTCATTGTTTGAATTCTCTAGTGAGGTAGTTTTAACGAGTTAGGAGATGGATTAAGAAACGCGCAAAAGCTCCTGACACCACGTCAGTGCTTTTCTTAATTTTTTTAGACTAGCTTTATTAGCTCTGAGCGCTTGTTCTAGGAAACAGACTCTCATAATTTCGCCTCACTACCTGTTATTTGCGAAATTTACGCCAAAAATTCCATTCTGTTCGTCAGTCTGTTCGTGAATACATGAAAGTTCGAGAGAAAAAATTGAAGAGAAAATGGCACTCTCGTTCATCGCCTATCTACGCCGCAAACTCTAACTTTGGGAAATTCCTCTAGAAAATTACAACAAAAGTAGGCAATCCAGGATTCAATATTTCCCTTTTTTCATTCAATTGATAATGCTAGAGCATATTTCTGGGTAAATCAACAATGTTGTCCTTTTTTGTACAAACAAAATTTCAGCTCATTTTGATGGATAATTCTTAAATAATTGAAGTTTTTAGGAAAAAAAATCATCTTCAAGTGATACGGTAGTTTGCATGAATTTTAAATTCGCTGTTGCTCCCAGACACATCACGGTCAATTCCTTCTACGCCAGCAGTAAATCATCAAAGGCAACAAACACAAAAACATCATTTTTCCAAGGAACAAGGAATAAAAACGCTATACTTTATCGCTTGTGAGGCTCCATTACTGAAACTGAACATGGGTAGCCACGCGCCGGCGTTCTTTGAAAAGACGCGGCATGCTTTCATCTTGGGTCGGAGGTAGATAGATAAATTTCTTTATTTGAAGCAATCGACATTTGCTATATAAAAATGAAATGACGTCAGAATGAATTAATAGAATTTCAGAACCAAAATAATCCCAAGAGTTGTAAGGTTCCAAATGAATTAACATTTTCTTAACTTTCTTACTTTTTACTGGGATCACGGCATTCAATAATATTAGGTAGTTTAATATTTTAATAAATGAGAACCTTTTTCACTCAATGCTAACCTATGAACACGGATGAAATAAATCTTGTGTTCTACTCTTTTAGTATCATAGTTATGACTAAAGGCGGAATTATATTTGTAGTTCGTGCCGTGACGACTCGCGTCAGTAGCCTATCGAATACGTATATTTCTAATGCGGGCGATTATACTACTCACACATCCCGTGTCTTGACGGGGCGCGGATGGACACTCGAGGATCCGAGGTGCTCTGATGTGACACTCGCGTATGTGCGATTTGTATGGGATTAAACGCAGAACGAAGTTATCCCATAGGTCGACGAAATTTAAAATGCATTTTTTATGCCATTTTCGATCATAGAATGGATTTCCTCGAACAGCATTTTCGTCATCCTGAAATATTAAAAAATATATACGAGACAGTATTTTAATTTCCACAAAAATGTTTATAATACAACAATTGTTTCACCACGATGTGGCTTCTTCAGGTATCTACTGCTAATCATCTTAAGGAATTCAGGCATAATTTCAACAATAGCTATGAAATTATCCACGTCGAAAGCAAAAGTTCTAGATTAACTCTTTTAGAATTTGTTGAAATCAACAGGTACAATGCCCGTAAAATCCTTAATATGAACAAACAGCTGTTCACAAGTCTCCATTACTGAATATCTTTTCCTAATGGCTTTTTGTAGTGGCCAAATCCAAAAAATACCTTGATTTTTTATGATTTGTTTTTCCATCATTTTGTCATATACACTGTATTTACACTCGGTTACACTGGGCACCATCAGCCAGTAGAATGTGGATACCTGAAGAAGCGAAGTCGTGTTGAAACAATTGTTGTATCATAAACATTTTTGTGGAAATTGAAATACTGTCTCTTATATATTTTTTAATTGAAATGAGTTTCCATTAGTGGCCGAATAAACCAAACATCCTGAAATATTGATGGAATTTGTTCCTTCACCAGTAAATGAAACTCACTTCGAGCCTCCCTGAGGTTATTTATCGGATGAACGCAGTTTTTTCTTCTTTTATTCTAAAGTAGGCTTAACATAAGCATATATCCAAGATTTTCATCAAAATCGCTCTCACGAATACAGGGACGTAGTTGTTTTCAACATGTCTTTGTCATGATACAACAACCAGAGAGGATATTTTCATATCCGTCTATGAACTTCTACAAAAGTACAATTTAGATTTGTCGAAACTGTTTCCATCGCAACAGAGCTCCTGAAGTAAATTAATGCAATGATCAAAGAAACGGGCTGTGAAAAACCAGACATTCTTCATGTTCATTGTATAATTCACCAAGAAGTTATTAACGTCATAATGTCACAAGGATTGAACCAGCGGTAGTTTTCGGCGTTTTTAGGTGATATAGAAAGTGAGTACACTGATTTACCTTATTACGCAGAGGTGCGATGGCTTTCATGTGATAGATTTTATAAATTGAAAAACGAAATATGCTCTATCATGAATGTGAAAGGACAAGATATCAGCCTATTCTACGTTCAGCCTTCATACAAGATCTATCATTTCTGGTTGATACACACTTTTTGGTCATGAATACAGAATCGCAAGGAGCAAAACAAGTGATAACAGATATGCATAATCATGTGAAAGCTTTCAAGTGCAATCTGATGCAATCAGAAAAACAGTTGGCTGTTGATATTTTGTCACATTTTCCGACTTGTAGAGCGTATCCAGAAACTGCAAGTGTGCCCGTATCGTACAAAATGTACACAGAAAATATAACACGTATTCTAGCAGATTTTGAAAATCGTTCTCAGGATTTTAAGTTCTAAGCGAAAACTTTCACTGTATTCATTTGTCTTTTCACCATCGATATCAATGATCTTTACCCTCACCTTCAGATGGAAGTGATTGAGATACAGTAAGCAAATTTGAAAGAAAAATTCACTATAGTTGTTATATTGGAATTTCACAAGTACTTACTTGATCAATTCGTTAAAATGAGAAAATTTGCTTTTAAAATACTTTCAATGTTCGGGAGTACCTAAAAGTGTGAACAATGATTTTCTTTGATGAAAGGAAATGAGTCTCATACAAGATCTTGATTAACGGACGAACACTTGGGTTCAGTCTTAAAGGTTATTGCCGCTGATGAATTCAGACCACAAATGGACAACTTAATTAAGGATAAAAGATGTCAAATATCTCAAAGAAAACTTAATAATCGTTGTTATAATTTTTGTAATATCTTCCTTTCTGAAAATTTAATAAATACTCTATAATAGTTCTCTTTGCGCTTAAGATTTTCGATTCAATTTTCTTTGAGAGAGGGATAATCAATAAATATCATAAAAAAAAATTGATAAGATTTCATTAATACTGTAAATCAATCTGATATATATCCAAAAAAGAAAATAATGGTAGTTCGGCCAACACCATCTAATAGAATTTGAACATAAATTCAATAACGAATATAAAATTATATATATCGAAAGTAAAGGGTCTAGTTTAACATTCTTAGAACTGTTTGAAATAAACCGATATAATTCTCAGAAGATTCTCCTAAACGAACAAATGGACACGAAACGGCACCTCTATGGAATATCTTCATGTAATTTGAAAAAACCAACGGCAACCCCAATAACTTTTATTGCCATTGACGTTATCTGTCTGCCTAACTGGGAATACCTAAATAATTGCCATTCTACTTTTAGTCCCATTTGCTGTAATTCCTGTCAATACATATATAAGAACCTATGTAAGTTTTCATACAGAATCAGTTCAAATGTAGAATATGATTAAGCCAAAGTGTGGCGAAACCATTATCATTCAACAATAAAAGGTTTGTGGAAATTGAATTTCATTTATTACTAGTTGCAAATGAATTACCATCAAATAAAGACCGTATCCATCAAATATTCATTTGTAATTATATGATAAAGCAAAATTTTTACAACCATACGAATGAAGTATAATCTGAAATTATTGAAGACTCCCATTTTATTTCGAGAAATATTCAATTATCCTCTTTTTATAAATAGACCAGTAACGGATTACTGCGAGTTACCGAAAAAAACAGCCGAGTCATTAATATATTCGTTTCACCAATACTTCCAGGACCATCACACCTTTCACGGATGAACAGACAACTCTAGAAAATAATAATTCCTATCATATTTAGCATTGGTATTCCGAATGTGGTAGTAATATAATTGATCCACTCAATTCAATGTAACAAAAGTGGAGATTATTTTTAATATTCAGATATCCTAGCCATCGCGAATAATTGGATTCATGTCAAAAAATTAGGGAAGAGCACTAACGTTGTGTATAGAGCTGTTGCGCGCATGTTCGTCAGTCTACTCGCACAACAAATTATAACACGGCACAGAAAATTATGAAAATAACTAACCTCAATTATCTTTGGTTACATCTTGATATGTAGCTCAATTATTCCGCAAGAAGAGAACGAAAAACAACCTTCCTCCCTATCTGCAAAAATTTTAATCCCTCTACCAACTCTGCCAGACGGGATTTACTGCGGTAATGGAAAGACCGCTTGATATATTTATAGGTATCAATCGGTAAATCGGTAATTTTCAAATTTGAAAAAGTATAATAACATAAGTGACAAATAATTATGCATTAGCCTTCGCACTGTCCTTTCACAACTAAATATTATATTTCAATTCGATCGGATAATTATGGGAAAAATAAAACCTCCGTCAATAAATCCTAAGCTTCCCGCCCGATTTCGCCCATTAATGAACATAGCCCAGATATTTAGGCCTTAAATCTATCCGAAATTTTCAAGTTTCTAGGTGTTTTTCTTCGAGAGTTATCGAATTACGGCTCATGGACAAAACAAACGCATGGTTTTCAAAGTGGCACCTACCTAAAACCAAATCTAAATGAGTGCCAATACGTTATTCACATCCATGAGATCATACAAAATTCACCGACAGTAACAATAAATGGAATGAGTAAAACACCAACAATCTCTATGAAATACCTGGGAATCTTACTTGAAAATAAAATAAATGTCAAGCCCCCAAACAGTCAATAAAGAAAGCTGTAATAAGAGCAAAAATGTCAGATATCTAACATATGGGAACACAGGGATAATTCTCAATTACATAGTAAGAATATAGAGTGTAGAAACCACTTATGGAATAATTTGGTGTTTTTATGTTGGAAAATTATAAAAAACACTGAGACACGTCAACTTTTAAATTCAATAGTGCACATTTTAAACATAAATTTAAATAGACAGGGTGATCCGCGCACGTCCAGCTTAGTCCTTCCTTTTTATTTTAAATTAAACATCCTCTATATTTTCATTTTTTTTAATGCTCCTTAATAACCCGATTTAATCGAACTTGTATGGTATATTATGAATGATACTGGATGAAATTTCGAAAGTATTTATAATTGGTTTCAAGAAACTGCATACTTAAATTACATGATGTAATTGATTTTAATACATTAAAATAAATGCTTATAATGTTCTCCACCTTCTACACAGTTTCCTATGAATTTCGTTCTTAACGTTGTTTAAAGTTTGAGTTAAAATTTTCCACATTTCTGTAGTTATCCTTACTTTGAGGTCTGCGATGCTCGTCGGATGTGTTGCATAACTTTGTTCTTGAGATAAGCCCACAGAAAAAAGTCCAACGGCGTGAGGTCTGATGATCTAGCTGGTCACTCAATACTACCTCTTCGTCCAATCTATTTATTGGGGAAGATTGCGATTAAGTAAGTTCTGACCATTGAATCATAATAAGCTTGGGCTCCATCCTGCTAGAACCAGACATTTTCATTCGGTTGGCACGAGGAAATGAGTTGACTAGCACAAGAACAACTTCTTCTCTAACCGAACTCAAATATTTTTCCGTTGTCAAATTCCTTTCTATAATTATAGGATCAATAACATGGTCACCTATTATACCTTCCCAAGAGTTTACCTTTTGAGGATACTGCGTATGTGTCTCACTCAATGAGGATTCTCCACTGACGAATATCTACAATTTTGTCGGTTTACTTCCCCGTTCAATATAAATATTGATTCATCAGAAAAAAGGATTGTTTCAAGAGCTATTTTATTTCTGGTCATTGCAGTTTTATTTATAAGGTTTGACATGTCCAAGTTCTGTGGATTGTGCATGTACTTTAGACACAAGAGCTCATGAAATATAAGGCAACACCTCTGATTATATAAGTTTGAGACTTCAACTTGACTTCTGCAATTATCCCCATAATCGATCATCATTAGAATCTCAATTCATTGATTCTCAGTTAAATATCTCATTATCACTTCTACAAGAAATACGTTTTCAATCAATAATACACTATTTCAATGTAAACTTCAACACCCAAACATCTGCCTGATAACAATCCAAATTATTTGCAGATTTTCTTTATTTATCAGCATATGTAGATACTTTTTTAGGTATTCATAACAAAAAATATTGACAAAACCAAGATCCATTAGCTTATAGAGAATTGATGTTTGAACATTTCTCAACTCATTTCCCAACTTAATTTATAGTTAGTTCAGAAATTTCATAAATCTGTATTCAGGTTATTAAAAAAATACTATTATTTAACACGTGACAAATTACTAATTTCATTATTTCACCCGGTATTATAGATAATAGACCAAAAATATAAAGGGTGTATCATTTACAATAACGAGGGCGGACTGTGCTGGACTTATGTATGGCGTGTATTTAAATTTATGCATAAAAAGCGCACCCTTGAATTTGAAAGTTGACGTGTACCAGTGTTTAATTTTCTAACATAAGAACACAAAGAATTTTATTCCATAAGTGCTTTCGACTCTGTATAAAACAATAAGTAGACCTTTGATAGGGTATGCACATACAATTTGCGCAAACTGTAAAACATCAACGCTTAAAAACATATAAGGCAGAAAGATCATCTCAACGAGTAATCACAAGAATATGACATCCACTAAACAGATAAACAGCAGATATTCTACCACTGTTCCACATTACTTACAACAAGGACCGTACAAGGGAAAGATTCCATACAGAGACTCTCCTTCAAGACTAACTAAATGTTATTATTATTTTTATTATTTATTTAGACTTGATAAAGAGTCCTTATAAAATCAAATCGAACTTTGAAACGAAACTACAAACATTTCACATTTTTGTAATGAGCGAAGCTCAACCAACGTAAACAGAGACGCTCAGTTACACCCAGATATTTTATCTAGGCTATGCAATTCGTAACTAACAAGGGAAGGACACAACATGGGAAATTCATTTGGGGATGAGACTTTGTGTAATTTTAGTGCTCCCTAATTTTTTTCCCCTCGTATAGAAACCTTCAAAATCAATATATTTAGACCTATAGCATAGCTTTTTGAGCTCAAAATGGTCTCAAATGTTTGGGTTGAACTCGCAGATGAAGAGTCCGCAATCGAAACGAATTCTGCACGGCCAGCCAGTTAGTCGTAAACACAATAACTCTCGAAAGAGGAAACCTTAGAGATTTGCAATTTTCAGTGTGCATTTGAGATTCAGTTTGTCATGGGCAAAATCGGTCCAGTGGTCCCGGAATTATTTGAAGTTTGAAATTTAATTTTTTTCATAATTGCCAAACCAATAATGCGATCGAATCGAAATTTAATAGTTACTCATAGATCAAATGGTTATACAGAGGATCACCTATAAGTTTTTTCAAATCTCTGAAAATTGCCGTTTGTCGCCATTGAATTTATGGGACAATTTTTTTTTCCATATTGTTATACGCGCATGCAGTGTGGAAATTACAGCCTCTGCTCAATAATCAGTGCGTACCGGATACCTATCTCAGGTGCGGATCGAGAATTTTTTTAGTTTCTTTGATGTTTTTTGCGAAATAATTAATAAACATATCAAGTTGTAATCAAAGATAATCAATCAAAATTATTAAAACAAGTAGTAGAAATTAGTATGTTTTACTACCAATAAATTTATATTTTACACATTTTATTGTGACTCGAGTTTCGGGAATGAATTATCCCATCTTCAGACAACTGAAAACTTAACAAGCGGTACAGGGTATTTATGTATAGAAGAGGTGATAAAAAATAGGTTAAAAAAAGGGCTCCTAACAACTATTTCAATATCGGCACGCCAAAGAAGATTGGTATACAGATGTTACTTATTTAAATATTAAGATTGGTAAACATATACAAGATAATACTCATTTAAATATTTCAAATATTTTGGATTTACATAGATCCGTACAGTCATTCATTATTTTCACATTATTTTTATTGTGAAATAATTTGAAAATTTCAACAGATTCTATGTAATCAAGTTTCTTTTCTTTCGATTCTACATGTACAATTTCAAGAATATTCTATTGTCCAAAATGGATGGCCGTTTTCTAAACAATGAGTGCCAAAAGTAGTTGTTTGTTTATTTTTCATGAAATTCATTTTATGTTCGTTGAACCTCGTCTTGAAGGAATGTCCTGTTTGTCTTATATATTTATTACTGCACGTTGAACAAGAGAACTACTTTGAAGATGAGATAGTAATTCCCGAAACTCAAGTCACAGTAAAATGTGTAAAATTTCAATTTATTGGTGTAAAACATAGTAATTTCTACAATTGTTTTAATTTACTGAATTTTTTAGATTAATTTGTATTGTTAATAGGTCCTAAACCATCAGGTCGGATGTACAGAGTTGAATTTACCCACAAGTTTTGAGTATTATTCGATCCAAGCGGGAAAAATGCCAATGATCAGCAACATGAAGTGATCCAATATTGCATAAGAAATGATCGATATTGAACGAAAATAGGTCAATGATTCAAACAGTGACACAAGATTTCGATATATGACCCATCGAATCAAAATTAAACACAATCAACAAATGAACTAAATATATACTCTGAAATGTCTTGGAACTGATGGTTATTCAAAAAATCGAAATAAAATCTAAACAACCGGCCTATTTTTCAAAATTCAAGTACCATTGTAAACAGTACCTTATGTATGACCGAATGAACCTATATACAACGAAAATAAAAAAAGTCCCGGAAGTAACCGTTAGATATATATATATATATATATATATATATATATATATCAATTTGCTAAACATACTATGTTACTAAACAAATTTGAGGAATTTAAAAAAAAATCTTTTTCAGAAGTTTAGCCAAATACTATCTACGAATAACAAAAATTAACAGAAAAACAGATAAAGGAATTTTCATCACTACAAGTAATGCCATGTGTACATTTCGAAGTAGTTGTCTTCTCGTACATGTACATATGGCTTCTTCTTCTTTACGAAAGCTTGCTAGCTTGTTTCACCCATTTTCCTCCTATCGTTCTTGAGATGTTGAGGTCCAGCTGTCCTTCCACCTCTTTGGCGGTCTTCCTACGGGTCGTTTGGATGCTGGTCTTCCGTTTCTAGCGATTTTTGCTATTCTGTTGCCTGTCATACGTGAGACATGTTCATTTCAGAACCTTTTCCTCGCGCGGGTCCATCTAACTACGTCCTCCGTCTGGCATTCCCTTCTGATCTCGTCGCTCCTTCTCTGGTCTCTCAATGTGTTCTCCGTTATTGCCCTCAAAACTCGCATCTCGTTTGTCCGTGCCATTCTTTTAGTTTCAGCTGTGTCTGCTCTTGTTTCCGCCGCGTATGTCATCACGGGTCTGACGCACGCTTTGTAAATTCTCACTTTACTGGTTGTTGTCATGCAGTTGTTCTTCCAGATGATATTCCTTAGGGCTCCCGCTATTCTGGCTGCCTTATTCATCTGATGTCTTACACTATCTTTTAAGCTCCCATATGGCGATATCGTTACGCCTAGATAATTAAAGGAGAATACTTGTTCGATGATATTATTATTTATCTCCAGCTGACATCGGCGGGGTTCCTGGCAATTACCATGCCCTTAGTTTTGGGGATCGATATTACCATGTTGAGTTTCAGAGCCTCCCTGTGAAATGCCTGCATCAACCATTGCAGCCCGTCTTCGCTATCCGCAAATAATGTTGCGTCATCTGCATAACACAAGATCTTCAACAGTTCGTTCCCCATTCTGTATCCTTGGTTCACTTTTCGTACGTTATGTATTATCCTGTCCATTATCAAATTAAATAACAGTGGGCTAAGACTATCTCCCTGTCTCACCCATAGGTTGATCTTTACTTTATCGGTTGTTGTTGCTCTTGTCTTGACTGTGGTAGTGTTGCCTGTGTTTAGTTGTTTGATCGTCTCTACAATGTTTGGGTTCCTCTGTGCTTCAGTTCGTCCACAACATCCGTCAGTTGTATTCTGTCGAATGCCTTACTCAATTCTATGAAGCACATGTACGCAGGTTTGTCATATTCAATGGCTTTCTCCATTACTTGTCTGACAACGAATACAGCGTCGACCGTGGAACCATTTTTGCGGAAACCCTGTTGTTCTTCACTTAACGTGGTGTGTTGCAATATATGATGTCCCAGTATGCGAGTGAACAGTTTCATGGAGGTGTTCAATAATGATATTCCTCTGTAGTGTGCTGGATCTGATGTTTTTCCCTTTTTGAATAGAGGTATTGTTATTCTCTGTTTCCATTCGTCTGGTATTACTGCGCTCCCTAGGATCTTATTGAAGAGTTTGGTGAGCTGTTCGGCCAATCTTACTCCTCCTGCCACCGAAATAATATCAAAATTTGACAGTATTCACATTCGCTTTTCACCTCTCCCACAATTGGATGACATTCCAACAAGTAAACACACCAAGACTCTCCACTTAATTACAATATAATATATCGACTAAATAATAAAAAATAGAACATTAATAAAGTTGAGAAGTACACAAATATATAATGCATTCATATCCATTTTAATTCAGTAGACAGTAAGTTGCACACTCTTAGTTAACCTCAAAAGTTTGTAAACATCAATTTATTTTATCGAAACAAAACCAGAACAGAATACGTATATATCATTGTATATTTTCAGCTGGCCTGAAGATGATAATTGCCGAAATCGATCGCCAAAGATTATAAAAATTTATTTACAAAAATAGTGTGTTTTAATTACATCCCTCTATTTAATCATAGGACATACTATGGAAGAATTTATTTCTAAAATTGAAAAATTGGAATTATCCAATATCTTCCAACACCTGAAGTATACAATGGATAAAAGACATCGTGTCAACAATCATATACACTTTCTCCACGAATGCAAAATAAATGAAGTAACACCAAAATTCTTGACCTTCAAAATACCAACTAAATTTAATAGAAGTCAAATACAAACAACACTTCTTAAAAAAGAAATCAAAAGACAATATCAACAGTCCGGAATGATCGATATGAAACTAAAATTTTTCCACCACTACCTCAATAAATATTTGCATACTATCGAATATCAAAACTTAATTGAAAAACTAGAAGAGGATATATTCTATTCAAACTATGAGGCAGACAGAAAGAGAAGAGCAAAGCTGCGGAAACTAATTGAAGATAAGAACACACTCATAAAGTCCCAAACGAGAACCGGCGGACGAGAACCAGAAACAACAACACCAAGCTCACATACATTTCACGACAAATTCTCTAATCTCTCAGGGATAACTTTGGATGAGGATGAATTGAGAGTATTGAACATAGGACAGAAATTCGCACCAATCCCCAGAACAATGAATGTCTACAAAACTGCAGTTGATCTAGAAGTAAAAATCAGGGGTAATCCAGAATATCACACAATGGCTAACAAATTGGCAGAAGATCTAAAAATATATAAAAATAGAAAGGTAAGAGCGTGCAACCATGAACAATTTAAAGATAATGAACATTTACAAAAAACTATGAAATCAATTCAAAAAAGGTTAACCGATAACGATCTTATATTAACAAAAGGTGACAAAAATGCGGGGCTAGTACTATTAGAAAAGAAATTATACATTGAAAAAACATTAACATTTTTCGAAGAAAATAATATAGTAAAGTGTAAAAACAATCCCTTACAAAAATATAGCACTAAAGTCAACAACACACTAAAAATGACTCTTCCAACATTACAGAAATTCAATGAAACAATTCACACCATGAAAGAAAAGAATCCACAACTCCCGAAAGTATACAGTACGATTAAACTTCACAAACCAAACAAAAGCATAAGACCAATCACATCCGCAATAGGTTCACCAAGTCACAAGATCTCAAAATTCATTAATAAAATGTTCAACAAAAAACTAAAATATAAATCAAACTATTCCATAAAAGATTCAACAGAACATATTAAACATTTACAATCTCTCGAACTTGAACCGAATAAAACTTATAAGATCATATCATTTGACATAATAAACCTCTATACTAACATTCCCATAGACGAGTCCCTCTCATTATTAGAAGAACAATTAATAAAATACGCCCATAATGATGAATTAAATTTAGATGATGCAGACATAGAAAACATAATGAAACTTAGTCAACTAATAACAGAACAAAACTTCTTCATATTTGACGAAATAATATACCTAATGAAAGACGGTTTACCAATGGGCTCACCATCTAGCGGACTAATAGCAGACGTATATGTAGATCATGTAGAAGAACAGATAATGCTCCTACCTTGTAATACTCATATTATAACCTGGAAAAGATTTGTAGATGACATCTTTTGTCTATGGTCAGGAACAGACAAAGAACTGGAAAACTTTCTTACAGATATTAATTCAAGATTCAAGATTAAATTCACAATAGAGCATTCGATATCAAACTCCTTAAACTTCTTAGATTTAAATATAACAATGAATAAAGATAATCAATTTTCCTTCAACATCTACAGAAAACCAACACAAACAGAATCAATTATACCATTTAGCTCCTATGATGCACCCACTATGAAAAGAGCCGCTTTTAGATTTTTGTTCCACAGACTGCTAAACGTCCCACTATCCCAAGAAAACTATAAAAAAGAAATGGACATTATATATCAGATAGGACGAAACAATCAATATCCGAAACAATTCATAGATGAAATTTTTGTTTCAATGAAAAGAAAGATGATAATGAATAAAATCTACCCCCACACATCAGTTGAAAAACATTTTGTATCGACGCCATATTATAAAGAACTCAATGAAAAAATGGATACAACTTTGAAAGACTACAATTATACTTTAACAAATAAACGACATAAAACTCTAGCAGATATATTAGTCAATAATAAAACAAAATACAAACAGGAACAGCTCAGCGGAATTTATGAAATAACTTGTACGAATTGCCCTTCATATTACATAGGAATGACCACTCGAAATGTAGAAAAGAGATTTAAGGAACACAAGAAAAATCAACCCCGATCTGCTCTAGGATCACATATAGACGACACTAAGCATAATATTACATTTGACAACTTAAAAGTACTACACAAAGAGGATAATTATTATAAAATGGTATTACTCGAACAACTTGAGATACACAAAAATAGAGATGATCCATTTCTATTAAATGATAACATAGAATTTAATGGAAGGAACATTTTCAAGCTCATTGATACATAAAAAGAACAGAAATTCACAATCTTTCCTGCCACCGAAATAATATCAAAATTTGACAGTATTCACATTCGCTTTTCACCTCTCCCACAATTGGATGACATTCCAACAAGTAAACACACCAAGACTCTCCACTTAATTACAATATAATATATCGACTAAATAATAAAAAATAGAACATTAATAAAGTTGAGAAGTACACAAATATATAATACATTCATATCCATTTTAATTCAGTAGACAGTAAGTTGCACACTCTTAGTTAACCTCAAAAGTTTGTAAACATCAATTTATTTTATCGAAACAAAACCAGAACAGAATACGTATATATCATTGTATATTTTCAGCTGGCCTGAAGATGATAATTGCCGAAATCGATCGCCAAAGATTATAAAAATTTATTTACAAAAATAGTGTGTTTTAATTACATCCCTCTATTTAATACTTACTCCTCCTTGTTTCTACAGTTCATAAGGAATGTTGTCTGGACCCGTAGTTTTCCGGTTCTTGAGATGTTTCATTCCGTTCATCACTTCTTCTGTTGTAACCCGCTTGTTCTCTTCCAAGCTTAGTGCATATTCTCGCCACAAATTTTTTGTCCTTTCTGGTCGCTGGTCGTTATTCTGGTGCAAACTTGTGAAGTACTCTTTCCATTTATCCGCGGTGATGTTATGTATTTGTAGTGTCTCATTTACTTCCTTTTTCGCGGCTCAGAGCATTTTCCATATGCGCTTTTGAGTTCCACATAGGTCATTTTTCATCTCTCGACTAAAGTTCTCCCAGTGTTCTCTCTTTATCTCTCTAATTCTATTATTGACTCTGTTCCTAATTTCTGTGTACTTTAGATAGTTTCTCGGCGTCTTGTTATTTATGTAGGTTAGATGTGCTTCCTTATTTTCTTGTGCCAGATTTTTTACTTTCGATGTGAACCAGGGCTTCTCTCTACGCTGATGTGAGGTTACCTTGATTGTTCTCTTCCCCAGCGCTTCTTCGTCTGCTTCATTTATGTTCTTTAGGAGTATTTTCCATGCCTCGTTTACCGTATGTTGGTCACCGATTGATGTCTCCTCCATTTTGGCCGTCAATCGTCTCCTATATAAGTCGAGTATGCTCTCTGTTTTTAGGGATTCGACGTTGAACTTTGTTACTGAATCGTGTTGTTTGTCCGCTTTTGTTGGTCTTTTCATTCCAAATATTACACCTAGCACCAAACTGTGGTCAGACCATATATTTGCCGATGTTAATGATCTAATATCTACCACTTGTTCTGGTACAATTGCTCTATTCGTTAGGATGTAGTCTATTGTAGAAGTTACACCCCTGCTTCCACGGAAAGTAATCTTATGTTGAGGTTCATGACGAAAATATGTGTTGTTGATTCTTAGCTCGTTGTAGGTGCAGAAGTCGATGAGCAACTCTCCCCGGTCATTTATGATTTCATCGTTGAACACGTTCTTTATTCCTGGAATCACCTCGTTACCCACTTTTCCGTTCATATCTCCCATGATGATAATTTGGTCTTGCTTGGGTATCTTATCATCTGTTAATTGCAATTGCTCATAGAAGTCAAGGGCCTCCAGTGTTCGCTTTACAGTATCCGGTGCATAAACTGATATTATGTGTATGAAGTGGTTTTCCAGTTTCAGACTGATTTTTAGTATTCTATCGCTCCGATATTCGATGTCATTGATGATGTTCTGATATTTGTGATCTATGAGTACTCCCTTTTGATTACGTAGGGTAGGTCGCTAGCCTCGCCCTACAACCCTCCTCCTTTATCCGGGCTTGGGACCGGCAGTGGCAGCTATTGGGCTACTCAATCCACCCAACAACTACCACAGGCGGAGTAAATATGGCGTTACTTGTGATATTGAAAATTTCTTCATCTGTTTTTCTGTTGAATTTTATTATTCGGAGATTGTATTTGGCTGAGTTAGCTTTTGAAAAAAATTTTTTTTCGCTATGTTAAACCTCTCAAGATTTCTAACACGAAATGTGGAATTATATAGTAGCAGTTTAATTTAATTGTGAGAACACTGAAAAAATTTTGTCATGAGGCAATGAAATGTACGAAACCTGCGATACTTTTTCTTTACAACTTCGAGAAATAATAATGGGTTGAAAAAATTTATGTATATTTTTTATAATTATCAATTGTTCATACTTCATATAGTTTTTGATATAGAAATAAATTAAAATATGTTTATCTTCTACAATTTTAATTTCAAAAAATTTTTCATTCAGAAAACTTTTAGAATTAAATTAATAACTAAAACAAGCACCGCTTACATTTAATACATTTAATCAAAACCCAATATATAATGTCAAATGGAATAAATAAACCAACAGATATACTAAAGTCATTAAAATTAATAAATAAATATTTAAAGGAGACAAAATTTTGTTTCTGGTCTTACCTTTAAGAACACCAATTGCCTTTTAAAAACATGAACACACTTGAAGGACTTCTCAGAGAATATAATTTATTTGAAATATTTAATATATTTAAATATTCGAATGAGTTAATTCAGAAATGTCTCAAAACATGCACGATATATTCAAAAAATAAATATAATTCTAAGCAATCCCTTCTGCGGTCCTAAATAAATCTCATTATGGAATGTCAATGAATTTAAATAAACCTTAAAAATAACTCACACTGTTCTTTGATTTTGTTAGAACATAGATCAATCTTGAATTATAAAGTTGATCTGTGTTTCGAAACATTCATTTCTTTACACGTGGTGCGTTGTTGATATAGGTTAGTTTTTTGATTTTGATATTTGGAATATTATTTAGGACCGAAGAAGGGATTGCTTAGAATTATATTTCTTTTTTGAAGATATAGTGCATGTTTTTAGAGATTTCTGAATTAACTTATTCGATTATTTAAATATATTGAATATTTCAAATAAATTATATTCATTGAGAAGTCCTTTGAGTGTGATCATGTTTTTAAAAGGCAATTGGTGTTCTTAAAGGTAAGATCAGAAACACAATTTTGTCTCCCTTAAATATTTATTTATTAATTTAAGTGACTTTCGTATATCTGTTGGTTTATTTATTCCATTTGACACTATACTACTCTGTCAAGAAAGTACCAGGAATTTTCAATTAAAACAACATTTTTACATTTAATCGTCAAAATTTATTGGGTCGCCTTCAAAATAGGCTCCATTTGCTCCAATACATCTATGCCAACGGCACTTTCAATTATCGAACCATTTTTTATAGGCGCTTTCCGGGATGGACTTCAGCTCTCGCGCCGAATTTTGTTTTATGGCTTTAATCGACTCGAAACGGGTGCCACGAAGGGGCAATTTCAGTTTTGGGAAGAGGAAAAAGTCGCAGGGAGCCAAATCCGGCGAATACGGTGGTTACTGAAGCACGTTTGTTGAGTTTTTGGCGAGAAAGTCAGTCACAATCGTAGCTCGGTGAGAAGGCGCGTTATCGTCATGCAAAATCCATGAAATGTTCGCCCACAAATTTGGCCGCTTCTTACGGATACGCTCACGCAAACGTTTCATAACGCCTAGGTAATACTCCTTGTTCACCGTCTGACCCTCTGGAATGAATTCGTAGTGCACCATGCCGCGGATATCGAAGAAAACAATGAGCATCACCTTCATTTTCGAGCGGCTTTGGCGTGGTTTTTTCGGTTTCGGCTCATTTTTTGCCATCCATTCCGATGATTGCTGGCTTGTTTGCATATCGTACTCGTAGACCCAGGTCTCATCACCAGTTATAATGCGTTCCATGAATGTAGAATCGGAATTACAGCGATCCAGCATGTCTGAAGCAACCTGTTCGCGATGACGTTTTTGAAGAAAATTCAGGTCTTTCGGTACGAGTCGTGCGGCCACCTTTCTTATGCCCAAAATATCGATCAAAATCGTACGTGCGGACTCGTGGGATATCTTAAGATCATGTGCTATCTCTCTCAAGCTGGTACGACGGTTTTCCAGCACCCTTTCCTTAATTTTATCGACGTTATCTTCGATCGAAGCCGTCGATGAGCGACCACTTCACGACCGTCCTTGAAGGCTCTGTACCACTGATATGCACGAGTTTTCTATAGAGCATTATCACCAAAGGCCTTTTGCAACATTTTCAATGCATCGGCACACGAAAATTCATTTGCAACACAAAACTTTAAACAAATTCTTTGCTCAACGTAATCACCCATAGTAAAAATCGGCACGCACTCTGACATCGACTGACGTAATCAGCTGTTGCAAACACACTAGTTGACAGATCCCGCTCAAGCTTGGCATAGTAATTAAGGACAGTGGTACCAACCTAGGAAAAAAATTTTTCACCTGCCTCATTGCCCCGACAGATTTAAATCGATAATTCCCGGTACTTTCTTGACAGAATGTATATCGAGTTTTGATTATATACGTCTATTAAATGTAAGCGGTGCTTGTTTTAGACATTAATTTAATTCTTAAAGTTTTTTGAATAAAAAATTTTTTGAAATTAAAATTGTAGAAGATAAACATATTATACTTTGTTTTGATATTCAAATTTTGTTATATTTCTTCTATCAAGTATATTTTGTGCTTTCCTTAATAAGGCAAATTAATTTGAGAATTTCAACACTCCTTGTTTCTGTGATCCTGGATCGAAAAATAAATGAGTTAGTTTTGTATATTCTAAATGGTGAGTGTACATTTATTACGAAGAAAATACATTTTCGTTCCAAAACATTCTTGTTCGACGAAAGTTATATTATGATTAGTTCATAATTCGTTAAAAAAAAACAATTAATTACAAAAATACAAAATTTTTGTGAAGAGAAAATTAATTTGGGTTACCAATAAAAATATTTCAGACAAATAGAAAAAACTGTGACATCCGCATTTAAAGTCATCTACGAGGAACTTCAGAACAATTTTTGTGTACTTCTAAAATTACGAAATATTTTGTTCTCAAGTTCCTTCTTGAAGACTTCATCCTCATTGAAAACCAGAAGTACGCTAGGTATTCTAAAATACTGTATTCTTGCTTGGGATGTGTCCATCATTCATTATTATTCTTCTCGACTTCAGGAATCACTTTAAACAAGTTTCTTCCGGAAAAATCAGTTTTCATACCTTCCTGGAAGAAATTCTTTCAGAAGAATCCTGAAGAAATTAATAACACAAAAGATATAAATAATCTAGATATTCAATCAAAAAATAATAAATATTCAATTGATAAAGAATTCAAATTGAATAAATTAAATTCAGTAAAAATACTTTATCTATAAATATTAAATAAAAGCTTATAATTAATATAACAAAAAATATTATTAATAATATAATCGATATATATAAAAATGAAACCCGTTTTCCGTTGTCACGACATAACATGAAAACGGTTTGACCGATTTGGATGATTTTTTTTGGATTTTTCTAATACTCTGTACAAGGTTCTTACGGAAAAAAATATAAAGAAAATCTCTCAGAAAGATTGAAAAATATACATTAAATTTTGAATATTTTAAAAAACGCGCGTAACGAATGTCAACGTCATTTAATTTAAAACAAAAAATCTGTGGTAATGTGTGACACCACATCGATAACCGCGCTGACAAAAGTCAACGTCATTCAATTTAAAACAAAAAAATCTGTGGTAATCTGTGACAACACATCCATAAACGCGCTAACAATAATTTTATTAAGTTTTTGATAAAGTTCGTTTTGTTTTAATGACTAAGAAGTTTTTTGTTTGCTAATAAGTGTTTGTTAATCACGGTAAGTTCACTTCACTTCATATCGATTTTTGGTGACTGCACAATATTACAATTTTGCATGGTTATACAGAAAATATATTTTCAGTTGGATTTTCGTTTTTAACAATGTCACCAACCAGACGTACAGACTTAGGCCGCAGGACTCGAAGTACGGCAAGTCAAAGAAATATAAGAGCAAATCAAACTGAGGAACAACGCGAAGCGCGAAATGAACTTCAACGGAATCGAAATCAACATAGAAATGTTGTGCTTAATCCCCACAGAGCTGCATTCAGTTATAATGTTGCAATTGATTACAATTCAGAGAAAATTGTTGCTATTTGACTAATGAATATTGTGTGTCCACATTTCAATGCATTGAAATTCAAAAATGAAGCCCCTGGATTGTGTTGCGCCAGCGGCCAAGTCAAATTGACGCCATTGGTACCACCACCAGAGCCACTACATTCATTGGTTTCCGGAAATGGGCCAGATTCTAATAATTTTTTGACTCATATCCAGCAATACAATAATTGTTTTCAAATGACGTCATTTGGCGCAACAAAAGTTATTCGAGACAATTTTATACCTAATTTCAAGGTAAGTAAGTATAATGGCAAACAATTTTATTTAGTTATACAACCATGTAGCTGGTGCAAAATATGCTGGCCAGTGTTGTGTAGACGTGTTTATTTTGTAAACAATAAGTCAAATACATAATAATAGTCTAAAACCCAATGACTTAATCAGCAACATTTTATAACATGTTGTATTTCATAATGGCATGAGCAAGGTGTCCCAATACTTGGTAAAGCCTACTACCTATAGCTGCCATGAAAGGCTGCTGTTCAATGTCAAGGTTTAAAGTAGTTTTAATTGGAAATGATCTAAAGTATTGTGGCAGTATTTTGCGAGCCACATGGTGGTACAAACAATTTGCTATACAATTACCTAAATACATATTTATATTCTTGCAGATTCAGGGTCAAATATATCATAGAACAGGTTCCTTATTGGCAGTGCCTGATGAAGACTATAAATTTTTGCAAATATATTTTATGGGCAATTCAGCAAGAGAAGTCGATCAGCGTTGCGCACACAACAACTCAGTCAAAAGATCCATTGTGGAACAACTTCAAACATTTTTCCATCAACACAATGAATTAGTTGCATTATTCACAACTGCATTAGACCGCATGCCATCAGATAATCATAAAATTGTCATCAGAGCCGATAAGGCGCCTGCAGGACAACATGCTGGACGTTTTAATGCGCCAACAATTGATGAAGTGGCTATTGTCGTCGTAGGAGAAAATTTAGAAAACCGAGATATTGTTTTACATCGGCGGAACGATCAACTTCAGCGTGTGTCTGAAACACATCGATCTTATGATGCCTTACAATATATCCTATCCTATTTTGGCAAGGTGAAGACGGCTATCATTTTTCAATTAAGATGATAAATCCAGTTACAGGTAAATCTATATATATAAAAATGAAACCCGTTTTCCGTTGTCACGACATATAACAATGTATGTTTACTACATTAAAAAATATGTTTACTAACTTAAAATTTATATTATTAACACAAAAAATTATTTACAGGTGCTGAAACGAACAAAAAAGTTAGTTCAATGAATTATTATTCATATAGACTGATGGTTCGGCAAAATGAGGACAATCACATCTTAAAGTGTCGGCGTCTATTTCACCAATATGCTGTGGATATGTATGTGAAAGTTGGAACTGAACGATTGACATTTATCAGGTTGAACCAGGCAAAACTCCGTTCCGTGGAATACATTCATCTTCGGAATGCCATTAATGCTGATTGAAATGCACAGAGTGTTGGCAGAACAACTATTCTCCCAGCAACATACGTCGGAAGTCCGCGCCATATGCATGAATATGCGCAAGATACGATGTCCTATGTACGACATTATGGCACACCAGATTTGTTTATCACGTTCACATGCAATCCAAAGTGGACAGAAATTCAACAAGAATTATTTACTAGACAATCACCTATTGATCGCCACGATATCACTGCAAGGGTGTTCAAAATGAAATTAAAATCACTCATGGATTTCATTGTTAAGCATCGCGTGTTCGGCGAGACGCGCTGTTGGATGTACTCAGTTGAGTGGCAAAAACGCGGATTGCCACATGCACATATCCTCATTTGGTTGGTTGAGAGGATAAGACCAAATGAAATTGATAATGTGATATCATCAGAAATTCCCGATAATAATGGAGACCCACTGTTACATGAGGTTATTACAAAAAATATGATACATGGTCCATGTGGAATATTAAATCCCATTTCTCCGTGTATGGTTGAAGTAAAATGTTCAAAACGCAACCCAAAACAATTAGTAGCAGAAACTATTACTGGAAATGGAATATCCACTTTATCGCCGCCGATCCATTGATGACAATGGAAAGTCAACAATAGTCAAAGTAAATCGATAGGACATTGAAGTCGATAATCGTTGGGTTGTTCCGTTTTCGCCATTACTCTGCAAGGCATATAAAGCACACATAAACGTCGAATTTTGCCATTCAGTAAAATCTATCAAATACATTTGCGAGTATGTGAACAGAGGTAGTGACATGGCTGTCTTCGGAGTTGCTGCCGAAAATTCAAATGATGAAGTCACTCAATATAAAATGGGCCGCTATGTTAGTAGTAACGAAGGCATGTGGCGTATATTTTCGTTTCCTATACATGAACGACACCCTACTGTTGTTCACTTGGCCGTAAATTTGGAAAATGGTCAACGGGTATATTTTACAGATGCAAACGTATTACAACGAGTTGACAGGCCACCATCGACAACATTAACCAGCTTCTTTGAAATGTGCCAGAATGATGATTTTGCCAAAACGTTACTTTACTTCAAAATGCCAAGATATTATACCTGGAATCAATCATCAAAAAAATTTGAACGACGAAAACGAGGACAGCCAGTTCCAGGTTACCCACGAGTATTTTCCACCAATGCACTAGGCCGTCTTTATGCAGTCCATCCCAGTCAAGACGAGTGTTTTTATTTGCGTTTACTGTTAGTCAATGTTCGTGGTCCAACATCATTCCAACATCTGCGAACTGTTAATGGTGTATTGTGTGGCACATACAGAGAAGCCTGTCAACATTTGGGATTGTTAGAGAATGACACTCATTGGGACCACACTCTCGAAGATGCTGTGATTTCGTCGAATGCTAAACAAATACGAACATTATTTTCTATAAGTTTGTCTACATGCTTCCCATCAACACCGACTGATTTATGGCATAAATACAAAGATTATATGGCGGAAGATATATGGCATCAGATGCGTCTTAGAACATCGAATGCAGATTTGCAATGAACGAAGAAATTCACAATGAAGCATTAATTTTAATTGAGGACATGTGCTTGATGCTTACCAACAAAGTATTAACACAAATAGGAATGATAGCACCCAATCGCCCCATGCACGACTCATTTGATCAAGAATTGAGACGCGAAGCCCAATACGATTCCGAAACATTACAAGAAATGGTTGATAGAACAGTTCCCCTTTTAAATCAACAACAAAAATATGCCTACGATACGCTCATGATAGTAGTGAACGATGGATCTGGCGGATTTTATTCTTTAGATGCTCCCGGTGGAACTGGAAAAACTTTTTTGTTATCATTGATTTTGGCAACGATTCGATCGCAAAATGGAACTGCACTAGCCCTAGCTTCATCAAGTATTGCAGCTACGTTGTTGGAAGGCGGTCGAACAGCTCATTCAGCTCTCAAGCTGCCGTTGAACCTTCAAATTAATTAGACTCCAACTTGCAACCTTTCGAGGAATTCTGCGATGGCCAAAGTGCTGCAGCAAACCATATTGATCATTTGGGATGAATGTACGATGGCACACAAAAAATCTTTGGAGGCATTAGATCGCTCGATGCAAGATTTACGAAATAACAAAAAACAGTTTGGTGGTGCAATGATACTATTGGCAGGTGATTTTCGACAAATATTGCCAGTTGTTCCACGCTCAACGCTTGCTGATGAACCGAATGCATGTTTGAAGTCGTCCATTTTGTGAAAATACATTAAAACACTTAAATTGAGTATAAACATGAGAGTCGAATTGCAGGAAGACCAGTCTGGAGAAGTGTTTTCCAAACAACTGCTCGATATTGGTAATGGTATTATTGCTGTTGATACTTCATCTGGATACATCACATTCCCTACCAATTTCTGTAACTTTTGTGAATCAAAGACCGAACTCATGGAGATGGTTTTCCCAAAAATTGCTCAAAATTACGTAAATCACGTTTGGTTAAGCGAACGTGTTATATTGGCAGCAAAAAATGTTGATGTGAATGAAATGAATTTTCAGATTCAAGAGAAAATAGCTGGCGAATTGAAGAATTACAAATCAGTTGATTCCATTACTTATGAAGATGAAGTTGTCAGTTATCCAATAGAATTTTTAAATTCGCTGGAATTGCCCGGCTTACCACCTCATAATCTGCAATTAAAAATCGGATCAGTAATTATTATGTTACGGAAAATAAACCAGCCACGTCTGTGTAATGGCACCCGGCTTGCGGTGAAGAAATTATTGAACAATGTCATCGAAGCCACAATTTTGAAAGGGAAGTACAAAGGCGAAGATGTTTTAATCCCACGCATCCCTATGATACCGAACGATATGCCATTCAGCTTTAAACGTTTACAGTTTCCAGTGCGGCTTGCATTTGCAATGTCAATAAATAAATCGCAAGGGCAGTCGCTAAGTGTATGTGGCATCAACTTAGAAAATCCATGTTTTTCACATGGCCAATTATATGTCGCCTGTTCCCGTGTCGGAAAACCATCAACATTATTTATTTACGCGCCAGAACATAAAACTAAAAATATAGTTTATCAAAAAGCATTAGAATAGAGAGAAGCAGTGAAGGGTATAGAGGCTATTAGTTGCTTTCTAGAGCGCGCGTGGTGTTGAGCTCAGTGTTTACTTCAAAATGCAAAGTTGTTCAATAGTGATTTGTAAAAATATGAGTGAAATTGAACCCTATGGAATAAACACTATTATGAAAATATATATGTTGTTTTTTATTTAATAAAAATTAGTAAAGTCCTCAGGTATGGCGAGACCAGGGAAATAAGGATTCATTTTTATATGGAGGATATTATAGATTCCAGTTCAAATTGAATACGTACTCATACATAAAATAGGTCAGCTATACAAAATAAAGTAGTGCATCAAAGCTACGCTAAGGCGGTACGAAGTTCGCCGGGTCAGCTAGTTAAATATAAATTTAAAATTAAAATTATTCAAAATTAATAATAATTTCTTTAATTCCACAAATCGATATATTAAATAAACTATTCAAATAAATATAAAAATAATCTCTTTTTAATAAAATCAAATTTAATGGAAACCAATGCATTAAAATTAAATTTAATTCACGAAATGAAATATTAAAAAAATTAAATATTCCACTAATACACAAACCATGCTGACTATAAGAATATAAATATAAACAATAAGCAGCTCTAAAAAAAGAGATTAAAATTAAAAATAATATTCTATAATGAGAATAACCAATTAATCTATTAATTAATATAATTTCACCTAATAAATTTAAAGAAGGAGGAGCAGCTGTATTTCTAATTAATAATAAAAATCATCATTAAGAAATTAAAGGTTTAATATTTATTGTACCTTTATTTATATAAATTCTACGTCTCATAAATCGCTCATAATTTAAATTTACTAATACAAATAAACCTGGAGAACATAGCCCATGGGCTAATATTATAACTAAAGCCCCTACTATTCCTCAAACTCTTAATGTTATTGAACCCCCCAACAATAAACCCATGTGAACTACTGATGAATAAGCAATTAAAGATTTTGAATCTCTCTGACGTAAACAAGTTAAAGAAATAATTACTTCTTCTAATGAAGATAAATTAATAAAATAATATTATTCTTCACCCCTAAAAGTATAAATATTTGTAAAAATGGTATTAAACCGTAACTTCCTAATTTTAATATAATACCTGCTAAAATTATTGATCCTGCAACTGAAGCTTCAACATGAGCTTTAGGAAGTCAAAGATGAAATATAAATAAAGGCAATTTAACTAAAAATACTATTAATATTATAAAATATAAAATAACTCTAGAAAAATGACAAACTAAAAAATTTAAATTTAAGCAATGAAATTTTCAATAATAAAAAAAATTAATAATAACATAGGTAAAGAAGCTACAATAGTATAAAAAATATATAAACCTGCTTGAATTCGTTCAGGTTTATAACCTCAACCTATAATTATAATTGAAATAGGAATTAATCTTGATTCAAAAAAAATAAAATATAAACATATTTATTGGAAAAAAAAGTTGAAATTGAAAATAAAAATAAAAGAACTAATAAAATTAAAAATAATTCACAATAATCATTTAATTTAAATAATTTTTCTCTAGCTATGATAATAAGAAATAAAATACATATTCTCAGTAAAACTAAAAAATAAGACAAAAAATCAAAACCTAAAAAATAAGAAATATTTCTATAAAATAAAAAAATATTTTTTATTATAAATATAAACCTATACAAAACTTCTAAATTTTTAATTAATCAATATTTCTTTGAAAAACATAAAGGAATTATAAAAATATAGAAAAATACGATTATCATAAAACATTTAAAGAACAAAAATAGTCATTTCCATAACAACGAATTATAGCAACTAACAAAGCTAATCCTAAAACTCTTTCACAAACTCTAAAAGTTAACATGATTAAAACAAAATATAATTCATAATTATAACTTTTTATATAAATATATATATATATATATATATAAAACTAAAATTACAAACCCTATTCTCAATAAAACAGTTAAATAATGTTTTCGATTCAAAGAAAATCTAGAAATTCAAATTATAAAAATATAAAAATAATAAATTATCATTTTAATAATATAATAAAAATATTGGTCTTGTAAACCAAAAATAAGAATTAATTCTCTTAAAATATCAGAGGAAAATTAATATCTTTAATCTCCAAAATTAATATTCTAAATTAAACTACCCAATGAAATATTCTTATTATTAATAACCTCAACCTTAATAATTTTATTAAAACATCCTTTATCAATAGGATTTTTAATTTTAATTCACACTATTGTAACATGTTTAATCTTAGGAATAATAAGATCAAATTTTTGATTTTCTTATATTTTAATTCTTGTATTACTTGGAGGATTATTATTATTATTCATTTATATAGCAAGAATTGCTTCAAATGAGAAATTTAATTATAATAATATTGTATATATAATAATAATATTAATATTTTTTATATATATTTATATACAAACTAATAATTTTTATTTGAATCAATGTAATTTAAATAATGAATTAACTTATAATATTATAAATAAAGAAAATTTTAAATTTAATATATCCAAATTTTTAAATTTCCCAAATTCAAACATTTTTATTATTGCAATTTTCTATTTATTAGTAACTATAATTGCTATTGTAAAAATTACTAAATTAAATTTTGGACCACTAAAACAAAACAAATATGGAAATACCTATTCGTAAAAAAAACTCAATAATAAATATTTTATATAATGCATTAATCGATCTTCCTACTCCATCTAATATTTCTTTAATATGAAATTTAGGATCTTTATTAGGATTATGTTTAATTATTCAAATTATTACAGGATTATCTTCAACTATACATTATTGTGCCAATATTGAATTAGCTTTTAATAGAGTTTCCCATATTTGCCGAGATGTTAATCTAGGTTGACTAATTCGTAATATACATGCAAATGGAGCATCAATATTTTTTGTTTGTTTATATATTCATGTAGGACGTGGTCTTTATTATGGTTCTTATAATCTTTTTAATACCTGAATTACAGGAACAACAATTCTTCTATTAACTATAGCTACTGCTTTCCTTGGTTATGTTCTACCTTGAGGACAAATATCATTTTGAGGAGCAACAGTAATTACTAATCTTTTATCAGCAATTCCTTACTTAGGAAATTCGATTGTTATTTGACTATGAGGAGGATTTGCTGTAAGAAATGCAACTTTAATACGATTTTATTCATTTCATTTTATTTTACCTTTCATTATTTCTGCTTTAGTAATAATCCATTTATTATTTTTACATAATACTGGATCTAATAACCCTTTAGGAACTGATTCTAATTCAGATAAAATTTCTTTTCACCCTTATTTCTCACTTAAAGATATTTTTGGATTTTTAATGATAATTTTATTTTCAATAAATATTATTATTTTAAATCCTTATATTTTAGGAGATCCAGATAATTTTATTCCTGCCAATCCTTTATCTACTCCTGTTCATATTCAACCAGAATGATAGCTTTTATTTGCTTATGCTATTCTACGTTCAATTCCTAATAAATTAGGAGGAGTAATTACCTTATTTATATCAATTGCCATTTTATATTTTTTACCATTTATTAACAAAAAAGTTATTAAAAACAATAGATTCTACATAATCAATTAATTTATATTTTGAATTTTTATTGTAATTATTATTCTTTTAACATGAATTGGAGCTAAACTTGTAGAAGCTCCTTATATCTTAATAGGACAAATTTTAATTACCATTGTCGAGAAACATATAATTCAAAATGACAGAATCGTACCAAATACCAACTAAGTTTTTTAGAATCAAGAATATGTTTATGGAAATACCCATTCATTCCCTTTCGATATGAATCATTAATCATTACATATAAAATTTGATTATCAAAACAGATTTAATCTGTTAGTCTTCTACAATTTTAATTTCAAAAAAATTTTTATTCAAAAATTTTTTAGAATTGAATTAATATCTGCAATAAGCATTCCTTATTATTAATGAACGTATATAATCAAAACTCAATATATAATGTCAAATGGAATAAATAAACCAACAGATATAAAAAGTCATTGAAATTGATAAATAAATATTTAAACGAGACAGAATTTTGTTTCTGATCTAACCTTTTAGAACACCAATTGCCTTTTAAAAACATGAGCACAACTTAAGGACTTCTCAAAAAATATAATTTATTTGAAATATTCAATATATTAAAATATTCGAATAAGTTAATTCAGAAACCTCTCAAAATATGCACTATATCTTCAAAAAATAAATATAATTCTAGGTAATCTCTTCATCGGTCCAAAATAATATTCCAAATATCAAAATCAAATAACTGTCACTATATCTCAACTTACACGTGTTAAGGATGATTGCTTCAAACAGACTAACTTTAAAATTCAATATGGTCTATGTTCTAACAAAATCACAGAGCAGTGTAAGGTTTGAAGCATTGATTTTGATATTTGGAATATTATGTTGGACCGATGAAGAGATTACGTAAAATTATATTTGTTTTTTGAAGATATAGTGCATGTTTTGAGAGATTTCTGAATTAATTTATTCGAATATTTAAATATATTAAATATTTCAAATAAATTATATTCTTTGAGAAGTCCTTTAAGTATGTTCATGTTTGAAATATTATTTTTGACCGATGAAGAGATTACCGAGAATTATTTTTTTTTGAAGATATAGTGCATGTTTTGAGAGATTTCTGAATTAACTTATTCAAATATTTGAATATATTTAATATTTCAAATAAATTATATTCTTTGAGAAGTCCTCAAGTTGTGTTCATGTTTTTAAAAGTCAGTTGGTGTTCTTGAAGGTAAGATCAGAAACAAAATTTTGTCTCCCTCAAATATTTATATTATTCATTAATTTTAATGACTTTTTATATCTGTTGGTTTATTTACTCCATTTGATATTATATATCGATTTCTGATTATATACGTCTGTTAAATATAAGCGGTGCTTATTGTAGACATTAATATAATTCTAAAAGTTTTTTGAATAAAAATTAAAATTGTAGAAGACTAACAGATTAAATCTGTTTTGATATTCAAATTTTGTTATATTTCTTCTATCAAGTAAAACGCCTTTTTCTATTTTATCATTACATATTAGGTATGAATCATAAGTGAAGGAATATTCGAATAATTCTTACGCACTTTATGATAAAATCAACCTTTTACGAATATAAAATGTTTGAGTACAAGTTACATTTCTGAATTTCTTGCACAAATGATGGATGCCCAATATGTACCTATACTGCAAATTTTAGCAGAATATGCTGAACAGTTCCAGTACCATCGATATTTCAATTTTTCTCATGATATAATCTTCTCAGTAAGAAGAGTAGTAGCGAATGTTAGTACTCAGACGAGCTATTTTAATTTAGTGAGAATTAGATTATATATCGAACATAAATATTGAATTGAAGAATTTATATGAAAAAATTTAAATGAAAAAATATATATACATAATATAATTATATTATTAATTTTTTTCCTATTTCGGTGATGGTGATTGGGTCAAGATTGAAAGTACAATAAATATTGAAAGACACTTGCTTATAAGTTGAGAATTATTTTACTGTTTAAGAAGACGAATTTTTCTGAAAACTCTAGAAAGAGATGAAGTTAAATGTTATTAACAAATGAGGTTAAAACTTTCCATTCCAAATCATTCAAAATTCGAAGAACTTGATACGAGAAGGAAGTTTAAGGTGGAGTCCATGCGAATCCGTTTCATCTCCTGGTAAGAAAGAACACACCTTCAAAAACGTCCTGTATGCATGGATTAAATAACTAAAGTAGTTGATATCTTAAATTATATTCTACTGATTAATCAACTCATCTCCAATAGCCTCCATCAAGAAAAAATCCGTTTGAATAGTCATTCGATATTCGTCCTACAAAAGTCGAACAAATTCAGCTCAGCAAATAACGAAAGAACGATCTGTCTTATCGATTTTCGCAACATAACAAGTTTTCCGCAGACTATTTATTCTATACTTTTGGGGCGGCCGAAAAGGGAGCGTGGAGTCGCGGCATCGGAGTAAACAAGGCATTAAATCAGGGAAAGTGCCATAATATCCGACTGAATAATGACGAGAGCTCTGCAATTCACCAATTTCCAGACATTTTGTTTCTTTGCCAGTTGCCGCTAATGTAGAATACGTACCCCGGCGATGTGTTGGAAATATTATTATTCTATTGTGATTACAGTTTTTGCATAATAATCTCTGTAAATTTGCAATTAGTTCATTGAAAATTAAATTTCAATGTGATCGAAATTTGAATACCAAAACAGATTGAATTTGTTAGTCTCCTACAATTTTAATTTCAAACAATTTTATTCAAAAAACTATTAGAATTAAATTAATGTCTAAAATAAGCACCGCTTACGTTTAGTAGACGTTTATAACCAAAATTCAATATATACTGTCAAATGGAATAAATAAACCAACAGATATAAGATAGTCATTAAAATTAATAAATAAATATTTAAAGGAGACAAAATTTTGTTTCTGATTTTACCTTTAAGAACACCAATTGCTTTTTAAAAACATGAACACAACTTAAGGACTTCTCAAAAAATATAATTTACTTGAAATATTTAATATATTTAAATATTCGAATAAGTTAATTCAGAAATCTATCAAAACATGCACTATATCTTCAAAAAACAATATTGAATTGTATCAGTCCTTACTTGATGAAAATCCATATTAAATAATTTGAAATAAGGTTATTCTGATTTTCACAAATTTTTATTGTTAAACTCACAACAATTGTTTCGCTATCACAGTAGCATCATCAGGCAAGATCACATTTTGAATAACTCGTTATTCAAAATGTGATCTTGCGTTATGACATGGGACCTAGCCGTTATGAAACATTTGCGTGAGCGTATCCGTAAGAAGCGGCCAAATTTGTGGGCTCATGGATTTTGCATGACGATAACGCGCCTTCTCACCGAGCTACGATTGTGACGGACTTTCTCGCCAAAAACTCAACAAACGTGCTTCAGCAACCACCGTATTTGCAGGATTTGGCTCCCTGCGACTTTTTCCTCTTCCCAAAACTAAAATTGCCCTTCGTGGCATCCGTTTTGAGTCGATTGAAGCCATAAAACAAAATTCGGCGAGAGAGCTAAAGTCCATCCCGGAAAGCGCCTATAAAAAATGTTTCGATAATTGGAAGTGCCGTTGTCATAGATGTATTGGAGCAAATGGAGCCTATTTTGAAGGCGACCCAATAAATTTTGACGATTAAATGTAAAAATGTTGTTTTAATTGAAAATTCCCGGTACTTTCTTGACAGGGTAGTATATCAGGGGAAGTGGATTACACTCTATTCAGTTTTATAACTTCAGTGTTCAGCGTTATTTTTTCTCAGATTTCTTCAAGAATTTGAACTGAAGATAACTTAGGGTTAACAAATAATTATGATAATTCGAAATAAATCAAATGAAAATAATATGGATGGTATGAATCTACAGAAATACATATGTTAGTGAATATGGTTGTTCGGAAAACAGCTAATTAAAATTATTATTATGATTATTATTATTATTATCCTGATATTCCTAGATCTTCTGTGAAGATCCCTCAGAAGCCTTTTCAGCTTGTGCGAGTAAGAAGTTCAGTTGTGTTCTGGGTAGGCTTTGTTACTGCGATCTTGCGCCACTTTAGGTCACAGCACTGTTAATTTTTGACCCAACAGTAAAATGGTGACAGACACCCGTCCAACTAGAAAATTTCTTTTCTACCTGAACAGGCTTCGAACTGGACCTCCCGGATACGAACCCGATGCTCTCCCGCTGAGCTATCCACACACATTCGTTAAAAAATATGAATTTGATAGCACTAAATATGTTATTTTCTAATTAATTCTTCCTCGAATTTGAGTTTGATGAGAATATTGCTCTAGTATTTCAGAGCTGACAGAGAAATAAGTCAATTTATGAATTAATCAAAAATTACTCACCCTGAAATTAAATTCACTCAGGAATATAATCAAATGAAAATAATAATTTTGGAATGCTTTAACTTATAATTCAGTATTAAAATTGAAATACAATAACGAATATGAGCATGGTAAATAAGAAGTTTTTCGAATCGGGACAATGTGACTTTCCTCTGAGTTCCAAAACTCAAATATAGCCGAACAGATTTTATTTATCTGGTTATTTTTATGTTACTACGATATTACCTGGACTCACGTTCACAGTAGACTGTTTTTTTTAATGATACTGTGAAAATATCATTCATTCTGATTAAAAAAGTTATGGTGAAAGTTTGAGCCGTTAATAATAATATTAAGGGTTGTATCGTTACGACACTTGGTTTTTTAACAGTTATCGCATTTTTTCACTCAAACCTCATCAATTATTGATCTGAAAAATCTGAGCGATGCGTATATTCAAAGGAAATTAAATTCCCCACAAAAAAGCTCTCTTTGTAAATTAATGTAAAACAAGCCGTTTGCTTGTTAACGTGCCTTAAACATTGATTAATTTTTTCAATCCTGCGTTTCGATTTTGCATTTTTGTAACTACCAGAAATATCAATATTATTATGGTTCAAAATACGTAGTTCAAAGGAAATTTAATACTCTACAAAAAAAGTTTCCCAACATTTTTCATTAATTTCACTCCTTCCAAAGTTATTCGACGTTGAAGTTAAATTCGAAAGTAATTTATGGTTTTTTTCGCGTTACACTTGATTTATTCCACTTGATTGAAAAATTTTTCACTTAAATATTGAAAGTAACTTTTTTGTGTTGGACCACTAAACTTTTTTCTATAAAATCACAATTTATTAATGTATTATTTTGCTTTTTAACGATTATTTATATACATAAAATCATTTTTAATTTATTTGACCGACTTTAATAGTACAAAAAAGTTGGTTTATTAATCATAAGATATTTATTTGTGTAGAGACAGAGTTTTATTTATAGAAAAAAATTGAATAATAAGTCAAAACAAATAGAAGTAATAAAAGAAATAAGAAATCATTTAATTTTCACTTATAATTAATTTCACAAAAAAAAACTCATATTGTTTTAATTATAATCAAGTCATGGAGAATGATCAATTGAAAAAGTAACTACTAATGAAATTACTTTTACTACAATTTGGAAAGATTTTTCGATGTTCACTCAGGGCTAGCAACAAATATTGAAGTCGTTCTTCGTTTTTAGTGAGACACTTATTGTAATCTTCATTTAATGATAGACCACGCTCAGCAACATCATTGACGACAGCTACTTTTCCGAAAAATTGCTTACACTCTTGAAAACTATCATTATGGGGCCAATTGCTTATATCTTCATCAATAAAATCTTTCGGAAAATCAAATTCTTTAAATATGGTGAGCGATTCGACAGAAATGAAGTTACTGATTTTTTTTTCTAGCAATTAATCTGAATCGCTTGTTACTTTATATTTTCTGGTTTTAGTATTTGAAGATTTTTTATTTATCAGGTTTTCAATCATTTTCTTCTTCACTGTCAAGTCAATAGAATCATCAAATAAAGACATTATGGCTAATTGATCACTCAAATACCATAAATGTTTCACCATTTTCTTGAAAGCAGCTTGCGATACAGTCAAGTTTATTTTTTTATATAATATCAATTGTTGCATCAAAGTCAGATCATTATTTGGAGCCGAGACTGCCGAGGGTGAAGTAAACCAAGCTTTTATATATAATAAGTTGTAACAATGAAAATACAAATATGACGAAGATTATTCAATTCAAGAGCTGTCATTTTGAACTCTGCTCGAAAAATAAACATTTTTATACAATAAATCGCCTTAGATATCCAACGAGCGTGACTCGTGTATTATCAGAGTTAGTTAAATACATTAAAAATGATTTTATGTATATAACTAATCGTTAAATACCAAAATAGTACCTTAATAAATTATGATTTTATAGAAAAAAGTTTAGTGGTCCAACAGAAAAAAGATACTTTCAATATTTAAGTGATAAGTTTTTCGATCATGTGGAAAAAATCAAGTGTAACGCGAAAAAAACGATAAATTACTTTTGAATTCAACTTCAACGTTGAATAACTTTGGAAGGAGAGAAATTATTGAAAAATGTTAGGAAACTTTTTTTGTAGAGTATTAAATATCCTTTCAAATACCTATTTTGTACCATAAAAATATTGATATTTCTGTTAGTTACAAAAATGCAAAATCGAAACGCAAAATTGAAAAAATTATTCAATGTTTAAGGCACGAAAATAAGCAAACGGCTTACTTCACATTAATTTACAAAGAGACCTTTTTTGTAGGGAATTTAATTTCCTTTGGAAATGTGCATCGCATAAATTTTTGAGATCAATAATAGACGAGGTTTGAGTGAAAAAATTCGATTACTGTTAAAAAACCAAGAGTCGTAACGATACACCCCTTAATACTATTATTAAGGGCTCAAACTTTCACGATAATGTTTTTTATCATCATGAATGATATTTTCACAGTGTCATTAAAAAAAAATAGTCGTTTTTGTTGGCCCAGTCTAGTCCACAGCCTCATAAGAGTGTATTTTATAGATTTTCTTTTCAACTTTGCCACTATTTGAGTTATATATGGGCAAGTTTCTGAAAAGTTCTGATTTCCCAGCCCACTTCGTTGATTGCTCCTTATGGATTTAAATTGTTGAATTCTTGATTGATATTTGGGATTTTTTCATTCACAACACTCAGATTAAGTATTTTTTTATCCTATTTGCATTTACAATAATTTCAATTTATTTTTAAGTTTCGGAACTGGATTATTGACGATGGATTATATAATCAGAGCGACGTGTTCGGTCTTTGGAGTACCTTAATACTGATTCTATCGCGACCGTCTTGGCCTTTTATAGTTTTTTCGAAAAATTGAATTTCAAAGCTTAATAGTTTCTGTCAAACTTATTGAATACTGCAGCTTTCGATGATTTTACAAAATTTGCTCTTTTTCTAGGTTAAAAATTATCCTAAATATTCAATCTATTTTTTTGTTGATAATTTGGTATTACTTTTATGGAAATTGGTTGAGTTTAAATACTTATTTTCATACGAAGAGTTCTAATGTCTTTTACTGAATATTATTTATGAAATTGATTAAATTTGTTTAGCTTAGATGCTATTACAATTCTGTTGATACCTAAACATCTTGAAGGATATCTCTTACCTTAATAATTTCAAAATATCTGACGTAGATACTATGTTTTTCTTAATTAATTGAATTTTGATTAAATTTGTCTTATTTACATCTTTGTGGTGGGTTATATTCAATTAAGCTTATTCTGTGCCAATAATTTCATTGAAGTCTATATATAATTCAGTATAGTAATAAATCATTTCAACAATTTTCTTCATAAGTTCAAACTAGATATATAAATTAAAATAACTTTTATTAAGTGCAACTTTGGCTTTCTTAAACATTTTATCTTTATCAATTGAATGCTCTCCGTGAGTTCTATTCAAGATTTCCAGAAGGATTTTTCTTTATTTTAGACTATCGTTCAAAGAATTTTCACTCGAGTAGTGGTGATGTACTCAGAATATGCTTTTTCTTCAAAATTTTGGATTGTGAGTATGTTTATAAATTTAATTATCTATATTTCTGAATGAATGAATATAATTTAATCAATTTAATATCATTACACTCTAACGAGTCAACACATATATAACGGTGAGTCTTTTCCTTGAATTTTATTTATTTCCCCAATCTGAGTTTTTGAATAATGATCATTTGTAACTAACACCTTTTTAAAGTGTAATACATGAAATCGATGACACTACCTGTAGTGAACCTGTGAGTACCGAACTGTTCTTGAACATCGACTCATGCCTTCTTTCGCTGTTACGGTTTCACTTGAAACAGATAGATTAATCTATATTAACGACGACAATTTTGAAGAGTTCTGTCACTCAAGCTCAAAGACGTGTTCAGTTGCAAGGAGCGAGAAGATCAAATAAATTGGAATGGAGAATTTCTTATTTATATATGAATTAAGATATGGATGGTGTTCAGATAGTCAACATGTTTGTGTTAGATACTGAATTGTTTCAGCCGTTACTATTTGGTAGTTGATCATAATTAAAACAAATTGTAAAAATTACTATCTTTTACTACCAATAAAAATATATATTACACATTTTCTTGTGACTCGAGTTTCGGGAAATGAACTGTCCCATCATCAGACAACATCAATTACATTTTGACTTCATCAGGTGAGTATGGTAACTAACTAATCTTACAAAATCGGACTCCTTAAATGCAAGTAGCATTAAGAAACATTATAATATGAAGGTTTCTTTTGGGAATTTTCAGAATTTTCCCAAAGAGGTTCAGCAAACTGTGTTTCTTATGGTATTGGTTCATTTTTAGTGCTTCTCAAAGGTTCAGTCTACTGCATTTGTTGCCAATACGGCGAACTTCGGAATTTTGGTCAAAATCATGTCCCATTTCATGGAGGATGGGGGCAAAGGTAGAATTTCATTTATTTTCAAAGAAAGAATTCTGATATTTTCCTCCATCCCAATTTCGAGAGCTCTGAATGTTTGGCCGATATATACCTATGGACATGTACCGCTCCTAAAGATAAATTGAAATTCCGATAAACACCTCCAAGTGGTAGGAGCTGGAAATGTTTCGGCGGCAAACGTAGAAGGAGACCGAGCGTGAGCCGGAATAAGCAGACGACCGATATAAGCCAACGACTAACATCTTGATGCAGTAACGGGGGGGGTACTCTATTGTCCTGGGGTTGACAAATCTTCCCCGAGACGGAGGAACTACGATAATCGTAATCAACGGCAGTATAATCAAGACGGCGAAGGGAAACTACTTGATTAGATTTCCCTAGTACAATCCGTTAAGGGAAAAGAGATCTGCTGGGGCTTACCCGGTCGTCATCCAGTGAAATCTCTGCAGGCTAAAAAAACTTGAAACATCCACCATAAATATAGACACTTGGAACATCACAAGTTTATATGAGAGTGGTGAAGTCCATAACACGATAAAAGAGATGAAAATAATCAACGTTGATATTATGGGAGTGCACAAGACACGATGGTCAAACAGAGGCAAAAATGCTATTCAGGATCACATTATTTTCTACTTCGGCAATAACGAATGGAGTGGAAATAATAATTAATAAAAGGTTCAAACCATACGTTAGAGGTTTTGTGCCATATTCTGATCGCATGGTATTGAAACAGCTACATGCTTCTCCACTTAAAATAAACATTATACAGGTATATGCACCGAGTGCACACAAAAATGACGATATCATTGAATACTTCTATGAACAACTAAGCCAAATGATGAAATACATCAAAAGCAACGATGGAAACATGATAAATGGGGAATTCAAGGCTAGCAAAGGGAGAAAAGAGGACATAGTCGGGAATTACGGACTGGGAGGGAGAAATCAGAAATCAGAAAGCCGATCAACTCTTACAGTTTTGTAGGGAGATGAAACTGATTATTTGCAACACTTTCTTTCGATTGCCATCGCGATGAATTCATACTTAGAGATCACCTGTAGACGCAAAATAAAAAATAGTCCGAAACCAAATACCTTATATTACAATTGACAAGAGATTCCGCAATTCAGTCGACTCAGCTGAAATATAACCCCTAATATATTGTGCTTCTGATAACAATTCTGTCGTATGTCAACTGAACGTGAGACTGAAGAAAATATATCGATGAGAAATAAAAGGCTTGACATGAAAACATTTGAACAGCTGAAAAGAAGGCAGGGTATACAGTACTCATTACAACTAAGGCTTAATACAATTGAAGATATAATTGATCCGATATAAAAATGGCATTTGGCACAACACATCATTGCTGAAACGGTGGAAAAACATTTGGAAAGAAGGAAAAATAAAACGAAGGAATGGACGACCGATGACATTTTTGATCTAATAGGACAGAAAAAACAATTGAAGAACAACGATCCGACCAAATATCGAAAAACACAAAGGTTGATAAAGCAGAGAAGAAAGTGGCAAAAGAAGAATGCATGCTAGGAAGATGCAGTGATATAGAAAAACTGAAGAACAAGCATGGCCATTTCAACCTGCACAAGAAGATAAAAGAGGTGACTGCACGGACGTAAAATTCTGCATGTGGCAGACTGACAGGTTCAGATGGATGTCTTGTGACAGAAACTGAAGAAAAACTAAAAATATGGAAATCATACGTTGAATACATTTTTCAGAAAGATCGAATGGGTATGGATGCAAATATGGCACAAACATATTATATCGGTCCTTATATTACTACGAAATAGGTTGAAAGCTTCAGCTATCTTCTCGCTGAAAAATAACGAAGTACTAGGTCCTGATAGAGTACCTGTAAAACTGTTGAAAATTCTGTGCGAAACTGACCCAAAATTCCTCAGTTTGTTAACTGCCCTCTTGAATGTAATGTACAATAGTGGTGACTTACCCTAATATTGGCTGCAGTCAACATTTGTGTCAAACTCTGTGAAATCTGGCAAAACTTGCGAACACTGTAGACTAATTGGTCTCCTTAGCCATTTAACTGAGGCAATTTTGAAAATCATTCATCGCCGCATATAAAGCATATGCCAGAAAGCAAAAACCAGAAGCAGGAGAAACGCAGTATAGTTTCATAAGCGGTTTTGGTACCAGTGAGGCCACCTTCGCAATACAAGTGCGAAAAGTAGTGATGAAAATAATAATAATAATTTTATTCATCCTTTCAGACAAAAATACATTGATATATGATACGAGTGTACAAAAGGCAGCTAAAAATATAAATACTGTAGAAACTCATTATTTTGTACAAAAAAGGAGCTACAGAACTCCCTAGGATTCAAATTAAACATTAGACGGATTTTCTTTTTTTGGGCAATAAACACCGCTATGCTGAATGAGATATCTCCCCAAGGTAAGATGACTATACACAAGTGAATAATAGGAATCTATCAGAGATTCACGCGGCAACACAAGCCTTATGCGCCTCAATGCGAAAAACGCACTACTTAATCTCTTACAAACAGAGTCAGCATGTTCCCTCGGACTCAAATTTTTTTGCACCCGTAAGCCCAGAAACCTTACACAATCAGAATATCTCAAATCACAGGATTGTAGATTCAGAGACAGTCGTTGGTCTGAGTCACGTAATTGAAAGTAGATTAGGCCAGTCTTATTCGCATTTAGTATTAGAGAATTTCTGAAGCACCATTCAGTTCACAACTTGCTTTGAGTTCAGTAAAAGTGTGCGCAGAAAAGATGAATGAGTTATCATCGGCAAACATCACAATCTTTATATCCAACACATAAAGGAAATGAAGAAGCATATAGTCTGGTAAGTCGTTTATAAATATATTAAATAAAAGCGGTCCAAGTACTGAGCCTTGAGAAACACCCATCTCTACAGGATACCTGTGGCTGTGCTGACCGACTCGCACTATTAATGAACGATTTGCTATAAAACTATTTATCCATTTCAGGAAGACCTCCCTGAAACATAAATTGAACAATTTATCAAGAATGAAGCTGAAGTTCAAGCAATGAAATGCTCGAGATTTGTCAAATAACAATCCCGCCACGTGAACGCCATCATCCAAACAGCAAGTCACATGCCGCAGACTCCGTCGACCTACCCATACGGAAACCGTGCGGACAGGTTGTGACTAACGAATATTTTTGTCAAAGTACTTAGACATCCAGTCATAGACTAGTCTTTTCATAACTTCGGATAGAGAACTTAACAAAGAGATAGGGTGATAATTATTGATGTCCTCTACAGAAAACTTCTTGTGGATAGGAATAACCACAGCCGTTTCGAGGAGAGAAGGAAACTTCTGGGATATGCAAGATGCTTGGAGATGTAAGGTGCTAAAATCCTCAAAGCCTTAACTAGTATCAAATCAAGTCCACTACTGTTTTTATTTTTCAAATTTTTTATAACCGACTCAACTTCCTCAACCTCGACTGGAAAGAAAAAGAAATTGCTCTCAGTCAGAGATCGGATTATACATGAGCTGGATCGGTTCAGGCGTGTTGATAGTCATGAGTGTGGATAGCTCAGCGGGAGAGCATCGGACTCGTGACCGGGAGGTCCGGTTCGAAGCCTCTTCAGGTAGAAAAGAAATTTTCTAGTTGGACGGGTGTCTGCCACCATTTCACTGTTGGGTCAAAAATTAACAGTACTGTGACCTAAAGTGGCGCAAGATCGCAGTAACAAAGCCTCCACAGAACACAACTGAACTCCTAACTCGCACAAGCTGAAAAAGCTTCTGAGGGATCTTCACAGAAGATTTAGGAGTATCAGGATAATAATAATAATAAAGAATAATAATCAGGCCAAAATGTTTCTCTATGCTTGTTACGCCTACCGAAGAGAAATATCTACCAAATTCCTCAGCCACCTATGTTTACTGGGAATCGTTCGTCCGTGAACCGTCAACGGTACTCCCAGTAGATCTAATGGGACCTGTTTCACTCCTTACTATGATTCATTTATGTTGATTGCACTTTTGTGCTTCGTCAGCTCTACATTATTTTTAAAAACTGTTTTCCGTTATCGTTTTATTTTTCTAGATACTGTTTAAAGCATACATTTCAACATCAGAATTTTGACCACCTTTTAATGCATTTTTGATACGATGCCATACAGAAACACTTATAACAAAACGAATCAATACGAAAACTCCAGAAAATAATGTAGTTTTCACTAAATCTGACAAAGGGAATACAGTAACTGCAATCAAGAGAAAGGAATGAAACAACCTCATTTTTAGATCCTAATAAATACAAAATATCAAATGATTGAGAAAGAGCCCACTGCTGAATATCAAAACCAAGTAGGAATAGTAATAAAGAATTCAACATCCCTATTTAAAAAATTCCAAATTACAAATTAGTACAAATGAACCCACAAATACCAATTCTGCATTTTCTGATAAATTTACATGAAGAAAACTAACCAATAAGAGCAGTAGTTTCCCTTGTCACAGCTCTGTTATATAAATGATCTGAAGAATTGATAAAAATTATTAAACTATAAACCAACACAATAATAATCAAATGCAATAGAATGGACCTTTTAGAAACACTAGAAATATACCGGCATCATAAAAAACACATTTTACTTAACGAACAGCCACATTTAAACTTTTTGAATAAAGTCTAGAAATTCCCAAAACAAACCTTCATGTTAACACTTTTTTTTTGCTCAAACATGTATTAAAGAAGGCCGATGAAACAATTTTTATGTGAACAATAAATATGAGCAGAACTAAAGTAATTTACTTCAACTCATATACGATGAATTTACGTCAAGTAAAGACCGAAACGATCAAGAATCAAATGTACAAAATTATTAATGTGTTGACATTTTGAATTTTCGCATGACTACAATCCGATTGAGCACGTCTGAAACTACCTGTAATAATCGTTCGATTTGCTGCAGACACTCTCACAGCCACTTTGAGAACTCAAGCAGCTTTTACCGCAGCATTAGAGAGAAAACGATTCAAGACATATCAGCATTTGTCTTCGTTGCTTGGTGGCATTATCCGGCTGTAATTTATGCTCGAGACATTCATATATCTTATGACTTTTGATTTCGTCGAGTTTTGCAATAGAAACAAAGTTATACGGGAACCTGAAAAATCAAAGTTTGTGTACGACTGATAGATTTTTGGTGACAGAAACAAATAAAGCATTCATATAAAACAGTAAATATTACTTCATCATACTCGTACATGAACATAAGACAAACAAAAATCGGTATCAAAATTTATGAACTTCCTCAACTTGGAAGCGGCAAAGCAGTTTTTATTCAGTGATATCGATGTATCTTTTGCATTGCGCCAAAAGCTACGAGAGGACTCCATTTGTGATTCGTTTTTTCGAAATTGGTTAAGTTTACAAAATTCTTTCTACTTCTGTTCTAACTGATTATATTAGTATATTTTGGAACAAACAGAGAGCATATCATTTCATTCAAAATTCAATAAACATTTTCGGAATTAATCCGAAAATATGAAGCTGATAATAAGCTAAATCTATCAGTTGAAGAGACAATCAAAATAAAACTTTGAGAATTCAAACTTTCATTGAAAAATCTATGGAAATTGAGATATTTTCCTAAGATTATGGATCATAGGGAAAATAAACAAACTAAAGTTAGCCTATGGAGTTGTTTATCGTCCATGTAGAACAAATATCGATAACTGTATGCAGGATATAGATGAACTCTGACAACCAGTACATCGGAATCTTTAATTATTATTATCTGTTAAAAGATTAGGACCCAACTAACATCATATTTTACACTGTTCAAAATTGTACCTGTGATCTACCCTACCATTATAAATAGGATTTTAAGTTTTGTTCTCTTCAGTTTTGAAAATGGGCTGAAAATCGGAAACATATATGTCAACAGACGTCAAATAAACAGTGAAGCTTAAGCCAAGTTGTTTTTATTTACTTTGTTAATTCAAAAATGTTTCGCCAATTGATATGCGAGAAATCAATATCAGTTATTATCTGTATTAGCAGGGATATTAAGGTGACAAATTGCAGTGGAAACGAGCGGTATGTTTGATCGTATGATCGTGTACTTGGATGTTCATATGGGGGAGGATATTCCTCGTGAAATTGATGTTTTTCAGAAATATTAAATATTTCAATATTCATGATTTTTCTGTAGATGCTGATAGGCTGCCTTGAAACCAGATTGTTGGAATGAAAAATTTGAATTCCAAAGTCCCGTTTCTTAATGAAAATAATCGGTTTATTTGATAAACATGCACCCAGTTGCATAATGAATAGAAGACTTAGAACATTTTCTTATGTAATATATAACATTGAACTTATGATGTGCGCTATATACAGGGCACATACTAATTATCTGAAAAATAAAACAACAGTGGCAAAACAGTATTAGGTGAATTAGCGTAATTGCATAAACGGTGCATTAAGAAGGATAATCAGTGGGGATACCTTGGCATTTAGAACTAATAAAAAATTGAACAACATAACTAATTTTTTTTTTCGGCAAATAAAATATAAAGACATCCTCACTGCAATCCATGATATTAAATCTCTTGCTCTGGACATTGAAAACATAAGTATTCAAATGGTACTCATCGAGAAACCACACTGAATAGAAGAAATCAAATATATTTTTGAATGAATCTTTGAACTAAGGCGTTTTTCCTGAACTTTTGAAGATGGCAAATGTAATGCTTATATAAAAATGCACCAACATCATTCAATGATTAACGTCCGATAGACGTACTATCATCGTAATCTGAAGGGCTGAAAAAAATTGTTTTTTTCAAATGGAAAAAATTTTGGATCAAAATAATATATTTTCTCTTGTTAAGTCAGCATTTTGCCAAAAACAGGGTACACGGAGTGCCCCACTCAAAGTAATTGATGACAGCGGGAGAATTAATGACAGGTCAGCGGTTTCTCTTTTAGTTATGCTCGATCACAGTAGAGCATTTGACATGGTTGATTTGAATTACTTTTCAGTATATTGAAGTTCATTGGTTTGGATGAAATGTCATTGAGATGGTTGAAATTTTATCTCAGATGACGAGCCCGAAGAGTCAAACTCGATCGAAATCTCTTGTGCTCTTTATTGAAAGTGACCAAGTTAGGAGTTCTACAGGGGAGTATTTTGGGGTCCTTGATGATCTTGGTCTTCATATACGATTACCCTTCATCCTTGTCATTCTGGTGGTTCAGCTCTATTCAGATGATTTCCAAATTTACGCGTCTGGAAGTGCCGAAAAGATGGAAAGTTGTGTCACTCAAATCAACCAAGTTTTACAAAATGAACAATATTACCCCGAAAATCATTATTTGAGAGTAAAACCAACAGTTTCTTTCTGCTTTGGACCGTCAAAACAAAGAATACATGTACAAAATTAGCATAGGTTTTTTTTAAATAATACTGAAATCGAATGGATCCACTCCGCGAAAGATTTGGGTGTTATAATCGACTCATCTTTATCATTCCCTGGATATGTTGATGATTTTTCAGAACATCTTTTGTTGTATTCAAGAATTTATATAAATTTAAGATCAGCTGTCTATGAGAATGAAGCCACTACTAATTTCCATATTTTTGACCATAGACGAATCCAATCCTTAAAAAAGGCCGGCTACTTGGCCGCTATGCATCGACCCATTTTTTGACTTCATGTTGCAATCGAATATAGCAGTGATTCTCATGCTGAAAAATAACTTTACCGTGTCCATCGAACTAATTGTGACCGTTCTTCTCGCAATGATCAGCTCAAACGCACAAATTGGTTTCCCCTTTGATTCACTCGTGCGATGGTATCAGCTCATAATAAACAATACCCACCTGGTTTCACCCAATACATAGCATGATCTTCTCGCCATGAATATTCGGCTTGACAGGTGACGATGAAGCATGACCGGGGTATCCATAAATTTCCCGACGTTTTGGATTAACGTAGTGGATCAACTTTTTATCGTCATTCACAATTCAATGCAAAAACCGTTTTTTTGCCATTGGAGCAGTTGTTCACAGAAGAAAGAACGTTATTCGACGTCTCTTGGTTTCAGTTCATATGGCTTTCAATTTCCTACCTTTCAGATCATTCCCATTGTTTTTAAAAGTTGGCAAAAAAGCTGGCTGAGTGACAACAAGCGTTTTTGAGAGCTTTTCTTGTGTTCTTGATGGATCTTCATAGAGCCTTGTCTCTAATTCTTTATCCTTAAAGTTTACTCGCGCTCCGAGTCGTCACTTTCAAGTAAGAAAAACCACTTCTGACACATTCGTTCAGCTAGAGCATGAATACCATGAACTTCCACTAAAATACTACTATAAAATAATTTCAGCAGCTTCTTCCTTCACATTGAAGTAATGATGTAAAACTTCCCGCAATAACACTGTTAAGGCGCAAACTTCCGCTACGCTATGTAATCTCATGCGCAAATCACTTGCGCATATACATTCTATAATATTTAAGTATTATTTAAAAAAATGTATATGAGAAAATAATTTATTTCCACAAAAATGTTTGTACTACTACAACAATTGTTTTACCACGATGTGGCTTCTTCAGGTATTACATTGTACTGTCTGTAGTACAAACATTTCTGTGGAAATAATTATTGTCTCATATACATTTTTTTAATTAAAATGAGTTTCCACCAAGTAAAGACCGAATCTATCGAATATTAAGTATTATTGTATGATGCATAATTCTAACCTTCTACGATAAGAGCATTAGGAGGGTCAAGAGGTACTTGTGGGGCAAGTTCTGTGAGGGTATAAATGATGCCCCCAGAACTGCCAGAATACACAAGATTCTCTCCAGAGAGCCAGTGAGAACAACCGGTTCGCTCAAACGACCGGAGGATGGTTTCACTGATTCCAAAAAAGAAACATTAGAGCTCCTTGCGAACAAAAACACTTACCTGGATGTCAAATCTTGGAAGATACAAACGCCAGATCCAACCCCGAACATTTAATCTGGCCTGGGAGGGGCAACTGGCAAATATCCAAAATCATAGTCACTGCACAAGCGGTCAGAGACGCAATAACGTCTTTTAAACCTTTCAAAACACCGGGGGTAGACGGAATCTTTCCAGCCCTTCTTCAAAAGGGCATGGATGTGTTGATTCTGCATCTTCTAAAATTGATTAGAACAAGTCTGGCTTGGGGGTTATCCCTACAAGCTGGACACTAACTAAAGTGGTATATGTACCAAAGGTGGGACAAACAGAACCGGAACCCTCTTCGTTCAGATCAATAAGCTTGACGTCGTTCCTGCTGAAGAGTCTGGAAAAGGTGATTTCAGGGGGAAGGTGCTAACTGACAGTCCCCCTAGCCCTCATCAATACGCTTAACAGGCTGGTAAATCGGCAGAACTTGCATTGCATAATCTGGTCAGAAAATGAAACCAATCAGCGTTTCTGGACAATGAAGGTGCTTTTAACAATACGCTGCCGGCTTACCTCGTTGAGGCTATCGCTGCGAAAGGAATCGACCCGCTAATATGTACATAGATACAGGCAATGCTATGCGGCAGAACAATGTCGACGTTCAAGCATTTGCTGATGACCTGGCAATCATAGTGAAAGGTAAATCGGAGGTGACGATATCGGCCGTCCTTCAAGAGATATGATGTATAAGCGAAGACATGTCTCTCAACCCGCAAAAGATAGTTATAGTACCATTGACTAAAAAACGGAAGTTGAAAGGTTTAGAATCGCCGACTCTCCGTGGTGAAATAATACAATTCTCATTTTAGGCAAAATATCTCGGAATATTCGTGGACAAGACCCTCAGCTGGACTGCACACCTAGATAAAGGATGTCATAAAGCCAGAATGGGTTTCTGGACTTGCAGGCGGATCTGTGGTAAAACCTGTGGCCTAAATTCCAGGGAGATGTACTGACTCTGCACTATGGTAATTAGACTACGGATAGTGTATGGCGCTGTAGCGTGGTGGAAGAAAGGCCAACATACGGTTGGCGAACAAAAGCTCACACAGAGACAGGCTTACCTTGCAATTACAGGTGCGTATCGCACCACACCCACGGCAAACATGTAGGTCCTACTAAACTACCACCCGCAAAAAGATGGCGAACCTAGCGCTAGGTCTGGATAGGGCCAAACTAAGAACACTTGTCGGAATTATGATAGGTCACGACAGACTGAAAGCGCATTTGCACAAAATCGGTCTGGCTGAAGACAATGAATGCAGGCTGTGTCTTGAGGAGACTGAAACAGCCATGCCCATCGTCTCAGAGTGCCCAGTGTTGAGTCGCATCAGATTCGATGTCTTTGGCCAGGCTTCTATAGCCCACAGCGAACTGAAAAAATTACCCCTGAACAAGATTATCGGTTTTATCCAAACACTGGATCTCTTCGGGGAGATTTAAATTAGGGGTGAACTACAATAGTCCGTGCGCACATAGTGGTGGACAGAGGCCTGCTCGCCATAAATAATAATAATACTAATGATGCATAATCTGTATACTGTGGTTGCTTCCAAAAGGGCTAAGTTTCTCTATGACAGAAGAGTAACCACATAAACCATAGAATACTTTTCATTTTATTTTTGAAATGCCAAAGACTCTTAGAGTTTATTGATCCCCTTCCTAAAACAACTGTTCCAGCACTCCAGTCTATTCCAAAACACTCAACACACGAATCTCCTGGAGACAGTCACACACACCACCACACAGTAGAAGTTCACTTTGTATTCTTTGATCATATTTATGACACATATTTTTATACTTCAAATATATCTTCTATACTTCAAATATATCGTCTATACTTGTTCAAGTGTAGTTTTCATTATACAGTCCACTTATTCTAACACAAAGTCTACACCCAGACTACTTATATTGGTTATTTCTTAAGAAATGCAATGCAACATTGATTCCGAATTACATAGGTCATTTTGATATATTGGGATTATTTCTTACCATATCCCTAACCTCTGGACAATTTCGATCTTATTAAAATTCCATTTGTGATAAACTGATTGCAAATTCACATTGGTCACTTCGGGCCTGATAGATATTCATGGTCCAATTACCTCGGATATTTCTTCATCCATTCTATAATAATGTGACATTTGAACTCTTTTTAATGAAAAAACTGACTTCCTTCTTGGAGGCGTTCAATAATTGATACATACCAAATACCGCAATACAATAGAATACCAAAAACGTGAATACGTCATCAATTGCAAGCAGACTTCATCGTGTACCAGAGACTGCCTGCAGTTCAAGTACTTGCAGCCCAACCAGTTCCTTCGTTTTGAGTACTTTAAAGTGCAAAAATCTTATTGCGAAAATAATGGAAGTTACTTCTACATGGATAACCACTAAAGCAGAGTTACCTACTAGAGGGGATTACCACTAAAGCTGGTAAAGGTGTTCCTTCCATTATTCCTTTTTCTTAGAATTCCATGCTAGGTCAATTTTAATTGAAATATTCTTATCATTAATGATCTTTTCCTCATAAATCTAGTTATTTATCTTTAGCAGTTAAATATTTTTCAATTGGTAACGCTTTGTTCAGAATTCTTTGCTAAGTCATTTCAAGTTAAAATCATCTGGTCATTAATGGTCTTTTTCTCAGAATTCTAGTTGTTCGCCGTTTTATCTTTAGCAGTTGAATCTATTTTAATCGATTACGCTTATTTTCAGAATTCTATTTGCTAGATCATTTTATTCAAAACATTTGAAATTCTATTGTCACTTAAGATCTTTCCCCAGAATTATAGTTGTTTCTCATTTCATCTTTAGCAGGTAAATCTTTTTTAGTCAGTAACGCTTTTTCTCAGAATTCTATTTGCAAGTTCATTTTATTTTCTTCAATGAAATTCTTCAGTTATCAGTGATCTTTAATCGAATTTGTAATTGCTTGATAATCACACGGTCAAGATATTTTAGCAGTCGAAATCTGTTGTCATTAGTGCTCCACGTTTCTCATAATTAAGCGTCACCAATTTCAAGTAAAAATGAATGCTGAGACCAGAATTCAATATTTGAACGCTTAGCGCGGATAATGCAGGAGAGATTCAATATTATGCGAAGGTTTTCTGAAACGCTTCGACATCACGAAGGATTCTCTAGTCACTTCATATCATCGAATTGAGCGCGCAGATAATGCATATATGAAATTTCTGGCAATAGAAACAATGAGAATTCAAATGAAGAATACCCTCTTGAGTTTGAAGAAAATTATTCCGAGCTCACGGAAATCGCCCAAAAACTACGAGAGTCAGCAACGGAAGTAGATGAAAACGTCGAGCAAATACACCGCGCCTGAATTGAGGACTTTAAAGTCAGTTCTACGCTACTAGATAAGTCGTCATTACGACATGAAAATAGCATTTCGAACATTTGGAAAATAAGCCAATAGCCAGAACTACTCGCGGCCGTAATCAACAAACACAAATTCAATAATTGCGAAATGAATGCATCTCGTGATCATGCGCAGTGCCATCTGGCGATAAACACATTAGATCACGATTCTAGCAAATTTGGGGAAACAAAAGAAATCACTTCTTCTAAAATATCGCCTCCATTAGAGAGGTATTCAGGAACACACTTCCGCAACAACAATAAATAGAGCGAAATCAGAGAATCACGGTCCACAGCTCTAAAATTGAAAAAATAGCGTCAACTGAACTACATCTATCACTGTGGTAAAAACGAAACAACCCCGGCGGTCCATGCCGTCCACGACGATTCCACGGTCAAAGACGTAACATCAAGTGCTTCATTTATAGCCATCTGTCATTGTACTAACAACGAAAAATCCTTCTCATCACGCTGTAGTAAACACCGAAAGAACCACGATCAAATTACGCGTCGTATTTGACGGTTGCCTGAAATCTTCGACAGGTGTATCTCACAATGTTACACTTATGATCGGCCCTATCGTCCAGGACTGCTTATTTACTCCAATTAGTCAAACATTAGTACATACTGAAGATGCTCAATATCAAAAGGTTATACGTTCATCCACAAAAAAACGTACTGAAGCAAGAGTATGCCTTGAACACGGTCACACCCGGAGCACCAATTGCTATTCGCGCTCTTCATGAGGTTATGTAATTTATGGCGAGCGGGCGTCTGTCCACACTACCACTGCGTCCGCACGGACTATTGTGGTTCACCCCTAATTTATATCTCACCGACAAGATCCAGTTTTTGGATAAAATCGATAATCTTGTTCGGGGGTAATTTTTTAAGTTCACTGTGGGCTATAAAAGCCAAAGACCTCGAATCTGATGCGACTCACCGCTGGGCACTCTGAGACGATGTGCATGGCTGTTTCAGTGTCCTCAAGACACAGCCTGCATTCATTGTCTTCAGCCAGACCGATTTTGTGCAAATGCGCTTTCAGTCTGCAGTGACCTGTCATAATTCCGACAAGAATACTTGTAGTTTGGCCCTATCCAGACCTAGCGCTAGGTTCGCCTTTTTTTGTTCGAAGCTGTTCCAAGGAACAACTTCGAATATTTCAGGCCAGAATGGCTCCGCCAGAAAGACTCTAGCCTTGAGTTCATTCTGCCTCTTATCGCCTCGTTAGCCACGTCATGTGGTATTCCCAGGAATGGTTACGGTCCTACCAGAGGCAGCGCAGCTCCAGCAAATGCCAGCCGATCCGCCTCCTCGTTACCCAAATAGTTTGAGTGGCTCGGTATCCAAACCAGAGTGACTCCGTTATACATACCGAGCCTGTTCAAAGCCGTGCGGCAACTCCAGACTGTTTTGGATGTAAAACAGCTGGATTCCAGAGCTTTCAGTACTGACTGACTATCAGTAAATATTTTGATTTTACCGTGGTGAATTTGCCGTTTTATCAGCAGTTCCGCCGCAGTCTCAATTGCAAATATTTCTGCCTGAAATATGGTTGCGTTTTGACCGAGACTCAATGAGATGTTAATTCTTGGTTTACTCCCATAGACTTCCACTTCATGAGGTAGCCAAAGATGGAAGTGCTCATCATCTAATAGGTTCTTCGACATTAAAATGCGATTTTTGCGTCGACGATCTCATCACTAGCGTGAATTCTTACCAGGAAAATAGCAAAAATGATCTCGACAGCATCCAGAAAAGGGTAGTTTTCCTGTCGTAAGTGGGCTTCTAGCGCTTCAGATACCATCGAGTCTTATTCTTCTTATCCTAATAATACACAAATGTCGCTCAATCCCGTCGCATCCGTCGAAACATTAGGCATTCACTGAAACGCTACTGAGGATTTCTTACATCATTCAGTAAACTTGGATTTTTTGACAAGCGAATCACCAAACGTGCAATTCTCTCTCAATATCACCTTCCAAAAACATTTGTCGCTAATCGCGTCTCTTTCCTTCTGAGATCTCGAGATCCAACATCTGGATGAGAGAGACACAATGGCTAACAAGCTCCGAAGCATCTTGGACTTTACAATCATTTTAGCTGCATAAACTCCCCGAAATGAAACCGGTAATTCCTTCATCGATTTGTGCGCAAACATTAGTTTTCGAGTCTGAACTGCTTAAAAGTTATAGTTCATATGATAAATTGAAACGTGTCATCACATACATACGTCAATTCAGACATAACCGTAAACTTACGAATCCTTGATTGATCAGCTTCTTGAGCAAATTAAAAATAAACGCGGCCTTTACAATTTCAATTAAAATTGTCCAACATAACGCATTTCCTCAAGAAGGGAGGGTCCTTCAAAATCACCACCAAGTTTCAGTAAAAGAAAGTATCCACCTTGAATCATTTTATCGATGAAGAAGGAATACTTTGGGTTAGCGGACGATTGAAAAATTTCACACCTTCAAATTCAACCCATTTTCTTGATTGTTTCGGTCTCTACTTGACGGAAATTCATCGTAAATGATTTGAAGTAAAACACTTTATTTCCGCTTATTTTTATTTTTCAACGACAATTGTTTCGTCAATTACATATTGACTTCGTCAGGTGAGTATGGTAACTAACTACTTTTACGAAATCTTTCTCCTTAAATACAAGTTTCACTATAAACACGTGATAAAATGAAGTTTACAAGGAATTTATTGAAAAAGGTTCAACAACGGAGAACGGTTCACATCTGTTTGGTCGTTCAACAAAATATTCATTTTATGATGCCGGTTTATTTCCATTGCTTCTAAAAGGTCCAATCTATTGCATTTGTTCTGAAAATGGAGAACTTCAAAGTTATGCTCAAAATCATGTCCGGATTCTTGTAGATGTCTGGCATACGTGGAGTTTGATTCATTCTTAACGAATGAATTCCGGTGTTCCTGGATCCTACTCTCAAAAGATCTACCCGTTTGACCAATGTATAAGTATGGACATGTACCACAATTAAACCTATATACGCCTGATCTCTTGTTCTTATTGACGATATCTTTATTATTTTTTATTAATTTACCTAAAAAATCTATTGTTTTATATGAGATATTGACATTTCTTTTTTTTTAAATATCTAGCTATTTATGCAGATTTTTGTCCTATGTATGGTAAGCAAATGAACTTTTCATTTTTTTCTGATATGTGGATGAACTAATGACATAGATTGTTTCAGTTTAATTTTATTCAATAGTTGATCAATAATTGATGGGTTATACCCATTATTTACTGTTATTTGTTTTATTATATTCAATTCTATTTCAAAATTCTCTTGTGACATAGGTACATTAACTAGTCTATACACCATACTATTGTATGCTGCTAATTTATGGGATGAAGGATGATTTGAGGAAGAATGTATTGTGCCGTCTGTGTGTGTTGGTTTGCGGTAAATCGAAAAATTATGTCTATTGTTAATTTTAATTATTTTCAAGTTCAAAAAATTTATGCTGTCATTTTGTTCTTCTTCGTTAGTAAATTTTATCGTAGGGTATACCTGGTTGATAAATTCTAAGAATAACGAAATTTGTCTAGACGTACCGACGAACAAGCAAATAATATCATCGACAAAACGGTACCAATAAATAAATTGCTCAAAAGGCGGGTGCTCTTGTATTTTGTCTTCTAGGAAATCCATAAATATTTCAGCTAATATAGGACTTAGTGGATTTCCCATCGTGAGGCTTTCGTTATCCTCATAAAATATTCCATTAAACAAGAAATAGTTTTGTGCAATACATATGTTGAGGATATCCATTATTTCTTGTTTAATTACCGGGTTTGTGTGATTTTTCAATAGAATCCTTTCAACTAATTTTATTGTTAGTTTTACAGGTACGCTAGTAAACAGGTTTTTCACGTCAAAAGACATTAGTTTAGCAGTGTTTGGGATATGAATATACTTTATTTTATTTATTAGATCATTTGAATTTTTTATGGATAATTTTGCCTGAAAATTGGTTTCTTTTTGAATAATTTTAATTAATTCTTTAGACAATTTATATGACGGAGCTGTAACAAAGGAAACTACTGGTCTTATTGGTTTGTTCTCTTTGTGTAACTTGATGAGTGAATATAGAATTGGTGGTTTAGGGTTCATTTGCGATTATTTAAAATTTGGAGTTTTTTCAAATAGTGCTGTTGAATGTTTTATTACTGTTTTCACTTGGTTTTGGTATTTTGTGGTAGGATCGTTCTTAATAGTTATGTATTATAATAAATACATAAATTTTAAATTATTGCATATGAACCCTCAACCACCAATTCTATATTCACTCATCAAGTTAAACAAAAAGAACAAACCAATAAGACCAGTAGTTTCCTTTGTTACAGCTCCGTCATATAAAGAATTTATTGAAATTATTCAAAAAGAAACCAATTTTCAGGCAAAATTATCCATAAAAAATTCATATGATCTAATAAATAAAATAAAGAATATTCATATTCCAAACATTGCTAAACTAATGTCTTTTGACGTGAAAAACCTGTTTCCTAGCGTACCTGTAAAACTAACAATAAAATTAGTAGAAAGGATACTATTGAAAAATCACACAAACCCGGTAATTAAACAAGAAATAATGGATATCCTCAACAGATGTATTGCACAAAACTATTTCTTGTTTAATGGAATATTTTATGAGGATAACGAAAGCCTCACGATGGGAAATCCACTAAGTTCTATATTAGCTGAAATATTTATGGATTTCCTAGAAGACACAATACAAGAGCACCTGCTTTTTGAGCAATTTATTTATTAGTACCGTTTTGTAGATGATATTATTTGCTTGTTCCTCGGTACGTCTAGACAAATTTCGTTATTCTTAGAATTTATCAACCAGGTATACCCTACGATAAAATTTACTAACGAAGAAGAACAAAATGACAGCATAAATTTTTTAAACTTGAAAATAATTGAAATTAACAATAGACATAATTTTTCGATTTACCGCAAACCAACACACACAGACGGCACAATACATTCTTCCTCAAATCATCCTTCATCCCATAAATTAGCAGCATACAATAGTATGGTTTATAGACTAGTTAATGTACCTATGTCACAAGAGAATTTTGAAATAGAATTGAATATAATGAAACAAATAACAGTAAATAATGGGTATAACCCATCAATTATTGATCAACTATTGAATAAAATTAAACTGAAACAATCTATGTCATTAGTTCATCCACATATCAGAAAAAAATGAAAAGTTCATTTGCTTACCATACATAGGACAAAAATCTGCATAAATAGCTAGATATTTAAAAAAAACGAAATGTCAATATCTCATATAAAACAATAGATTCTTTAGGTAAATTAATAAAAAATAATAAAGATATCGTCAATAAGAACAAGAGATCAGGCGTATATAGGTTAAATTGTGGTACATGTCCATACTTATACATTGGTCAAACGGGTAGATCTTTTGAGAGTAGGATCCAGGAACACCGGAATTCATTCGTTAAGAATGAATCAAATTCCACGTATGCCAGACATCTACAAGAATCCGGACATGATTTTGACCATAACTTTGAAGTTCTCCATTTTGAGAACAAATGCAATAATAATAATAAATTATAATAATAAATTTATTCAGATTCTAACATAAATAAATTCTGACAGTGCTTATACAATATGAAACATATATTCATATATAAAATGAAAGATTTAATAATTATCCTCTCCAGGGCGAAACAACAACTAAGCAAAGATGCTTGTTTTCTGTTGTCTGCACCTTTCGAGGATTTTGAGCACTTGAAGCAGAAACAAAAAAAAATATATAAATAAACAAAACAAATTGAATTCAAGACGAGAGAGGGAGGTGTGGACGACTGACAAATAAAACTAAAAATATCAAATTACACATATACACTGTAGCGAAAACAGGAAAGTCACGAGGGTGAAAAAAAAAAAAAAAAAAAAAAAAATTCACAAGTCGAAGGTGTGTCGGCTCTCAAACAAAAATTTTTTGAGCTCAGTTTTGAATCTTCTGATATTCCCAATTTTCCTAATTCCTAGTGGAATTCTGCCATAGTATTTTGGTCCTATGTAAAATAACAGACGCTGTGAGCAACCCTTTTTAAAAAAAGGGATCTCAAGTACTTCATTTTGTACTGCCCTAGTCACATATCTACATTCTCTCTGAATGGAATGACGATCCCGGAAGTGAACGTATAAGAGAGATTGATAAACAAATATGGTTCTGACACTCATAATGCCCGATTCACGATATAATTCCTCCGTAGGGGTTAGTCGTTCTTTTCTGAGCATTATTTTTATTAAAGTGTTTTGTGATGTTTGTAAACATTTCTGAGCTTTCTCAGTAAGACCCCCCCACACAATCACACAGTATCGCAAAACTGATTCCACCAGAGAATTATAGACCAAAAATAAGTTTTTCCTATTTAATATATCCCTTAAGAGATAAAAGGTATGCATGAGCCGTCTTGACTTCTTCGACAAAACCGTGGCCTGCATTTCCCACCTCAAATATTTGTCCACAATAATACCCAAATACTTGATTTCATCAACCCTAACAATCGATGGACACGTGCACCCCCGCGGAACACATTCCTCATCATGAACAAAGAGAAGGTCATCGTCCGGCTGTCCATCAACAGTAACATAAAAAGTTACAAATTTACTTTTTTTGAAATTTAAGGACATTGAATTGAGATTCAGCCATTCATAAATGTCAGCTAGACAAATCTCAGCTGTTCGATATAAAGCATCCCACGAATCACCCACCAAAACAATTGCTGTATCGTCGGCATAAGATATGATGTTGTCGGAAATGTTTTTCAGTTGAAAAATGTCATTTAAGTAGACGAGAAACAGCAACGGCCCCAGGACTGTACCCTGGGGTACCCCCGATAAAACCGTTGTCGAATCGCTGACAGCTCCCCCGACCCTTACTCTCTGGGTTCTATCATTTAGGTAATTCTTCAATAGCTCATAAGCGATTCCCCTTACTCCTGCATTTCTAAGCTTAGCCAGCAGTCGCGCATGTGAAATAGTGTCGAACGCTTTAGCTAAGTCCAGGAACACCGTCAAACACTTTTTCGATTCGTCTAAGTTAATCACAACCCTCCTCACGAGATCTAAAATAGCATCCTCCGTACTGACACCCTTTTTAAAACCAAATTGTCTCTCTGAAATAAATTGATGCTGTTCAAAAAAACCGAGAAGTCTTTTTTTAAGGCATTTTTCAAAAATCTTTGCCAAATGATTGATGAGGGAGATAGGCCGATAGTTGGAGGGATCATCATGGTTACCACTTTTGAAAACAGGGACAATTATTGATTCCTTCCACTGAAGGGGAACCAAACCGGAAGTGAATGTTAGATTTATTATATGGCAGATTGGTTTAGTGATAAACATGTGAATGGTTTTCAACAATTTAGCTTGTAAGTTATCTGGTCCAGCCGTAGCATCATTCTTTAAACTGCTTATTTCTTCAATTATTTCGTTTTCCGTAACCGGAGATAGAAAAACTGATTCCCGGATAACTTTATTATGCCCTTATCTTCCAGCAAAGTCAGGTTTGACAGTCTTTATCTTTTCAGCTATATTCACACCCACTTTAGCGAAAAAATCGTTCAACACCGTTGCTTTTTGTCTATTCTCGGTTATGCAAACACCATTTTCATCTCTCAAGCTCAACTTGTCCAAACTTTTATTAACCGACCCGTTATTCGCAGCGCAGCTAATTGTCTCCCATAATTTTTTATAATTGTTACCAGCGTTCTGTATTTGTAACCTGTAGTAATCGTTTTTGGTAATTCTTAATAGATTATTCAACTTATTTCTATACTGACAATATTCATTTTTACGTTCTATTGAAAAATTTTTGCACAGATTCTTTTTCATATTATCTCTTTTCTTTATGGACACAATCAAACCGCAGGTAATCCAAGGCTTGAGCTTTACAAATTTCCTATTAATTGGTTTTACAATGGTGCAATGTGTTAACAAGCCTTGAATTTTGTCGACGAACCTATCATAACTCAACTGAACATCATCAGACCTCAAAACCCCCTCCCAGGTTTCCTCCCTCAGGTATTGCACTACTTTTTTCGAAATCGGTTCGATTTAAGCGTACCTTATTTTCTGATGAACGAACAACGGTTTCAAAAGCAATAGAGACAAGTACAGCAAAATGGTCGGTGAGGGCGGTTTGTACAACTTTTGGTTTTATAGTAACGAAGTTATTAACGTATTTTACCCTCCTTATGAAAATATGATCCAATGTGCTTTTGCAAGTTTCTGTCACCCTGGTTGGTCTGTTAATATAGGAAACATACCCATGCTCGTTTAACATATCATTATAATCTGCCACCTCCAATGACAAATTGTCATGTAAATTGTAGTTTATATCTCCCAGAAATATCTCAAGTGGATTTTTCTTTAAAGTTTTCATATATTCATGAACATCCCTAATATAAACCATGGAATTAGTTGAAGGTGGTCGATATGATGCGGTGATTCCTATATTGAATTTTTCTTTCTTGAGAACCACCCTACACAACACCGATTCAGTCAAAGAATAATTGATCACCTGCGCAGTGAATTCTTCGCGAATATAGACAATCAAACCATCATTCTTATTGAATCTTGACTCGTTATAAAATATATTGAAATTAGGAATTCTAAAACGACTCACCTCCTCCACATTCCAAGTCTCCGATAATACTATAATATCAGCTCTCTCCCCCACAGAATCCAGGTAAACAAGAAATTCCTCAAAATTTTTGCGAACACTTCGTATATTGAAATGTATTACAGTCAAATCCTCCACCGTGACCTCCCGCAGAGCCTCCTTAAAATCGTCCACAACCTCTGTCTCAATTCTCTCATCTAAATTATCCAAAAACTCTAACATTTTGGCCTCAAAAATTAATTAACAATTTCCGTGCAGTGAGCCGACCCCGTAGTTTAATTTTACTTTAAGTAAACAACGCCCTTTAAAACTAAACATGAAAACAGATCTCAACCATAATAATTAAAACAAAAATTATTTCTTATGAACATTCATCACAGCTGATAAAGTGTCTAAATCCTTTATACTGAAAATTGGTTTGAAATCATCGTTCGTTCTCACAAAAACAACTCCATTCTGGGACCAAACATCCCTGTGATTTGTACGTTTTATGGCCTCTTCCATTAATTTCCGTTGAGTTGACGTAAGATCCTCCCTTATTACCAGTCCAGTGCCCTTGAGAAGTTTTTTATTTCTATAGATTGTATGTTTCACCTGAAGTTCCTTCAATCCAAGGAATACAACTCTTTGATTTTTACAATTCGGTTTTCCAATCCTGCGACACTCCTGTATATCTCTTTCTTTAAGTCCAATGTTCATCTTTGAATTTAAAAACTCGACTACTCAGTTCATTGTGTTCTCTCTTGTAGTTTCAGGATAATTGAAAATTCTAAGATTGCATTTCCGTGAATTTTGATCAAGTTTTTCAATAGTCCGCTTGAGTTCACCATTTTCCTCCTGTAATTTCTTCAGTTCGGAGTCTATGATGATCATTTCGGATTTATGTTTGTTTTCAAGTTCAATCAGGTGACTCTCAAACATCAACAACTTTTTATTTATTTCTTCCGATATACCATCTGCAACCTTATCTACTATCGACTTGATAAATTCTGGATTTTCCCACAATTGCTTGAATGTAGCGTTAACCATGGATTTCAAATCTTCCGCTTGTTCTCGCTTTGGAGGCATTCTCAGGAAATAGAAGAAACAGGTATCTATTCGAAGAGACTTTTCCAGATTTTGAATTTTGAAATTTGCTAGGGTTTTATCAATTAACTTATAATAATCGAGCGCTCGACTGAAAACACACCTACTCGGATCGATGCATGTGTTAGAATAGATTGGACCTTTTAGAAGCAATGGAAATAAACCGGCATCATAAAATGAATATTTTGTTGAACGACCAAACAGATGTGAACCGTTCTCCGTTGTTGAACCTTTTTCAATAAATTCCTTGTAAACTTCATTTTATCACGTGTTTATAGTGAAACTTGTATTTAAGGAGAAAGATTTCGTAAAAGTAGTTAGTTACCATACTCACCTGACGAAGTCAATATGTAATTGACGAAACAATTGTCGTTGAAAAATAAAAATAAGCGGAAATAAAGTGTTTTACTTCAAATCATTTAAATTCAACCCATTTTATTTCCCTTCAAGCACCAAATCACAAAGAATCTAATTCCTGCGGAACATGTGCGCATGAATCACCCTGGAGTACTTGCCACGCTATTTTCCATACGCCAACACAGCTTGCCCTTTAACGGCTGAAACGCAAATAAAGTTATAATTTACCAGTGTATACGATGTTTTCGCGTGAAACCAAGGGAATATCTTATGAGCAATTTACCTGAAACTCGCGTGTTCAGCTCTCGACCCTTTTTGAATGCCGTTGTCAATTACCGCAGATCATCATTAAAGAGGAGCGTTACAGAAACCGCAAAAAACTCAAAGTTTTAGTTGCAATATATGTTTCCACGGTCAGTAAGGCTCTTCATCTCGAATACAATAATCACAGATAAATCCAAAACATGCATCGACAACATATTTACTAACATCGAAAACTGAAAATCAAAGACATTGGACTTACATATATCGGATCACATAGCACAGGAATTAATTATTACTTCTACATGCCACACAATACCCAAGGTGAAATAGTGTAGATCCCTCAGCAATGAAGCCAAAAGCGAGTTCATAACAAAATTGAGAAAGCAGAACTGGTCATTTATATTCAAGGAGGACGGAGAAAGCAACATTGATTCAAAGTGGCAGGATTTTCTGAGAACCTTTCAATCTATCCTAAATGAATGTTTTCCAATGAAGAAGTTTGAACAAGAAAGGAATAGGAAAATACCATCAAACACAGAAATATACAAATGCGAAAGTCAGCTAGATATTTTACTAGTGATTAGCAGGTGTAACATCAAATATAGAGAACTTTATATCAGAACAAAAAAAGGGGTTTGACCAATTGATTTGGAAATACAGACTCAAACATTTGAAGAAAGAATCAGGAAATCAGATAATAAGAACAAGACAACGTGGTCAATATGTAATGAAATCAGGGGAAGGCAGAAGAACACAGATACATCCTCAACTAAAATGCAATCTTACACCAAACGACAGATCTATCTATCTTGAAATAACAAATCCTACAGAGATTCTGGAAATAGGGAAAATACTCAAAAATAAACATACCCGTGGAATAGACGAAATACCCACAAGCCTTATTAAACTAGCCATACCTGAAATAAATGGCGTCCTAGCACACCGGTAAACCAGTCATCCAAACAAGGCAAGTTCCCGGAACAATTGAAAACAGCGATCATGGAACCAATATTAAAAAAAAAGGAATCCTCAAGAGCTAGGAAACTACAGACCTATCAGTGTTCTGCCAAGTTTTTCAAAAATATTTGAACTGATAATGTGCTCCAGAATCACAGAATTCCTGAATAGTTGTGATTTTTTCAGTAACACAACACGGATTTCTTAAAGGAAAATCTACCCAAACAGCCATATTTGAATCAACAAAGAACATATTGGAACTGTTGGAAGGAGACAACTTAGCACTGACCATATTTTTGGATATGTCAAAAGCATACGATTAAATAAACCAGGAACACCTGCTCAAGAAACTTCAGGTTTATGGAATAAGAGGAAATGCATACAAGTGGATTGAATCATATATATGCAAACGAAAACAAAAAGTGAAAATCATCAAGGAAGGAGAAAATGCTGAATCCACTGAGCTGATAAATAAAAGAGGGATAATACAAGGAGGTGAAATGGGACCACTTCTATTCCTAATATTCTTGAATGATTTGGAAGATATAGCAGAGGAAGATGAAAATATAATCAATTACGTGGACGACACCAACCTATTGGTAGGAGCAAAAGACGAGTATACATTGATTGGTGCAGGTACCAACTTCTTCAATAGGACACATGAATGGCTACAGAAGAACGAATTGACCCTTAATGTTGAAAAAATCAACCTTATAGCTTTCAGTACTAACAGAAGTAATAAAAGCAAACCAACCAGCATTACTTTAGAAAATAAGATTATAAATATTGTAGACAGTACTAAATTTCTGGGTGTATTCATGGACTCATTCATGAATTTTAGAGCAAATGTGGAACATTTGAGTCGGAAATTGATTCAGATTAATTTTGCAATTAGGATATCTAGAAAATACCTGAATGATAAATCATTGAAAATTTTATATTATGCAAATTTTGAATCCAGACTTAGATATGGAATTATATTTTGGGGAACTAAAAGAAATGTTCAAAATACAAAAAAGAATAATAAGGGTAATTTTCAAGCTGAAATATAATGAAACTTGTAGAGAATTGTTTGAGCAAAATAACATCTTCACAGTCCATGGTTTATACATTTACGAATGTGCTGTATTCTTACCTAAGAACAAAGAAAAGTTGATTCAATATAATTACAGTAATAGTTACAACACAAGAACACAAAATTTGAATTTTCCAATTCATAGATTGACTTTAAGCGAAAAACACCCGACATATAGTTGTATAAGAATATTTAATCATTTGCCAAATAACATTAAGAACATAAGTAATTTGAGATTCTTCAAAAACAGAGTGAAATCTTTGATTATAAAACTTGAGCCTTATGAGCTAGGAGATTTTTTTAATGTCACATTAGAGAGCGAACCAATTAATTTTATTCAGACATTATTTCACTTCAGGTGAGCATCTTATCTGTAAACCTTATTTGAAATAAAGAAGTATTATTATTATTATTATTATTATTATTAATATTAATAAGTTAGTGACTTAAGTTCTGAAGCCGTCACAGCTAGCCTCCAAAAATTGTTCTCTCAAAGAGGTATCGCTTGGCATTTCGTAGAGCCAAAATCCCCACCAGTTGATGGCTTTTGGGAAGCTACAGTCAAATTTTTCAAATACCATTTTGTTCGTACTGTAGGCGACATATTAAACTCACGTCCCATTACCCCTCTTTCATTTGATAACAGTGACCTTCTTCATTCGACTTCCGGTAATTCACTCGTTGGTGGGCCATGTCTGCTCTGATCTCCGAGAAGTTCCATGTTCTCACCTATCCACCTGGCAACATGCCAAACAGATGCAGAATTATTTTTGGACACTATGGCAGAAAAAGTTTCTACACCGGTTGATTACTCGAACAAAATGGCAACTTTCCGACCACGACATAGTTTAGACAGATTGAATCACAGTCTTGTGTTTTCAAAACTAGTTTCGATACCAATCTGGATATGGAGAATTTCATGAATTTTGTAATGTCTGAAATGCATTTAATGAAATGGATGGCCTTGAAAATAGAAATGTAATAGGGGCTTACAGTTTCTACATGGAAAGCTATACCTAGAGAGTTGTACCTGTTTATCGAGTATTCTTTAATGTTCACATCTTGATGTAAACTTCAAGGTAAAATATCTTCTCCAAATTCCAGCTGAATACCTCCAGAATTCCAGATGCTATGAAGAAAAAACATTTAAAAAATTCAAGCATCAACAATCCGTATCTCGAAAACGAAGCAGTCATGGGCCCACACTTATAACACTTTTAATCTGGATATCATCTTTAATTCCATTATGGGATTACTTTGTATTTCAGGAGATGATCCTTTGGAATTATTTTACACTATATGATATATTTTGAACAGGAAAATTTTTATTTCAAAAATATTTTTTGTTGAGGTTTTATATTTCATTGCCTTCAAAAACAAGAACAATTTATCCTCCGACACATTTTTTTCTTCACACAACAGTTTTTTCGTCATACTACGATTCAATCAGATGGGTATTTAAACTGAGTTTACAGGTTACAGCAGAAATATTCTTGAATACTAAATACTGTTCACAAAAAATGTAAAGGATTGAGTAAAAGATAGAAGAGTAAAGAAAAGAGTGTATAGTTCTCAGGGGAATTTCGAAATGTTATTCAAAAATATTGAGCAATGGGGTCTATTTATTTAAATTATGTGCTCTTTCTAGCAAATGAATTTTGTTTTTTATTGATATAACATTTTCCATGTCACTAAATTCTTGTTTCCAATGAATATCCAGTCTGTCCCATATATATAACGGCAATAGCCAGAGTTGAAAGCCTGTTTTTAGTTATTTGAAATTTGTTGTATTTTGTTGTTTCCTGACTTTGATGACTGATGAATCATTATTTGAAAGAAATTGTAAAAATTACTATGTTTTACTACCAATAAAAATATATATTACACATTTTCTTGTGACTCGAGTTTCGGGAAATGAACTATCCCATCATCAGTCAACTGAAGACCTAACAGTGGTACAGAGGTATTTAAACAAAAGTTATACGTATTTTGAATATTTCAACAGAGGTTTACAAGCGGAACGTGATAAAAAACCGGGTTAAAAATAAGGCCTTCTAACAGATATCGGAATCTCGGCAATCGACAAAGAAGGTTGTTAAACAGATGGTACCCATTTAAATATCTCAAATAATTTTTGGAGTTACATAGCTCCGTACAGTCATTCATTATTTTTACATTATTGTTATTGTGAACTAATTTGAAAATTTCAACAGATTCTAGATAATCGAGTTTCTACCCTTTTGATTCTACATGTGAAATTTTAAGATTATCTTTTGTGGGAAAGGAATTACCGTTTTCTAGACAATGAGTGGCAAAAGTAGTATTTTGTTTATTTTTTATGAAACTCATTTTATGTTCTTTAAACATCGTCTTGAAGGAACGTTCCTTTCCCTCAATAGATAATCTTAAAATTTTACATGTAAAATCAAAAGGGAAGAAACTTGATTATCTAGAATCTGTTGAAATTTTCAAATCAGTTCACAATAATAATGTAAAAAAAATGAATGACTGTACGGAGCTACCGTAAATCGAAAATATTTGAGATATTAAAAAAACAGCATCTGTTTAAAACCTTTTTCAGCGAACATAAAATGAATTTAATGTAAAGTAAACAAAAATCCAACTTTTGACACTCATTCTTCAGAAAACAGTAATTCCTTTCGAGAAAAGAAAATCTTACTTCATTATTGAAATTTTCATATAAGTTCACAATAAAAATAATATAAGAAATAATGAATGAATGTACGGAGCTATGTAAATCCAAATATTTGAGATATACAACAAAATAATGTAAAAATAATGAATGACTGTACGGAGCTATGTAACCCCAAAAATTATTTGAGATATTCAAATGGTACCATCTGTTTAACAACTTTCTTTGTCGATTGCCGACATTCCGATATCTGTTAGAAGGCCCCTCTTTTTTAACCCAGTTTTTTATCACGTGCCGCTTGTAAACCTCTGTTGAAATATTCAAAATACGTATCACTTTTGTTTAAATACCCTGTTAGGTCTTCAGTTGTCTGATGATGGGATAGTTCATTTCCCGAAATGTGAAATATATATTTTTATTGGTAGTAAAACATAGTAATTTTTACAATTTGTTGTAATTATGATCAACTACCAAATAGAACCGGATGAAACAATTCAGTATCTGAATCATAATTTTTTTATGTTGTGTTATAATTTTGTTAAGTTATTAAATATAATCAATAAAAATATTGAAAGCACTTATATGAAGTCAGGAGTTTTTCAGAACTAATTCTCATCACCTGAAACCCTCACAAAATCTTTTTTTTGGTTTTCTTTTTTTCGATCCTCACTCCATTATGTCCGTTATGATTCTGCTTCTAAATACTAAACTTCAGATCGAATTTGTCGTTTCGAAAATTTTGGAAAAAAATTCGGAAAATTTTCAAACATAAATTACTGCGAAACAATTAAACTGAATTTGTCCTTTTACGAGCCTAGATGCATCTCAGACCCCAAACCTACCCTAGAAATTTCAAGGCTATTTACGGCCGGCCGGACAGAATTACTTTCGTCCAGGAATTTTTCATCAGTGAGTCCAACCAAATCATTTGAGACCATTTTAAATTTCGAATCCGAAAATTATAGACATTGGGGCGAAACAATATCACTCGGTACCCTGGAACTGGCACATTAAAACAAATTCTTTAAAACTACCTAATAGACCTAAGCAAATAGATACTACTTCTTTGATTAAAATTTCGAATTTCCTCTAAGGAATTTAAAATTTTTGCTTCGCTCTAATTTTTACTATACATCTTTTTGTTTAGTACGGAAAAACATTTCTGAAATGTATATTCCATTTAAATACTCACGTGATAAAATTATGCTGTGACGAAAGAACTATAAAGTGAACAATCGAATTCCGCGAAAATAAAACTGATATTTATACATTCAAGATGAATTTCCGTCAGAAAAAACCGAAACAGTCGAAGATAAGTGGGATGTAAATTTTTGTCACGACACTGCATTACGTTGAAAAATACTGTATAACTTAAAAATCGAAATATTGTTGAATTTTTGTTTCTGATTTGTACATTTGCCCGCACACCATTTGTCAACGGTCCTGTCGATGAATTATCGTGTTTGCAGTCTGGGTGATAGGTAGCCTGTTTTTGAAATGTGCGGTTTTGATGTTTTGGAAGAATTTGACGTACCTACTAAGAAAGTTTTCATCTCACTCTCTACCTTTGACTATGTTTTATGCATTATTTTGTTTGTATTTTATTTAGTTCTTTTCGCGTGTATATTTTTGGAACAAATGATTGTCTCAATACCAGATTTGAATTGATTTGTTGACGATACTTATTTGTCCATTTTCCCTTCTTCGTCAACTTTAAACTCAAACTTCAGTAATTAAAAATCATTCAAACATAAAATTATATTGTTGCTTGTAATTTCAGTTGCCCTGAAGAAGCAGACAGTTTCGAAAGCTTGGCTATGAATAAAGAGTAAACAATTTTATTCTTTCAATATATGGTCGACATTCCTTATCCAACATACTACATACATAAATACTACGACCGTTAATTGCATTATATATATATATATATATATATATATGTATATATTTTATATGAGTATATATGTGTATATATATTAACGGAAACGTATTAACGGAACGGAGTTACTCTTGGCGTCCGCGCCCGGGTAATTCTGGATAACTCTATAACAGTGTGAAATTTGAAAAGAAAAGGATTGCAGTGGCAGCTTTGACATGCCTTGTTTAGTTGTCGCTTGATTAATACCGGCAAAGGATGGTGGTTAAAAAAAATATATATATAAAATATATAATATATATATATATATATATATATGTATATATATATATATATCTCGCTTGATTATTTTTTTAAATTCATTTATCGACACGATAAACTTTGCGGTGAATGAGTGCTGCCCGTTGAGACAGAAATGTTTCAGATAATATGACTATCAAATGGATGACACCCGTGGTTAGGTATGCTAGCAATGATCTGAAAATCTTGTTTTGGTTACATAAGAACTGTCTAACCAAACAATCATTAGAACTGTATAAAAGAGCCAAAGCAGACTATAATCAGTTGTTGGAATCCTCAAAGATGGAATTCCATCGGAGAGTCATAAACTTGTCTGATAATAGAAGTAGGACGGTCCGGGGAATTGTAAACCGAGAAACTGGCAGATTAAAACACTGTGATTATCCCAAAGTTCATCATCCAGCCAATTTCGATATTGAATATCTAAATCGACATTGTCGTCATCAGCATTATCTTTATTTCATTCCACTGTAAAAAACAGGTCAAACGATTAAGATCTGAAAATATTAGAAACGAAAATAATTTACCTAATTGTTCTTCCAGCGACTGACTGACAAAACCCGGTTATTGATCTCCATCGAACCAATAAAAATCATATGTACCATCTTTTAATGTTCAGCCATTATTTTCAGGTTTGAAAATATTTATTATCATTAAAGTTGCACTGTTTCAAAGAATAGCAATATAGTTAGCCCGTCGGAATGGTTGCCAAAGCCAACTTTTACAAAGTGGTAAGTTGCTAGTATCGAAGTTTTTCAAATTTTTCCGATTGAATTCTTCATTAATATCAAAAACCATATAATTGTTAATAAACAGTTTGAGTCTGGCAGAATCTACATCAATTATTCCAGGAACGTTGTATACATAACAGATAAATTGTTGTATAATGTTGAATACACGTTCTTCTTCATCCAAATCGCCAACAAAATCCAACGAACCAAAACGGTGAAATGCTTGTTGGTATTCTGCATTCTACTTTAAAATATTGAACGGCCTTTGTTTGCGCTTTTTGAAAAATGCCCGATATTTCTCCTTTCTCCAAATATTTCGCGGTTATGTCATGTGGGAATTTTTTCTTTTCAGCTTGCTAGACTGATTTTCGCAATAATAAAGCGGTTTTAAATAAAATATCATCATCATTTAGACTTTCAAAAGATGCTCATCAATAGTCACAAACTTTTTCAGCGCTAATAATTTTTTATTTTGAATAGTAAAAAAATTTCTTTACCGAATTGTTTTTTGATTTTGGTTTCTAAATTGTGTGGTTTGAAGTCCTCTACAATTTCTCCGCAATTATTTTCTTCACTTTCTTCTAATAATCCCATTTAACACCGAAAAATATAAGTCAAGAAGTAACACCGTCCTTTTTGAATTATATTTTCATCGATAAAGGAACATATTTCACAAAATGCAGCTTGATGCTGTTGGCCAAGGTCATGCCAATGAATTTTTGGGTTGTTTTGTCTGATAAGGCTTTCATTGACAGATTTCATAATAATATATTTTGGGATAGGAACAATTTACAATTTTATCAATAAAACCCGTTTGATTTTCATTTTGTTCTTTCACTTCAAATAGGAAAACTTTATGGTCAGAGGAAATTAGAGGCAATCTTTTAGACTTGTACTCTTTAGTTTTTTGGTCACAGTATATATCGAGTGTTTTTTAAGAGTGATAGAACTTTGGATAGGGATAACTGTGATTTGACAGAAGGTGGAAGCGATGTTGTTTTGACATTTCTGTTCAGTAAGCATTGATAAATTTTCATGGAAAGATTCACGCCGCAACAACGTTTACGAATTGTTGAAATTCATTTTCAAAATCAGTGTTCTATTCGCCAAACTTATAGAGCACTTCGTGAAATTCATGGTTCTCATAAGCATCCATCAGTGCAGCTTATTCGTCGAACTATGGATAGATCTCGCACAACATTTTCTCTACTCGATGCAACAACAACAACAACAAGACAAAGAACTGTACGTACAGGAGAAAATATCGCTACTGTAAGTCATAGTGTTAATGATGATCCAGATTTGTCTATTCATCGACGTTCACAACAAGTTGGACATGTTGGAGTCTGTGCATCCACCACATGGGAAAATTTGCGTGAAGATCTTAGTCTACACCCATATAAGATCCAACTGGTTGAAGAACTAAAGCCACTTGACCATAATGAGCGTTGTTTGTTCCACTTTTTTATCGTAAAATTGTGTTTAGTGTTGAAGCTCATTTCTGGTTGAACGCCTATGTGAACAAGCAAAATTGCCGTATATGGAGTGAAAAAAATTCTCAAGAAGTTTTGCAGATTCCATTGCTTTCTGAAAAATGCAATGTATGGTGTGCTTTACACGCTGGAGGCATAATCGGTCCATATTTCTTTGAAAACGATGCCGGAGCTAATGTTACAGTAAATAATACCAGTTACAGATTGATGATCAATGATTATTTTTGGTATCGACCCAGAAGTGTTTTGGTTTCAACAAGATGGTGCTACATTTCATGCTGCTACCGTAACAATTGATTTATTGAAAGAAAGATTTGGCGATAACATTATTTCGAGAAATGGTCCAATTAATTGGCCTCCAAGATCATGCGACATGACTCCACTGGATTATTTTCTTTGAGGTTATGTCAAGTCATTGCTTCATGTATGAACCAGAAACAATAGACGCTTTGGAAGCCACCATAACTCGAGTTATTGATGAAATGAGGCCTGAATTACTCGAAAAAGTGGTCCAAAATTGGTCTGGTCGAATGTGGTTCCTCAGAGCTGGTCGCGGTAGACATATGCCGGAAATTATTTTTAAAACATAAAAGTCATTAAATTATTTTTCAAAAAAAAATTGGCTTCAATCTTAATTTAAATGTGTTTTATTTCAATTTAAAGTTCTATCACTTAAAAAAAAACACCCGATACAAGTAAGACTGTTTTGTCTTACATCAGTATCAACCTCAATATTACTATCAGAAAGTAAATCAATATTTTCCAGGTGCTCAATATGGTCTTTTACATTTGAAGAAACCGGTTCGACTAACTTAGGTAAAATAGACGAGCTAGGTATTGTTGTAGGCTCAGGTATAACAGTGGTTGCTGAATTAAAGTCTTGAGATCTAGATGCTTCTGGCTCAACACCTCGTATGTCTAATTCAACTGTCGTTGAGGATTCTACTGATGAATTTTCAGCAATATTTAATAGATTTTTTTAAGCAGATATACCGATTGATTGAGTTTTTGGTAAAAAGTGTGTTTTATTTAACCCTGTAAATGATTTATAACATTGTCTGTGATAACCACTTTCGAATATATTACCCGGCAAAACAACGTCTTCAAATTTAAGGTTATGTTCTATTCTATGTTTTAAAACTACTCGACACTTTTTCAATGTCTTTTCCGTGAAAAGTATTAAATTTACATCATTATCTTTACAAAAAACATAATTTAGTGGAAAAGCCATTAAATTTTTGTGAACACCGTAAATATTCTTATTTTTGACAAGTTATTACTTTGGGAGCTTCAAAGCGTCTGCAAAGCAGTACGGCCGACAGAAAGTATCTGGGAGTATTGGCGACTTATTTTTGAGGACACTGCCAAAAATTTACGTGAAAATCAGCTTGGAAAATTTACGTGAGGTAAGTAATGTTTTTATGTACCCTGATTACCTGATACCTGAAAACTGACCGTCTAACCAAGCTAGCAGGTAGGCATGGTTTCTTAGTACATACTTATACTACTCAGTCGTCCACATTTCGTTCGTCAGAAAATACGTGACGTCTGGTGGCCCTGGGATCTAACTCTATATGATATGTTTGAGTTCAAGGATTGCTAGGGTGTCGTTGAGTGGGATATTCGTGAAGAACGATACGACGTCGAAACTCACAAGGATCTCAGTTCCTTTAATTTGAAAGGTTTTTAGGATTTCAATGAAAAGAAAAAATTTCTCAGAGGGGATGAGGTTTTTTTCTGATTGAGGTTGGAGTGCGGATACTAAATATTTGGCAAGACGATGTGTAGGTGACCCGTAGGCACTGACAATAGGTGGAGAGGTATATCAGAAATGTTTTTTTTTTTGGTAGACCGTATATTCGAAGAGTGCGAGATGATATCAATTAAATATCCACCTTTCTTCGGTCTCCCAAGGATTCGATTCCGGACGAATTACAATAAGGTATATACGGAATACTATGCTCGGAATATTCCAGGTCATACATAGGTCAAACTAATAGACGAGTGACTAACAGAATATATGATCACCAACTTGCTGTGAGTAGAGCTGATCGATCCCCTGCCCTATTTACCATCTCGCAGATACAAGTCACAAAATTTACTTTTATAGTTGCAAAATTATTGCAACGGAAAAATGCTAAGAAGTTGCATTATTCGTGAAGCCCTCAAAATTGAGAGAGACCAAACTACCCCAACAAACGCGATGATATTAACCGCCTGCCTGTCACATGGAAACCTTTAATATGTCGTCTCTTCATAGTAACAGTTCCCCCAAACAGGATTTCGCTCTCACGAACTGATCTGTAGGGCAACGAGAGCAGGTGATTTATACGTGATGAGGATGGTGGGGGAAATCCTAGGTAGGGTACTTTTGCTTTGTAAAGACAATATATTGACACTCCCACCCCCACTCCTGTGCCATCTTCACCTTCAATATGTCGTCTCTTCATAGCAGCAGCCCCCTCCACATAGGATTTCCCCCACCACCACTCCTCTCCCACCTTTGCCGTAACACATGGGACACAAAACGCTGCCTGATTAATATCTGGCTGATCGGTGAAAGAGGACTGAGTAATCAGTGATCACCGAACAATCATTTTCGAGGTGCTAAGTTCAAGCATAAATACCGACATCTTGACTGATTCGTACCAATCCAGGTTCCTCCCACGGAATGCGTATTGTCAACTGTTTGAGATTGAGCTGGAGAGTCATCTCCATGACATAAACATTGAAAGTACTAACACTTCCGAACTGGACACACTGATATTGAATATCAATACTGCAACTTATTGCATGCTAGGCTAGAAGGGTACTCTGCCGTGCAGGGTCGTTGTTCTTACGTCTGGACTCGCTCGGTGGTTTAGGGGTCTCGACCACGCTTCATGCTGGGCTTGAACTCGGATCGACTGGGTCATGGCGAGTCTGGGCGTTTAGCGGTGTATACAAAGGAGCGTCTTCGGCGTGTGAGTTGAGTCCCAAATAACTCAGACACTGACACTGCATAACCGCCATCCAACTGTCTTTGTACGTTGAAGTGGTGGGGATGCTTGTCATGACTGAATTCCTAGTTTCATCCCGGTGAAATGGAGGATGAAATCATGATGTCTAAAGCAAAGACTTCCTATACCTATTTTTACTTTAATTTGTTTAATGCATACCATTCCATCATGTTGCTCCAAGACCTTTCAAATCCTTTAACAAAGCTTGGAATCTTATAGAGTAGTTTTGGCTCTGAATAAAGGACGGATTCATACTATCCTGCGACAAGAGCGTGCATATGGGCGAAAAATCACACTTGGGACACGCTGTTTTCTCCTGCCTTATTGTGAGCAAAACACTCACTCACCACACAGGCGAAGACGAAATACTACTGAATCTGGGCACGGGCTTTCCAACCTTCGTCACTAATCCGGAGCGGGGTTCACTGGAGGAACAAGGGAGACGATATTTCTACCTGAATAGATTCGCCCTTTGCTCGCCGCCAACTCTTTGCCACCCCCGTTTCAGCCCTTGAATAATCTTCCCTTTCTCGAGGATCAAAGGGACTTACGACTCTTTATGTAGGGGACTCTCTGTTGCTCTCCTATTATTGGCCTAAGAACGGTGCGCGCTGGTTAGAGGACAAGGGAAGACTTAGGACGCTCTCTATCTGGAAAGACTTGCCCTCTGCTCGCCCCCAACTCTGGCCTCCTTTGGATCCTTAAGTCACTCCTCTACGATGCCTCGAAGCCTCGCTTTAAACAGTCTAACAGCAGCACCTGTCCTCGTAGAGAGTGAAATCCCTCCTGGAAAGCTGTTTTTTGTGTTGTTTCTATTTTCCAGTCTTTCATAACCAAATAGAGACACTCTTCTCATGCAGCTGACAAGGCGATGCCGTTAAGAGGAGTGGATCCCTGCTGGTTCCTCCTCTATTGTACTGAATCAAGTTCCCTATTATTCCTTTCCAGACATCCTCTTTATTGTTTTTCAGCTTATTGGGAGTCTGCTGGAGTGTCAAATTTCGAGGAGAAACCCGGGACAGCAATGATGATAATAGTATTACAACGTCAGTTAAGAGCTATGATCATGCCGACATGTACAGTTCTGAGTAGGACACTGCATAATGAGTAGAGGTTGTATAGTGCTTCGAAACTATCAATCTATACTGGAAGCAAAGGAGAAATAATGTTTCGTTTTGAGTGCTGATTGGGCGTATCACAATCTCGCTCCAATGGGATCATAGGCCCAAAGGGCAGGTAGACCACTTTATAATACACTGCGGAACTTACATAACTAGTTACGCCCCCCTTGACGTTGTGGGGGTGCTTGTCATGACTAAGATCCTAGTTTCATCCCGGTAAAATGGAGGATTAAATCATTATGAATGAAGCAGAGACTTCCTTTTTCTATTTTTCCTTTCTTTCTTTTTCTTTATTGCATACCATTCCATCATGCTTGGAATCGTACGGGGTAGTTGTGGTTTTGAACGGAGGCGGAGTCATGCTATCCTGCGACCGATTAGAGTTTTTTCGTTCCTGGAAATGCATATGGACAGAGAATCGTGGTTGGGACCTGTCGTTTTCTCCTGTCTCATTGTGCGAACAGGGACAACCCTCTCTCCTCACAGGCGAAGATGAAACCCTGCTGAATTTCGGTACGGACAAGGGGAGACTTAGGACGCTTTTTATCTGTGAAGACTCGCCCACTGCTCTCCCCCAGCTTTGGCCGCATTTTTGGATCCTTAAAACACTGCTATACGATGCTTCGAGGCCTTGCTTTTAACAGTCGAACAGCAACAGCGTTGCTTTCTGAGAGGGGGATCTCTGATGGAAAGCTGTTATTTGTGGTGTTTCTATACTTCGGTCTTTCAAAACCACCAAATAAGGACAGTTTGCTCATGAAGCTACTACATTCAAGGATATCTCTTTCGTAAGGGGTGATCCCTGCTGGTTTCTTTTCGATTGTACTGAAGCAGGTCCTCTATTCTATTTCTTTTCAGATATTCTCTTTTTTTTCAGCTTCGAGGGTCTGCTGGAGTGTCAAAATTCGAGCAGAAACCCAGGACAGCAATGAGGACAATGGTACATCAAGGTCGGTTAAGAGCTATGCTCACATGCCGACATGTACAATTTTGAGTATGACCCAACTACTTGGGGTGAGTGCTGTAACACAGGGCGCCCACCCATAGAATTGGCGTAGTCCTTCTCGATTGCAGGTCCTCTTTCCATAAGGACGAATACGTCAGAATTAGATCTGTGCTAGCTTTAAGGGGAGGGATACTCTGACTTTTTGAATTCCTTGAGTTCGTGGATTCTGCCTTCGAATTGAACTCTTATTTCCAACCATAAGCGGAAATTAGAATAATGTTTTTTTATTTATATTTTCAAGATGAATTTCCGTCAAGTAAAGACCGAAACGATCATAGATTTGATAATAAATGAGTTGAATTTGCTGCGCATGGAGAATAGGGCGAAGTTACATTCGAGATGCTTTGTCTTCAAATTAATGAAGAAGCCACCAGCACAATTTGAGGTTCAGAATGATACCAAGACGATCACCGTATACGTAGCGCAAATATGCTAACGATTCACCATAGCTCATACTCCTTTTTAATGATTTTTGGTACAGATCAGCCTGAATAATTTATTTTAATATGAATATACTAATTTTCTAGTATTACGGCAATCTATGGTCTGATTTGAGCATGAGGAAAGTTTATTTTGCGTTCGTAAGGTGAAAATATCGAGAATACATTTCTTTACTAGAATTAACATACAAGGGTATGTCTTGAATGTATTTTGCATACTCTAGTTTGCGTTACTGTATTATTAATATCTTAGAGTTTCTGTGTATGTATTTTTCATACTCTAGATGGCGTTAGTGTATTAGTAATATCTTAGCAGTCTCTGTGCATATCGGATATAGATACTGGACAGATTTGGAGTACAGCATCATACATTACACTCACGAAAACCAATCTGTTTGAGACGTGCGCATGTCTGCAATTTGCCTCTGTGATCTACAAAACCTTGTCGAGTTTGTTCGAGTATAGAATAATTATACAAATGTCTATTACACTGTCTCGATTTCTAGAAATTTCTATAACCATAGCGCATACTCCTTAATAATGAAAATCATGATCAACTCATGTGAATAGTAGAGATCTCAACTGAGTCCCATATTGGGGGAATGAGGTTTGTTCCAAACTACCTAAAATTTATTGCATTGAAAATCTTAGCAGCACATTGGAAAAGATCCCCTGAACCTGGTCTTTCGATGGAAGGGAATCGTTAGCATATTTGCGCTACGTATACGGTGATCGTCTTGGTATCATTCTGAACCTCAAATTGTGCTGGTGGCTTCTTCATTAATTTGAAGACAAAGCATCTCGAATGTAACTTCGCCCTATTCTCCATGCGCAGCAAATTCAACTCATTTATTATCAAATCTATGATCGTTTCGGTCTTTACTTGACGGAAATTCATCTTGAAAATATAAATAAAAAAACATTATTCTAATTTCCGCTAATATTTTATTACACTAAGATCGTTACGTCATACCATGACTTCTTCAGGTGAGTATTACAAGATACCATGAACAAGAATTTCATTATATAGTACATGGACATAACAAAAATAGAGGGGGTGAACAGAGTTTTACAATTCTTTTGGAATTCTGAAAAATGATTCAGAAAAGAAAGAGAGCTAATTAATTCTGTTTGGTTATTCAATAATATTTTTCTTTTATGATATCTTTCAATTTCTAAAGTTTCTAACGAGTTTAATCTGAAACCTTCGTTTCCTGTGTGTCAAATTTAAAAGTTACTATTAAAACTATGTCCTGTGTCTAGAAGGTGCTCTGCATAGGTTGAATTTCCCTTTTTGTTACAATAACAATTTTCATGTTCCGTAAGTCTCGTCTGGTACGGTCTTCCTGTCTAACCAACATATACAAAATGGCAAGTACCGCAAGTTAACTCATTAACACCTGATTTCTTGTTCTTAGATGTTTTATCTTTATTATTTTTTATTAGTTTTCCTAGGGAGTTATTCGTTTTATGAGAAATTCTGAAATTGTGGTTCTTCTTTAAATATCTAGCTACCTTTTCTGTTTTTGGTCCCAAGTATGTCAACGAAATGTATTTACTTTCAATTGAATCATTTATGGGATATACTAATTTCAAAGCCAGCTTTAATTGTATTTTTGTGAAAAGATTCTCAATAATCGGGACGTTGAAACCGTTGTTCAACGCAATCTGTTCAATAATGTTATATTCTCTGTCAAAATTCTCACGTGACATGGGCATGTTGGCTTATCTATATAACATACTATTGTATGCTGCTAATTTTTGTGAATATGGGTGGTTTGATGTGAAGTGAATTGTGCTATCTGTATGGGTTGGTTTCCAATATATTCAAAAAACGTGTTTATTATTAATTTTTGTGATAGTTAAATCCAAAAAATTTATACTATTGTTATTTTCCCATTCATAAGTGAATTGTATGGTTGGGGATAATTTGTTTATTAAATCCACAAACAAAGAAAATTGTCTATCAGTGCCATTGAATAAACATAGAACATCGTCAACATATCTGTACCAATAAATGAAACATTTAAAATAGGGGCTTTTTATTATGTTAGTTTCTAAGGAATCCATAAAAATTTCGGATAATAACAGACTCAATCTGTAAATGTAAATCTTGCCGTTGAACGTGAAATAATTTTGTTGCAAGCAAACTGTCAAAACATCCATTATTTCTTGTTTTATACCGAATTGGTTCTTTTTTGGAGTAGGAGGTTATCTACTAATTTTATGGTTTCCTTGACTGGTATGGACGGAAATAAATTCTTTACATCAAACGATATAAGCTTTGCATTATCTGGAACACGTACATCTTTTATGTTATCCACCATATGGTATGTATTCTTTATAGATAATTTTGCTTCAAAATTTGTTTCCGAGAGTATGATTTTAATAAGTGCCTTAGATAATCTATATGATGGCGCTGCAGCAAATGACACTACTGGTCTGATGGGACAACTTTCTTTATGTACCTTGATTAAAGAATACATATTTGGTGGTTGAGGATTCATTAAAGTTAAATTAAATAATGGTTTGGTACCGAAAAGGGCCGTAGCGTTTTTATGGCTATTTTTATTTCATTTTGATATTTATCTGTTGGGTCTTTTTTGATAATTGTACACTTATCCGGGTCTAAAAATTCTGTTGTTTTATTTATATAACTTCTTCTATGGATTGCTATTACTGTATTTCCTTTATCGGCACGCGTGAATACTAAATCATCTTTTAAGATTTTAGTTTTCATAGATTTTATCATGGAATTGTTATTATGCGAGTGATGATTACATTTTTTATTTATAATATTAGCCAATGCATATTTATCTTTATTTGAATTTCGACAATTTTTGAGTGCAAGTTCTGAGTCGATAGCTAAATATTCTAAAGATTCCTTTTTGCTATTATTTAAATTGTACTTATATCCTTTTTTCAACAGTTTAATATTTATTATCTGCGAAATTCGCCTGTCAAATTTTCTGAGTCCTAAAATAAATCTAATACACCAGTTCAGGATCGACTTTAGACGCTGACGTGCAAAGGCATTTATACATGGCCATACACTATATCACAATAATTGAACCTAGAGAGAATCAAAGTCTCACACAGTATTTTTTTGAGTTTAACAGATGAATATCTCCGTGCAGCATATATCATTTTTAGTGTGAAAAAAGCCGATCTAGTAACATGAGGAATATATTCGGAGAAACTCAACTATCAAAGCCAGATCCCTAGCACTATCGCATATCCTCAGCAGTACAGCTTCGACACTAACCTTCAGGCCCTCTTTAATGCTATCATAATTTCTCTTGACCGTAAAGATCATCATTTTAATCATTCAATTGATAACGATTTATTCATGTTGGTTGAATAATATGTACATACGAAGAAATCTTATTATACCTTATATTTTGGTTCATGAATCACATAAACTTTTACCAGAAAAATTTTATTACAAAACCTTTGATTCGAAAATTTCGAAAAAATATTTAGAAGACGTTGAGGATCAAGAAGAGGTATTTCTTTGGATACAACAATAACTAAAACGATACATCGTAGCTTAAGAGAATATTTAATTAGTTAAAAACGTAAATATTATAGGCCAATCATTAACAAAAATTGAAAAAAAAATTTTAGAATTAAATTAATGTCTTCTAGAAAGCACTGCTCATATTTAGTAGAAGCATAAAATCAAAATTCATTATACAATATCAAATGCAATAAAAAACCCAACAAAAATAAATTGTAAATTAAAATAAAGAATTAAAAAATAAGTAATATAGAATGTTTCATTCCAAAAATGCGCACCTGATTTCGTCAGACAGGCGTGGTACGTATGTTTTGCCTGTAACAAACATTCGAAAAAAATTCAGTTTCTGGTCATATATTTATGAAAACTAAATCTCTTTCAGAAATACACAACATAATTTTAAGAACTTCTCCAAAACTAATTCATTTGAAATATTTGATATGTTCAAATATTTGAATAGGTTACTTCAAAAACTCTTAAAAACATATAGCACCTCCTCAAATACAATTAGAATTCAGATAAGGTCAGTTTAACTTCACATTTGAAAGATAATATAAAATGAAAATCAATAAGCTTGTAAACTTACCAATCAACTTTTGGAGATTGTCTGAATGTAAATTTAAACTAGGTACGTACATCTAATATCCAAGGTACTCTATGTTCTATTATATGCTAAACACAGAAATCACACAAAGTTTATAAGGCATTTTATAGCCTTTCTTAAACCACTTGAGACTGTGTAATAAATTTCTTTATTCAAAAACCTAATATAATTATATATTATAAATAAAATAGAATAATAGGAAGCGGTTATTTTACTTGATAAAAGGATTATTACAAACATTGAATATCAATACAGATTTAATCTGGTAGTATTTTACAATTTTAATTTCAAAATATCAAAAAAAAACTTTTAGAATTAAATTAATGTCTTATAATAAGTACTGCTCATATTTAATAGACGTATAAAGTCAAAATTCATTATACAATAAAATATCAAATGGAATAAAAAACCCAACAAAAATAAATCGTCAAATGTTTATTACAGGAAAATCATACATACCACGCCTGTCTGACGAGTTCAGGTGCGCATGTTCAGAATTAAACATTTAATACTGCTTAATTTTAATTTTCAATTTCAATCAACCATTTATTTTGGTTGCGTTTTTTATTCCATTTGATATGGTATAATAAATTTTGATTTTATACGTCTACTAAATATGAGCAGTGCTTATTATAAGACATTAATTCGCTTCTAAAATTTTTTTTTTCAATTTTTTGAAATTAAAATTGTAAAAGACTAACAGATTGAGTCTGTATTGATGAACAAAAATGTTCAAAATTACATTAACGCTTGTGAATTATGTCTAAAAGGTAAATATGAAAAAACACCTATTCTATTACAGTTTAGACCCAATTCTGTCAATTCTAAACCTGTTCTCACATTTACACAAGTAGATTCAATCAAACATATTGTTTGAGCATTCTACACTTTTTTCTAGATTCGGACAATCTTTTGCAGAAAACAGGAACAGAAATTTCAGACAAATTACTACTTTATGTTAGTCATTATGGTATTCCTAGCAAAATAACTTTCGATAAAGAGTTAGAATTCGAAAATAATGTCATTCAAGATTTTTGTAAATTATACAAAATATAAATTCATTATATTTCAAATTACAATCCCCATTCAAACGCTCAAGTAGAAAGATTTCATTCAACTCTTACTGAACAGTTTAGAACGATACAAAATCGAAATTCAAACTCTCAAAATAAACTAGTACAAGCTCCTTTAAACTATAATAACTCAAATCATTCGAGTCTCGAAATGGCTCCAATGCAAATTATAAAGGCCAATCTAAATTATACTTTGCCAAATGAAAGAACTCTAAATGAAACAATAGAAAACTCTGTCGAGAATTATTCAGGTAATCTCAATAAAATCTGAAAACAGTTGCAAAATCAAATCCAGAAAAGGTAGATAGTTTAGAGAAAACAATCAGAAAAGGTCAGCAAAAATTAAATTTAATTTAAATGATAATCTAATAACTCGAAAATTAGACCCTGCTTTTAAAAGAAGATGTACACGTGAAATCGATAAGATACGTATTTATGATAATAAGAATTAGCATATTCATCATAAAAAGGCTTTGAAAGAAAGAAGAATGTAGTATTTTCTGTTATAGGTCCAGAATGGATTTCCATATCATCATAGTAATATTATTGAAGATGATCACCATAGTTAAAAATTTGGAAACTGAACCTATAGAAAATAATATATTTCCCATATCGTTAGGAAAAACTAACATAACGAATAGAAACTTACAACTCATTTATCAGAGAGATTTGAACGCTTTTGATATTGGATTACAGAAAAAAAATTAATAACATTAAAAACTCAAAATTGCATTTTTCCAAACGGCAAACTATAGAAATTTGAATATTTGATTAAGTTAGTCTTTACTTGGTGGAAACACATTTCAATTAATGAATATATAAGAGGCAGTATTTTAATTTCCATAGAACTGTTTATAATACAACAATTTTTTCTCCACGGTATGGCTTCTTTAGGTATCTACTGACTTGTAGAATGTTGATACCTGAAGAAGCCACATCGTGGTTGAACAGGTGTTGTATTATAAAAATTTTTGTGGGAAACAGAATACTATATCTTATTTTTTCTTCAATATAGATATTTACAGCATTCGAACACAATACATTTTAATACTCCTGAAGCAATTTTAAATGGAAATATAAGGATAAAACTAGGTCTCGTTAATATTGGAGGAAAAATTTTGAAAATTCTATCTGAAACTCTAGATTCTGATGATGAAAAACATTACAAGAACTCTTTTAAAAGCAGATGCTAGGATTGTGAATGCTCTGAAGAATAAATACATAAATAAGATCCATAAATTGTCTGGTAATTTCATGTTACTTCGGATAGTACAAAAATTAGAACAAATGCATTTCCTATCTTTTCAACTGAAATACATAAACAATGTTCTAGAAGAAATCCAAACAGCTATGTGTTTGAATATCAAAACAAATTAAAATATGTTTATCTTCTACAATTTTAATTTCAAAAAATTTTTATCCAAAATAACTTTTAGAATTAAATTAATGTCGAAAACAAGCACCGCTTACATTTAATAGACGTATATAATCAAAACTCAATATATAATGTCAAATGGAATAAATAAACCAAAAGATATACGAAAGTCATTAAAATTAATAAATAAATATTTAAAGGAGACAAAATTTGTTTCTGGTCTTACCTTCAAGAACGCCAATTGCCTTTCAAAAACATGAACACACTTAAACGACTTCTCAAAGAATATAATTTATTTGCAATATTTAATATATTTAAATATTCGAATAAGTAAATTCAGAAATCTCTCAAAGCATGCACTATATCTTCAAAAAACAAATATAATTCTAAGCAATTCCGTCTTCAGTCCTGAAATATATTCAAAATATCAAAATCAAAAAACTAACCTATATCAAACAACGAACCACGTGTAAATGAATAATGTTTAGAGACATAAATCATCTTTATAATTCAAGGCTGATCTATGCTCTAACAGAATCAAAGAACAGTGTGAGTTATTTTTAAGGCTTATTTAAATTCATTGACATTCCATAATGAGATTTATTGAAGCCAAAATATAATTATATATTATATATAAAATAAAATAGAAAGGCCTTTTACTTGATAGAAGAAATATAACAAAATTTGAATATCAAAACAAATTAAAATATGTTTATCTTCTACAATTTTAATTTCAAAAAATTTTCATTCAAAAAAACTTTTAGAATTAAATTAATGTCTAAAACAAGCATCGCTTATATTTAATAGACGTCTATGATCAAAACTCAATATATAATGTCAAATGAAATAAATAAACCAAAAGATATACGAAAGTCATTAAAATTAATAAATAAATATTTAAAGGAGACAAAATTTGTTTCTGGTCTTACCTTCAAGAACGCCAATTGCCTTTCAAAAACATGAACACACTTAAAGGACTTCTCAAAGAATATAATTTATTTGAAATATTTAATATATTTAAATATTCGAATAAGTAAATTCAGAAATCTCTCAAAGCATGCACTATATCTTCAAAAAACAAATATAATTCTAAGCAATTCCGTCTTCAGTCCTGAAATATATTCAAAATATCAAAATCAAAAAACTAACCTATATCAAACGACGTACCACGTGTAAATGAATAAAGTTTAGAGACATAAATCATCTTTATAATTCAAGATTGATCTATGCTCTAACAGAATCAAAGAACAGTGTGAGTTATTTTTAAGGCTTATTTAAATTCATTGACATTGCATAATGAGATTTGTTGAAGCCAAAATATAATTATATATTATATATAAAATAAAATAGAAAGGCCTTTTACTTGATAGAAGAAATATAACAAAATTTGAATATCAAAACCAACTTAAATATGTTTATCTTGCACAATTTTAATTTCAAAAAATTTTTATTCAAAAAAACTGTTAGAAATAAATTTTACGTCTAAAACAAGCACCGCTCACATTTAATAGACGTATATAATCAAAACTCAATATATAATGTCAAATGGAATAAATAAACCAAAAGATATACGAAAGTCATTAAAATTAATAAATAAATATTTGAAGGAGACAAAATTTGTTTCTGATCTTACCTTCAAGAACGCCAATTGCCTTTTAAAAACATGAACACACTTAAAGGACTTCTCAAAGAATATAATTTATTTGAAATATTCAATATATTTAAATATTCGAATAAGTAATTTCAGAAATCTCTCAAAGCATGCACTTTTAAGACAATCAATAACCTTAGTACCTACATAAAAAACAATAAAGATCGTACAAATAAAGTAAATAAATCCGGAGTTTACAAGTTGAATTGCAATGATTGCCCTTTAGTATACATTGGCCAGACTGGTAGATCATTCAAGAAACGTGTCCAAGAACACCAAAGAGGTTATATATCCAATTCTGTACATTCGACATATGCTAATCATCTTAAGGAATTCAGGCACAATTTCAACAATAATTATGAAATTATCCACGTTGAAAGCAAAAGTTCTAGATTAACACTTTTAGAATTTCTTGAAATCAACAGGTATAATGCCCGTAAGATCCATTTGAACAAACGAACAGATGTCGATCATTCTCCATTACTGAATATTTTTCCTTAATGGCATTTTTAGCGGCAAACTCCAATAAACACCTAGAGGTTTTATGACTTGTGCTTCCATTATTTAGTCACGTACCTAAAAATATATTTAAACTCCGTTACACTGAATACCATCAGACAGTACAATGTAATACCTGAAGAAGCCACATCGTGGTGAAACAGTTGTTGTAGTAGTACCAACATTTTTGTGGAAATAAATTACTGTCTCATATACATTTTTTTAATCAAACCCTATCCCCTTTTAATGAGCATACAGTTTGTAATATTTCAATTAATCATTTGTGGTTATTTTTTCGTCTTCTCCCACACCCTGAGTTAAGTATATCATCTTGACTCCCTACTCAAAGAAGATGGCGTCCATTTATAACGAGCTAGCCGATGATACTGTAACTCCCAACTGTATGTGACACCTTACCAACAGTCTAATATACTGAACTGTTTCAGCCGTTACTATTTGGTAGTAGATCATAATTAAAACAAGTTGTAGAAATTACTATGTTTTACTACCAATCAATTGATATTTTACACATTTAATTGTGACTCGAGTTTCTGGAATTATCCCATCTTCAGAGAACTGAAGACTCAACAAGCAGAACAGGGTACTTATGAAGATACAGAGGTAGAAGAGGTAATAAAAACAGGTTAAAAACGGTTTAAAGTGAGAAGACGCTCAACAACTATTAGAAAGTCGGCACGTCAAAAAAGTGGAAAATATATATTACTTATTTAAATAACTTAAAATTTTGGATTTACATGGATCCGTACAGTCATTCATTATTTCTACATTATTTTTATTCTGAATTGATTACAAAATTTCAATAGATTCTAAATAATCAAGTTTCTTTCTTTTTGATTCTACATGTGAAATTTGAAGTTTATCTATTGTCGGAAAAGAGTGGCCGTTTTCTAAACAATGAGTGGCAAAAGTAGAAGTTTGTTTATTTTTAATGAAATTAGCTTTTTAGTAACATTGAAGAGTATATTTTATGTTGAGAATTCTGAGAAACTCGTATCATTTGTTCTTGGTTGTTTCGGTCTCTACTTGACGGAAATTCATCGTAAATGATTTGAAGTAAAACACTTCATTTCCGCTTATTTTTATTTTTCATCGACAATTGTTTCGTCAATTACATATTGATTTCGTCAGGTGAGTATGGTCACTAACTACTTTCACAAAATCTTTCGAAAACTTCATTTTATCACGTATTTTTAGTGAAACTTGTATTTAAGGAGAAAGATTTTGTAAAAGTAGTTAGTTACCATACTCACCTGACGAAGTCAATATGTAATTGACGAAACAATCGTCGTTGAAAAATAAAAATAAGCGAAAATAAAGTGTTTTACTTCAAGTCATTCATATCATTTGGATTTTTCTCAATTATATAAACTCAACAATTTTTCATTTTGAATAAAATTTTTATTTATATGAGTGTATTATTCATTTATTTTGCACTATCGGTTCAATTATGTTTCAGAATATAGGATGGTTTTATTGTATCAGTAATGATATATTTCTGTGTATTAATTCATCGAAATATATTTGATTCAGATTTTTTCCGCTTCTATTTGAGAAATAATTTTATTGAATATCAACGTGTATCATATTGTTACCAACGTCGTTTGTTAATTTATCACAACCTACTAATTGACAACCGATTACTCAGTCTGGCATGTGGTTCTTCGAATTTGAGACTTTGTAGTTCTCAAAATAAGAGATAGACCTACACATGTCTATATATTCGTAATAACAAGAGAAAAAGCTAGCCAAAAATGAGAATATATTCAGAGTTATCCCCTTGAAACAAAGAAGATGCACTCAGTATCTTGTCCATCCTGTATATATTTTATTTTATGAAGTCACTTCGAAAAAATTCAGTTGATTTCGTACAACTTTTGTGAAAAACTTATTTTGTATCTCCATTTGTAACAAAGTCAAAGGGGGGGCTAAAGTCTTGTGAAAAACCCGATACTACTTAATTACAAACAAATAATGTAAACTATGCTATAATATGAGTGCGGACGGGTCAGTAGTAGAGCATTGGCCTCGTGACCAGAGGGTTCGGGTTCGAATCCTGTTCAGGTGGAAAATAAATTTTATAGTTAGAAGGGTGTCGGCCACCATTTAACTGTTCGGTCAAAAATAAATAGTGCGGAAGATGGCAGTAACAAAACCTACCCAGAACACAACTCCTTACTCGCACGAGCTGTAAAAGCTTCTGAGGGATCTTACAGAATATTTGGGAGTATGAGGATAATAATAATAAATACGCCTCAAAATATTTCAATCCATCATATTAACGCATATGATACAAATCACGGACCAATATTTTTGAATTACAATGCAGCGTGAAAATATCCGGGTATTTGCATACAGGAGTGGTTCATAGCATAGATTCAATATGGTCTTGGCGTAATATTTTTAATGGCTTCACACATAAAACACCATTTGCAGTGCCAGTTTTAGGTAGATTCACTGTTCAATATTTTAGCATTCTGAATAAATCGAAAAAAAATGATATTCAAACCTCAAAGTATACATTTTGACAACTCAGCGATAAAACGAACTTTTGCAATTCCTTCGAACGGGCTTTTTAAATTATCAAGTCTATATAAACTTCATGTTCACATCTGTAGATCTGCCAAATACTTTCTCCTCCTGTCGAAATAGAAAGAAAGATACGAATATTTCTTGAATTGTAATAGATCATGATCATTGGCTGATATGAATCACATAAACTTATTCAATTTTGAGTGAGATTCACGGGACTATTTGGATTATTGAATTTCAGTTCAAAAATTATGGAGACCTTTCGAGAAGTTCTGAGGATAACTGAGTTTTTATATTTATAATTTTAAGAATTGAAGAAAATTCTGTTCTAGCTTTTTTATACTAGCTTGGACTATCATATCAGATCTGCTTGTCAACATATTTGTATTTCTATCAGATTAAATATATGATTTATTTTGATATAACTTCTGAATGAGTAAGAGACTTCAAGTCTCTTATGTAGTTCAGCATCTAGTGATATGAATTAGCAAATAGGGAGATCGTATTCACTTTTTATCGATTTGGTTTCTTGTATTTCATATAATATGGAAACCGGCGCATTCGCCATTCATCAAACATTAATCCAGATTATTTTATAGATGAAGTAGTCCGTAACTTTGTGATGGAAAAAATAGATAGAAAACTGAGTTTTCCTTGATTCAGAATTACATATTCAAACTTCTACAATATACTGGGTGTTTCACGATTGATTATACAGGCTTTCAAGGCAGATGCAGGACATTTTGGCGAGTCTGAATCAGTGCTCGAAATATGTCCTAACTATATTCGTTCAAGAGATACTGGATGTTTTATGTATTTCATCAAAAACTTTCAATCGGCATACCTCTTGATGGCCTGCATGGATCTTCATGAAAACTTGAGAGAATGAGTATAGGCCAATGCCAAATATTTGCCCATAATGACTTATCGATAGCACAGGTCCGGACTGAGAAAATAACATTAATTATTCCACATCTTGTAAAATACCCTCTACATTCAATTTTCGAAAAACGAAATTATCTCCAAAATTTACTGTAAATACTCTTTCAAACAAGCCTATTCGGATCAATGGCCCACTTCCATCATCATTTTATGAACCATTGAGTATTAGGAATGTTCAATATATAGTAAACAGGGACCTGTGCATTTCCGAATAGAGCGTCGACTCATATTGAATCGACTGAAATTCTCAGTTACATGACTTAGGTATTGTGCTGCATTTTATACCATCCAATACATTAATATAGGGGCAACATCAAATATTTTTTGGAAAACTAAATTAAACCGAAAACTCGAATTAACATTGAACATTTAATAGGACTATTATGAAATGGACTTAATAATCAAAATATAAAATGTATCTTATGAACATGTATGTAACTGAAAGAAATTGACAATATATAAGAGAAAAAATTATAACTTGTTTTCGAAAATACTCTCTCTCTATTTTCTAGCTCTTGTGATCGAATAAGCTAGAGCTTTCTTCAAAATTTCCGGTCGATTTCGTATTGCTTCATATGCAGCTTGGATACAATCAATCAGATGCTTCCTGTCCATGATTTCTTCGGAGTACTCTTCATTTTTTAAGTGCCTTCAGAGAAAATAATCCAAGGATGTAAGATCTGAGGATCTTGCAGGTCAGTCATGAGTTTCCTCTCTACCAAACAATGATCTGGATAAACTTCATTCAAATTCGCTACAATTTCACGAGTTAAATGTGCCGGAGCTCCATCAAGTTGAAAGTACATTCCTCTTGGAATATTCCTTACATCATCTAAGAGCCCTGGCAAATGCTCGATTTAAAATTTTAGATATGTCACTCCATTCAGCCTGTATGGAAGAATATATGGTCCAATTAGGAGATTATTGTAAATTCCACACCAAATATTAACTGAAAAACGATGTTATGAATTGCGGTTCCTAGTCACTTTCCGATTTAATGTAGACCAAATTTGTGCATTGCGAACATTCAAAATGCTATCTTTTGTGGAGGTCGCTTCATCAGTAGAAAGTGTTCCGAAGATAGCTCGCTGGTAGTTCAGCGCCTGGCTCCAAGATTTGGACGGATTGTAAATGAAATGGATGCCACTTTCCACGGTGCAGAACTCGCCATACGTGACAATGTGGCAAACCTAAAACTGAACCAAGACGCCGAGTGCTGGTTGAGGGATTTTCTTGGACAGCTTTTATTATCTCTTCATGGTTTACCATCGAACTTGCTCTTTCTCGTTTACTTACTGACGGAAAGTGTCCAGTTTCACGAAGTGAGCGATTAACATGTTCGGATCATTGGTGGTTAGGAATTCGACGATCCGGATATAGCCTTCGATATTCCCTAGCAGCTTCGCGAACATTGCACTTACAAAATCCATAAACTAACAACATATCAGTATACTCAGTATTCGTAAATGATGGCATTTCGATAATTCTTTTAATGAAAATTTTATAATATAAATATTTTAAAAAATTTCAAACAATTTTAAAAAATTAGCCTTCTACATATTTAATTCCAAAAGATTATATTCAATGATTATAACTTCTGAAAATAAATTAAAATAATGTCGTATAAGTACCACTTATATCATGACATAAAATAAACATTCATTATAAGACATCCAAATGGTATAACAAAATCCAATAAATAAAAATTATTAACTAAAATCCTATAAATTAAACATTTTGAATAGACAAAATTTTGTTTCTGCTTATCAATCCTATGAAAACCAATATCTTTCAAGAATATCCAACATAATCTTAAGAATTTTATCACAAAACTATCTTACTTAGACTATTCAATATTATTGGATATCTAACCAAGGTACTTTATACAAAAACTCAAGATATGCAAAACATTACTGAAAAACAAGTTTTAAAATCGACTTTGCTCATCAGTATTCAAATATTCATATTCAATAAATATAAAATCAATTAATAACACATATTCAAACTCACCCTTCGTCTTCGAGAAAAAGTTCTATTTAAAAATGAGAACCTTAAATAGGTATCCACTACACATAGAAATATCTCTGTGGTTTAACCTGATCTAGAAGATTGAAAGACAAATTTAACGGCCTTTGCTATAACACAAGGACTATCTGTATGAATGTTTGGGGAAACCATATAATTATATATTATAAATAAAATAACGTAAATAGAGGTCATTCTTGATAGAAGGTATATAAAATAATATAAATATTTTAAAAAATTTTAAACAATTTTAAAAAATTAGCCTTCTACATATTTAATTCCAAAAGATTATATTCAATGATTATAACTTCTGAAAATAAATTAAAATAATGTCGTATAAGTACCACTTATATCATGACATAAAATAAACATTCATTATAAGACATCCAAATGGTATAACAAAATCCAATAAATAAAAATTATTAACTAAAATCCTATAAATTAAACATTTTGAATAGACAAAATTTTGTTTCTGCTTATCAATCCTATGAAAACCAATATCTTTCAAGAATATCCAACATAATCTTAAGAATTTTATCACAAAACTATCTTACTTAGACTATTCAATATTATTGGATATCTAACCAAGGTACTTTATACAAAAACTCAAGATATGCAAAACATTACTGAAAAACAAGTTTTAAAATCGACTTTGCTCATCAGTATTCGAATATTCATATTCAATAAAATTGTTTTTCAGTAATGTTTTGCATATCTTGAGTTTTTGTATAAAGTACCTTGGTTAGATATCCAATAATATTGAATAGTCTAAGTAAGATAGTTTTGTGATAAAATTCTTAAGATTATGTTGGATATTCTTGAAAGATATTGGTTTTCATAGGATTGATAAGCAGAAACAAAATTTTGTCTATTCAAAATGTTTAATTTATAGGATTTTAGTTAATAATTTTTATTTATTGGATTTTGTTATACCATTTGGATGTCTTATAATGAATGTTTATTTTATGTCATGATATAAGTGGTACTTATACGACATTATTTTAATTTATTTTCAGAAGTTATAATCATTGAATATAATCTTTTGGAATTAAATATGTAGAAGGCTAATTTTTTAAAATTGTTTAAAATTTTTTAAAATATTTATATTATTTTATATACCTTCTATCAAGAATGACCTCTATTTACGTTATTTTATTTATAATATATAATTATATGGTTTCCCAAATATTCATACAGATAGTCCTTGTGTTATAGCAAAGGCCATTAAATTTGTCTTTCAATCTTCTAGATCAGGTTAAACCACAGAGATATTTCTGTCTGTAGTGGATACCTATTTAAGGTTCTCATCATTTTTTAAATAGAACTTTTTCTCGAAGACGAAGGGTGAGTTTGAATATGTGTTATTAATTGATTTTATATTTATTGAATATGAATATTTGAATACTGATGAGCAAAGTCGATTTTAAAACTTGTTTTTCAGTAATGTTTTGCATATCTTGAGTTTTTGTATAAAGTACCTTGGTTAGATATCCAATAATATTGAATAGTCTAAGTAAGATAGTTTTGTGATAAAATTCTTAGGATTATGTTGGATATTCTTGAAAGATATTGGTTTTCATAGGATTGATAAGCAGAAACAAAATTTTGTCTATTCAAAATGTTTAATTTATAGGATTTTAGTTAATAATTTTTATTTATTGGATTTTGTTATACCATTTGGATATCTTATAATGAATGTTTATTTTATGTCATGATATAAGTGGTACTTATACGACATTATTTTAATTTATTTTCAGAAGTTATAATCATTGAATATAATCTTTTGGAATTAAATATGTAGAAGGCTAATTTTTTAAAATTGTTTAAAATTTTTTAAAATATTTATATTATTTTATATACCTTCTATCAAGAATGACCTCTATTTACGTTATTTTATTTATAATATATAATTATATGGTTTCCCAAACATTCATACAGATAGTCCTTGTGTTATAGCAAAGGCCATTAAATTTGTCTTTCAATCTTCTAGATCAGGTTAAACCACAGAGATATTTCTGTCTGTAGTGGATACCTATTTAAGGTTCTCATCATTTCTTAAATAGAACTTTTTCTCGAAGACGAAGGGTGAGTTTGAATATGTGTTATTAATTGATTTTATATTTATTGAATATGAATATTTGAATACTGATGAGCAAAGTCGATTTTAAAACTTGTTTTTCAGTAATGTTTTGCATATCTTGAGTTTTTGTATAAAGTACCTTGGTTAGATATCCAATAATATTGAATAGTCTAAGTAAGATAGTTTTGTGATAAAATTCTTAGGATTATGTTGGATATTCTTGAAAGATATTGGTTTTCATAGGATTGATGAGCAGAAACAAAATTTTGTCTATTCAAAATGTTTAATTTATAGGATTTTAGTTAATAATTTTTATTTATTGGATTTTGTTATACCATTTGGATATCTTATAATGAATGTTTATTTTATGTCATGATATAAGTGGTACTTATACGACATTATTTTAATTTATTTTCAGAAGTTATAATCATTGAATATAATCTTTTGGAATTAAATATGTAGAAGGCTAATTTTTTAAAATTGTTTAAAATTTTTTAAAATATTTATATTATTTTATATACCTTCTATCAAGAATGACCTCTATTTACGTTATGAAAATTTTATGAAAACACAACAATGTATTTTTCTTTTTCGATGCTTACCCGACAATGGTTTGAAATGTCAAAATGTTTATCATGAGTCACTTAGATTTTGAAATGGGTTGAATTCAGAGTAAACGAATTTCTTCTGTGAACTTTCACATAGCACTGAAAATAAATGATATCTTAAGCTTCGGATCGATTCGAGCAGCATGTGAGAAGATAATGAGTGGACTAGAAAGAAAGGCTAATGAAAGCTGCAGATCATTCGATACAATAGATAGCAGTTGTCAAAAAGAAATAGGCAATTTTCGAGAACAAATCACGTACGAAAATTGATGGGGGAAGGGGTATAAAAAAATTAATTTGCTAAAGTGTAAATAAGATGTCGAAAAGTATTTCGTTTTGTATGCGTGTGTCTGATTTCAGTCTGTTATTAATTTTTTCAAAGATCTAAAATTTTATTATTTTATGTTAATATACATACTTATTTAGTTTTTATTGATATATTTGTATTACTACGTTTCATGTTGGGATGTAGAAAGGTTTTTTTCCGAGACATTAAAAAATATTTTTTAGTGAATATACATATGTGGATATCATTTTGACAGTTTTTGTATATAGTTTTAATATATACTGAGAAGTTAGAATATATCATTCTGAATTTAAAAACATTTAAAATTACTTCTATCAAGTATTGACTCACTTTCAAATTGTTAAGTATTTCTTGTATAATTCCCTTGATCAAGAGGGTGCCCAACAAAGGCAGATACTATGAAATGAAAGGAATGAAAGGAACAAAAGCTCCAAAATCGCACACCTAACTGTTAATCAAATGATTATTATTGAAAATTATAAGTTTCTTAATATGAAATACATAACATACAGTTACTATATAGATATATATATATATATATATATATATATATATATATATATATATATATATATATATATATATATACATATATATATATATACATATATATATATATATATATATATATATATATATATATATATATATACATCTTCCGAACTAGCTGGCATCCGTACAAAAAGGGTATCGGCCTGCATCCTCGTGTATACTTCGTGTATATTCGGAGTTTTTTTTCCGCACAAGATGACCGGTATAGATAGCGGTCGAGTTGGCATCCGTATACTTTTTTACCTATAATGGTATAAGTTGGCTGCCGTATACTTTAGTACCAGCCAAGGTGGCACACTGAGATGTTGCCATACTGCTGTATTTGTCTGGTGTAATGAATGGTAATACTCAAGCGGTAAATATTACACAAAACGATTGCTGGCACGAAAGGGATTTTTTCAGGGTTCGCTGTTATTCTGTTGCTTCGGATAAGTCATACGGTACGCGAGTTTTGATGGTTCATTATTGTGAATTATTGAATTGATTGATTAGTTGAATTTCTCGTGAATATTATTGAAGAATTGATATTTTTTTAGAATTTTATCATATAGTTTAATCTAATCTATTTCCTTATATGTTTTTCCATATTCTCATATTCAAAACTCTCTCTGTTTGAATAGATTTCAATTTTTTTTCCTCTCTGATTCTATGAACATAACGCGTTGTCGATTCGTCCAAATACCTGTAATTTTATAATTTTGAGCCGAGACTGGCCTCAAACGACGAGTTGGACCTACCGAAAGAATTCGTGGTCGAATTCAATTCTGTCTGACGGCTGGTCTCAAGCACGATAGCTTTCTAAAAAAAAGACCTAGTGACTTCAAACTTGCAGATAGTTTTATAGTCTAAATGTCTCACTCGATTTCGATGATTCAGCAGAACTGCTCAACTGCACACCAGAGGTAAAAAAAAATATTTTTTTTGAAAAGTCAATATTTCGGAAGTTACTTACTGGAAGTTGCTCAAATTGTTTGTGGATGTAGAGGATGTTGGTGAAATGATTTGCAACATGTAGTACAGAAGACTCTTCCACGAAAAGGAAATGCCTTTTTTTTTCTCATCAGAATTTGGCAAAAAGTATATGTATAAAGTTTATTTCAATATATTCTTTTTCCAGTATGTCTTGTCAACATGTATTGATTAGAGGCGGAAAAGTGGAGCCTTTCAAGTGTGCATTCTCTATTTTGTTAAGATTTTATGTGTCATTACAAGAAGAGTTCAAGAATTGCCAAAAATTACGTGTTTTCCAGTTAAATCTACTGATGATACATTTTTTGTTGATCCTTCTCCAAAATGAACAACATTCCCAATAGGAGATTAGTTTTTAAACACATCTTTCATTATTAAGGAAGTGAAAAGTTTTTGCGTAACGACAAGATGAATGTAACACTGATCAAAAATGAAAGTTTCTCTTCAGAATTTAACTTCCTTATTTTCAGTCGACTTCTAAGGTTTTTTGTGCTAAGTTGTGTATAAATCCTGAATATTTCCGTGTTCGAATTGAAATACCGATACAATCCTAATGGAAATTTTAATTTTTCATTGCAGAATTGGAAGCTTAACATCATTCAATGTAGAAAAAGATAAAGGAGAAAAAAGTTAAAGAATATATCAAGTTATATTGATATTTTGTTCACAATCCTATTCCGCAATTTTGTTGCGTTGTGTTTAATCGCTCCATATTTGAAAACTATTCCATTTCGAATTCCAATAAGACGGATGTTTCGAGATAACTTTGGATCGCCCGAACAAACATTTTTATTGCAGGAATAAAATAAATATATAATACCGATCTACAATAATATGAATATTTTTGAGTAATTGGAAAGAACTCATTTTTATTTTGTGAATCCATTATGAAATGAAGATTGTCCTAGTAGCGATTAAGTATAATTCCATACGTGTTAAATATTACGTAGTTTAGCAGGCACCTTCCAAGGCGCCGAATGTCTATATATCGCGAGTCTCCGATAGAGGGTCTCAAACGATTAGAAGATTATAAACACAAGACGAAGATGAATAATCCTTGGTCAAATAGAAATTTGTCGTGTTGGTGCACGAGCAATAAAAAACTCGAACGGAATAAATTGAATAGTGGAAATTTTAAGGGTACGTTTTAACGGAAAAGGTTTGTAGGTATTTGTAGATACAAATATAAGAGGGAAATACCGATCTGATGAAACTGAGATTCTGAAATCCACTTCCACGTTATCGAATGAACGAGTCGTTTATTCTAGCAGAATTTCGGGATTATCATAAAAGTACCTATACAACAGTATGCTGTTTTATCTTACTATTTCATAGGTTAAATTTTTTGCGTAATGAGGAACCTGTACGTAGAATTTGAATAAAAAATCATTAATCACGAGATAAAAACGTTCTACAAAAATTTCGAGTATAGGACTTAATATTTATGTTTTCTTGGAGAAACACTAATACCTTATACTGAAAAATTGGTAATTTTCCTGAAATGTCATATTTCAATTAGTAAATTTTAACCATAGGTATCCAATCGTTATAAATTAAAAAAAATTTTTTCATGTAACTTCTATTAGAATTCAACGATAAGTTAATGTCATTTCTATGCTAATGGCTATAAAATCGACCACCTGTAATATGGAAAACACAGAATTCTTCTTATTTTTTCATTATATCTCATCGAAAGTATTTATTTCGTTTTTGTGTTTCGTTTTTTTCAATTGCCTCAAAAATGATTTCTTTGAGCATGACTACGAGAAATATATGACCCAAAAGCAATATTAAAATTAGAACGAAGTGTTATTAACATTTCTACCACCGTTATTGCAAATAATAACCGAAAATTCAATTATTAATTGTAATTAGATTTTGACGTTAGCTACCAGAAACATTGAGTATGATTTAAAGAAAACACTTTATTTCCTCAAATTTTCATTGTTGATAAGGGGTATGAATAATGGTAATAGAAAGCTCTAGAAATCGAGACAGTGTAACATACATCTGTAAAACAATTCTATACTCAAATAAACTCGACAAGGTTTTGTGATTAACAAAACCTTGTGAATTAAGTGATTGATTATTACTGATTGTCCTTGTTGAATAAATTTTAAATATGAATTATATAACGAAAAATATTGTTCAGAAAGGCTTCACTCATGGTTACTAGACTTGATCGATCGCGCACGGGAAAAACTCACTTTTAGGACTGATAATGAAATAAACTATTAATGAGATTAATGGAGTCTGCGGTTGGCTCTAGGTGAAATGGTTAGGAGATCGGTTGTGGTCTGTGTGGGTCTTGTTACTGTTTCCTTGCGCCACTTCAGAAACAGCGTTGATTGTTTACCCAAAAGCGAAAAATTGGACGGATGTCGGTATAAAAAAATCAGAATTGAAACTTCTAATTAGATTTTTTCGATGATTAACATTTTTGCAAATTTAGAATTGTTTTTCTGGAAAAACGGAGAATCACATGAAAAAAAAATACATGGTTAAGTTTTAATTCGATTCCTTGGCATTCCTGTCGACTCAAAGGTTTTTTCACATTAGGATATATTTCAGGTTTCAGATGAGATCAGTTGGAGGGAGATGGCACTGTTAATCATATGACCCTTTTTCAAGAAGTTACCTACTGACAGATTTGAAATTATTAGAGTAGATTTGAAGTGTAAATCGACAGATGAATAAGAAAGCGGTCAAAAGCTCCTAAAGTCACATCAGTGCTTACTAGAATTTTTCTCCAGAATTACTGAATTCGAGCTAAGTGTAATTCGTTGTTATTTACAAGAGAGCTGGTTCACAATATTTCAAATTAGAAATTACGTTTCATTTTAGATTTTTCAGTTAAAATTTAGGTGTCTTTTATTTGAGAGGGTCCGAAAATGAATAACCAGCAGTTTTTCTTATTGATTTTCCGCATAAATCTGATGAAGTAATCGAAAACTAGTGAGAATGTTTGATGCGTAACCCGGCACGTCAAATCTCAGACTTGGCCGTTATTGTCGAAAGGAGTCTACTCTGTATGAGATGTCCGGTGCGTGGTTTCGATGTACTTCGAACCGCAGACTAGGCGATATCGATATCGCCAGAAGATTATGATTTCTGGAAGATTTCCGAAACCGCTGTTGAGTAATCACAATTAGAAATTTAATTTTTTCGCGGTTTCCAACGTCACAGAACGTGTTATTTTTTCGTTCAAACTTTGTTAAATTTCGAATTCTGACGAAAAAATATTCTCGAAAAAAGGTGAATTCAAATAAGTCACATCTGTTGACGAATCTTCTTTGTGTGTTGACATAACAATAGTTGTTAAGGGTTTGTTTTCTTTTTAACCTCTTTTTATCATCTGTTTCACCTGTACAAGCATAAATACTCTGTCCTGCTTGTTAAGTTTTCAGTTGTCTGAAGAAGGAATATTTATTTCTCGAAACTTGAGTTACAAAAAATGTGTAAAATATTAATTTATTGGTAGTAAAACAGTAATTTCTAATAACTTGTTTTTATGTATTTTATATCCAAATAAGAAATTTCAATTCGAATGCGCTGACGTGCCCTCACCCATGAAGGTTCTGGTAGCATTCGATTTTCTCTACTAACGTTGCTCTACTAACATAATATTTATTTTTTTATTTCATAATTATACGATTCTCACGAAATTCATCTGTACCCTATATCACATCGACCGGATCATTAGTTTTGAAAATACGGGAAAAATAAAGTTTCAAATGTCAATAACTCCTAACCCATTCGACGGGTGTTACCCAACGAACTCAGCCGAGATACATATTTATGCTTTGAAATTTTAAAAATCTGGGTTTTTTCATTCTTAAGTTGCTGTCTTTACATTCGGCAGGACATAATCACTTAACCACTAATTTTTCATGGGTACGTCCAACCTAGCCGTTTGAGACTCTCTTCAGCGGAACATTCCAAAATTCCAGATATTTGAACACAACATTGTTCCCTGAAATATGCGCGCAAAAACATTTTGAGTAAGCCATTTTAGTTGAGTAAATGTAAAATTTTATGCAGAATTTCATGTGGATCATAACATGAAAAAAAAATTGAAAAAGCCGTCATTCTTTAACTTCTTGTCAAACTTTAATTTGAGTGGATCTCTGTTTTTTGAGATATTGGAAAAATTACACCAGCCGTTTACCCGCCGTTTACGAATTTCTTCATGGATGAACAAGCGCATGGAAGCTAGTGATCTCACAACAGTGCTTTAAAAAAAAAAATTATGTTCAGCACTATTTATTTTGACGCCGAATCAGAAAGGACATTCGATGTCATATGTGAAACATTATTGATTGCACAAAGGTTGGATGATTCGTTCAGATTGTATTAGGAGATAATCTAATTGAAATACGTAATAATGACTATTGACAAAATGACGATTTTTTCCGATAACCACTGAATTTTTACAGGAATTAAAAAAATTCAAATCGAAGCATCCATATTCTTGTAGATTTTTATTTCTTTTATGATTGACAATATTTTCCTTCGTGTTAATTCAATGAAAGAGTCGTTGGAAAATGGCAGTGCTGGAAGGCGTTTTTATCGAATGTGTATAGATAACTAAGTGAATAAATATTATTATTATTAGGAATTAGCTCAGAGATTTCAAATTTTCACGTAGATTTCAAGTCTAAATGGGCAATGCAAAATCTGCAAATATTTTTGGAAATTATTCAAACAGCGAGTTGAAAATACTTTTTTGATGAAGTGATAGATTATATTATGAGTAGTCAGAAAAAATGATATGATCATTTATCTCCTCTGGTTAACTATTACTTTTCATCATTATCCCATTGTATGGAAATGAAATAAATTAAATCAGATAACAGGAGGGAAATATTACAATGGAAACTTACTACTCTTGTTCTTTCCATTGAATTCATTTTCACTTATTCACTTTTTTTTGACTAATCTACCAATATTATTTATTATTCGAGGAAATATTTTTTTGTATTTTTATTTTTCCATTTGATTGTGCGAGTTAGGAGATAGCGTGTGTTCTATGTTCGTTACTGTTTTCTTTATACCACGTTAGGAACTGCGCCCTTAATTGTTTACCCAATAGCGAATGGTCAGACAGTCCCCCGAAACCAGAAAATTTCTTTCCTGGCCCTGGGTTCGAACTTTCAACGTTACGGTATGAGTCCATTAGGCCAGGCGCTGGCAAGAATATTACGGAGAAAAGATATATATGAATTCATTTACTCAAATTTACTCAAACAAAAAGCTCATAGAATTGGGATACACAAAAAACTATGTGCAAGGATTGGCTATGAGATTCATGGTGACGCATGAAAATTGGAACGAAAAGAGGATTTCTTTGTAGAAATGAATGTTTGTTCAAACTTGAAATATAGCTTTCAAATTTTCGAATCAAATTCTATAGTCGTGGCGAATAATAGTCATTACCAAGTTGGTACTATTCGAGAGAAACTTTTTTCTTCAGAAAAAGATATAAGGAGTCTGCGGAATAAAGAAAAATCTTAATATCGAATTGTTAAATAAATAAAGTACCTTTGATGAAAAATACTCCTTTACTTCGAAGGTGAGACAAAATGAAGCATTGATAGAATCAGTTTATTCAATCAAATTCAATCGCCGAGCTGCATGAACGAATAAAACTTTCGATAACAGCGATAATTATCTTCCACTTGACTTAAAGTCATCCGAATCACGTCAAACCACCATTTTACAGAAAAAATGAAGTATTCTATAAAACCGATACAAGACAATTGTTTTTATTCAAACGATGAATGAGAAAAAAAACTTCATGAATTTAACGCAATCCAATATATTTCTAATTCGAATACCGCTCCAATCCCAAAAGTTCACGTATCAGCCGAGTGGATTATTTCTAAAGTTTCAATTACTAAGCTGCAAAAACGCATAAACCTTTCAACGAAATCAACGAAAATGTATAATCAGTTACACAAAATCGATATGAATTGATATGAAATATTAGGGGAAAACCTTGATTTGAATATATTTTTTTGAATTTTCAGATTATGAGACACGACGAAATTTTTCACAAACGTATGCGTTATAATTTTACTATTTTATACCACATTCCAATTCGAAAAGGTCTGCAGTTTCGAAAATATTGTAAAAAATAAGGAAAAATTTCGAATATCAATAACTTCGAAATCAAGAGAACTAAATTGCTTATTAATGAATCCAGTAAAAATATTTTGACTCCAAACCTACCTTGAAAATTCAAAGATAGCAAGATATTACCTAGAACATGCACGCAAAAAAGTCCATAATAAAATAATAATCCTCAACATCAATACGAATTAATGTCCAACGTAGCGCTAAATAACAATTCGCTCTTTCAGGAAGCCACAGCTGTTCACAGTCTGCTTACGTATCGATCGAACGGAAAAAAACCATCTTCACCTTCTACTCTTATGAATTCCAAGAACGAATGCAAGATAATTGCAAAGTAAACAAATCCACGTTGTCAAATGTACTGGATGCCAAGTGAACCGTTGTTTAGATAGCCCCATGATATACAAAGTATACACGAAATCGACCCCAGCGCCACCATGATAAAACTCGGTGAACCTAAAGTATCCACGGCAGTCAAGATAGGTCCAAAAAGGGTCAAGTTGGCATCCTGCTGAAAATTAGCGCAAACGATAAAGGATGTTCCCTTATATCATTTACCGATGTCACTTCGAGTTGGTAAGTTGGCATCCGTATATTGGATGCCACCTTACCTCGGATGCCATCTATACCGGTAATTTTACATGGGGGGATGCAGCCTTGTACGCTGGATATATATATATATATATATATATATATATATGGATATATATATATATATATATATATATATGTTAAAATAAAACTGTTATTTTCAGGGAACACAACTTTGAAACTTCTATGTTCTATGTCTACGATTTTAACCTGAAACTGTCACATGTTATATTTACTTAGCTGTAGGAAATGTGAGTTGAGGAACCCGAAGAAATAGTATTGTTTTTGATTTCTTCCTGAATCTTGACATCAAATCGTCTATTTCTTCGATTATAAAAATAAAAATTGATAACATTCTTATAAATCAAAAACGTGAGCTATAATGACGACATCCATGAAAATTTACATCGCTTGAGAATCATCCAATACTGATAAGAAGAAAAATACATACAAATTCAGATGGATCCCAACTACGGGAACGGAAAATACATATTATGGAATACCAGAGGACATACAGGATATATCTGACCATCATGAACTTTTGGCTCTACCGAAAGTGAAGAATATCTTGAAATTGATTAATGTAAGAGGTTCATTTCATACGTGTGTCATTTCATTAACTCCGGAATTGAAAGAAATATATTTTGATGCCGAAGAAGATGTGATGTTTAAGAATGAATATTTACAACTGATTTATTCACCCGCATACGTGAGAACAGTATTTGGATACGAATCACCAAAACCACAGAATACGGTAGAACTTTCAAGAAAATGCAAGGAGAATAAAATGGAATTCAAGAGGATAAAGAAGGATATTGTGCTGATTAATTTTGATGGTAAGAGTGTTTCAGTGAATTTATGGTTCAAAAAATTCGAGACGGAATGCACGCGTTGTGAAGTAGAAGAAGATAAACATAAAATTTTGATTTAACGGTTATTTCTGGATGGAATAGCGAAATAATGGTTTGATTCTAAATTAATTACATTAGGTTTAGACAAAAGTTTTCAAATATGGAAAAATAGATGCTTAGAGAGTTTACGTGAAACGAGTTGGCATAAACATAGAGAGGCGTATTCATTTAGGTACATAGGAGGAAATTCAGTTGACTCCGCTTTTAGGAAAGAAAATTTGTTGTTAAATCTCCGAAATAATTATCCGACTGACATATCAATTGATTTAATTGTGACAAGTTTGCCAAATATTCCAAAAAATAAAATTGATCGATCAAATGTAACAACTTTCGAGAAATTATTTGAACTTTTTAGCGAAAGCTAGGAAGTTCCAAAAAATATCACAACGATCGAAATAAATAAAATCATAGAATGAATAAATCTGCTGAACAAATTCCTTCCTATTCACAAATCAATAGAAAACCAGTTAAGAAGGGACCATGTTCAATTTGTGAGAAGAATGGTTTCTCAGGTAGATTTCATTCGGAGACTCCATGTCGGCTAAGGAATGAAACCAATAATTTTGAACAAATGAACGTACCTGGTAACATAAGAACGGTTAACAATGTTGGGGTACAGGATGAATTGAATGAGGCCATTTTGAATCAAAAAAACTGAGACTGCTGCCATTGATGAAATTGAAGGTGTTTATAAATAATAATGAATTATGAGGAATTTATGATTCGGGCTCAAATGTTAGTCTTCTGAATTCCAAAGTAGCAGAAAAATTATGTATACACATTCAAGATAATGAAAACACATTCAAACCAGTCCGTGGCAGGGCAAATTTTTTAGAAAAAATAATTACAAAAATGAGAAAAATTTCGAGTAAGATATTCTGCTCACTAGATTCTATTTCCAATTTTCAATTGAAACAAGATTTTGAGTTTAATATTTATCAAAGATTAGATCTGAGTGAAGGGAGGAAGATCAATTGTGTCCATAATAATAATAATAATGATAACAATGATTACACCCCCAACTTCAATGAAGGGATACCAACAGAACTTTTTGAAGCAAAATTAGACCATTTGGAAACAAATCAGAGGACTAAAATTGAAGTTTTAATAGGTATATATGACCATATTTTTGCAAAACACAAGTTTCATATTGGTCACGTGCAAAATAATGAGACATATATGAATTATTTAGAACACAAACTTATAGCAAAAAAAACCATACAGATGCTCAGTGGGGAATCAAAAAGAGATAGAATTCCAAATAGGAAGATTGTTGAAAGCGAATCTGATTGAGGAGTCCTCACCTTTTGCATCACCCTTTAGCATATAAGAGAGATGAAGGGTCTAAAACCAGATTATGTGTCGATTTTCGGGAACTCAATAAATTAATTGTTCCCGAACCACAGCATTTCCCATTAATTGATTAAATCTTAACCAAGACCCGAAATGCAAAATTCTTTACTACATAAGATGTAAATTTTGCCTTTTGGTCGATTCCAATTCGTATCAAAGATAGATATAAGACGGCTTTTGTGACACAGAATGGTCACTGGTAATGGAAATGTTCACCTTTTGGACTTAAACATCCTCGGCCATATTTCAACGTATATTGAATAATATTATCAGAAAATATAACCTGAATTTATTCTGCCTAAATTATATTGATGATATTCTAATATTTTCTTCAACATTTGACCAACATATGGAAAATTTGGAGAGTCTCTTGAAAGCAATATATAATGAAGGATTCAGACAATTTATCAAGTGTAATTTTGCAGAAGAAGAAGTCAAATATTTAGGACGTATTGTAGGAAAGAATACATTGCGACCTTTAAATGACAATTTAATTTCCATGAGGAATTTTTCTCCACCAGATACACGGAAGAAGATAAGGCAATTTTTGGTAAAGTTAATTTTTATCACAAATATATAATAGATTCAGATTATTAGAACCGTTGCATAATTTACTGAGAAAAGATGTAAAATACAATTGGTCATTGGCATATCAAGAAGCTTTTAATAAAATTAAGGACATACTTTGTTTTGAGCCAATTCTTGCAATTTTTGACCCAAGTGCCTACACTACTGTATATACTCATGCCAGTATTCAAGGAGTAGGAGCTGTTCTTAAACAAAAACAAATTAATGGTGAAATGAAACCCGTAGTGTATTTTTCAAAAAAAACTAAATAAATATCAAATGAATAAGAAAGCAATATTCCTAGAATGTCTGCCAATTAAAGCGGCAACTATATTTTGGAAATATTGGCTAATAGAACATAAATTTATTGTTGTTACTGACCATAAGCCATTAGAAGGGAAAGTATTTCGTACAAGACCAGACGAAGAGATGGGTGACATGATTAATTTTCTATCACAATTCGATTTTGAGATTAGATATGAACCAGGAAAAGGAAATGTAGAAGCAGATTGCCATTCTAGAAACCCAGTGCTGGAAGAAACGGAGAATATAGACGAATATATAAGAACAGTTAATTTGGTGGAATTAAATGAAATAAAAAACGATCAACAGAATAATCCCTTAAAGATAAATTATATGAGAAGAACTGTTGTACAGAAAGACATACATTACAAATTGCACAAAAATAACAAAAAAATAATTTTATCGAATGATTTCGGAAAAGATTTAATCAGAAAAGTGCACAAGCATTATGGCCATATTTGTGCTAGTAAGATAAATAATATAATCAGGAAGTTTCATTACATTCAGAATATGGATTCACTGACAAAAAAAGTTTGTGGATCATGTGACATATTTTGTAAAAATAAAACGAGAGTAGGCCAAAAGCATTATCTCCTTTTTCAACTAGACGCAGCAAAGGAAACCGCTCCTCAAAAAGATACCTTCATCTCCTAGATCATTTTACTTGATAAGCATTTACGAGCACTTCAAAATAACAAACAACCGGAGATTCCATCAAATTAATTCATAAAATTCAAGATAAACGACCAATGAAAACACTATTAACAGATCAATACCCAGGAATAAATTCGGAAAAATTCAGACAACATATTTGTTTGAATATACAATTGATTTTCACAACAGTAGATTGTCCTTTTTTAATGGTCTGAATGAACGACTAAATAGACAATAGTGAATAGAATAAGGTGTAAACAGAACGAAAAGGAAACTAGGGCATGGACGGAAAAAGCCGATGAATGTATTGAAGAATACAACAGAACAAACCAATCTAGAACTGGATATAGCACAGAATATTTACTTTGTGGCAGACCTGATACCACTGCTCCAGAAGACTTATTGAAGAGAAAAATTTTCCAAAAGATAAGAAAATAGCATATAAAAATTCTTTACACTGTCATGAATATAATAAAAAACTGATCGACAAAAATAGAAAACATTCTGATTTTTAAATTGGAGACTATGTTTACGTTGAAAATAAATCAAAATAGAACAGAAAAAAACTGAAATAATAATAGGACCTCTTCCAATAGTGAAAAAAATTTCTAACACTATATATGAGATAGATATTGGAAATAAAAAAAAGGACAAAAATTATTTTCATGAAACCATGTTGCTCCCATGTGAAAACTCAAACATGTAAAGAGGGGTGCATACTTTGTGTGGGGGATGTAAAAATAAAACTGTTATGTGTAGGGAAAACGAGTTGGTAACTTCTATATTCTATGTTCTATGATCTATGTTCTATGTCTAAGATTCTAACCAAAAACTACCCCATATTATATTTAGTCAACTGTTAGAAATGTGAATTGAGAAACCAGAAGAAATAGCATTGTTTCTGATTTCTTTCCGGTTAGTTATTTCTGTGTATTTCGTTGTAGGTTATTATTTTTTTGTGTATGTTATTATGTTATATTTTCAGCTAAATAAAATAAATTCTTTCAGAATCAAGGCATCAAATCGTCTATTTCTTCGGTTATAAAAATAAGAATTGATAACATTCTTTTATATATATATATTTATATATATAAAAGAATGTTTCTTTTATATATATATATATATATATATATATATATATATGTATAAGAATGTTATCAATTCTTATTTTTATAATCGAAGAAATAGAAGATTTAATGTCTTGATTCAGAAAAAAATTATTTGTTGTATATATATATATATATATATTTATTTATTTATATATATTTATATATATACATACTTGCATTAATTTATAATCAGACACAAATTAAATTATTACCTTGAGCTTTTTTAACATTTTACACTGTTATAATTCCATCAAATTATTTATCATCAGTCTAAAACATTCACATGAAAAGTATAATATATAACTGGAATATTTTGACACAAGTACATTCTAGCAAATAACGATTCGTCATTTTCAATAAAATTACACCAAATAATAATTATTGCAGATAAGCACATATATGAACTGTCACGAGAGTGCAGGGTATCTATGTACTGAAGAAGATCTTCAAGAATATGCAACTAATTGAAAGAAGAAATATATCAGATGAAGAATCACATACCTGAAATTTGAAGCATATAACCCTCCATTAAAATTTTCTTTTCCTTTTGAATTTTCTTTTATCAATGCGATACTTCAGTTACTTTTTATTTGCTAGAAATATTTTCGATATTTTTTGATAAAAAAAATATTCGTTACACGTCCACAAATCATGATTTAAATATTTTAATCTACATGAATATTTTGAATGAAATAATAGCTAATAAACATTCGAAATATAACACTTAATTTATTTTACAAGGAGAGTATCTACAACATTTTCAAATGTATGTATTCATTTTATAATTATTTGAAAAAACATTGATATGAATAAATAAATATAATAACATCTCTATGATTTGAAACTTGGATATAAATACAATACAAGGACAATCAGAAAACTAACCTCAATTTCTGCTTTCCGATGGCGTTGCGAGTTTGTATATCGCGTCAGAGGCGTCGAGAATGCACCCACACCGTTCGCCTATCGAAACAATCTAGCATGCTTTGACAGTCTCCGTTCTATCGCGCACCTCCCAAGTATTTGAGGCGGCGCGTGGACTCGATGACCACGTGCTGACAAGGAACTCTTGATTCAGGGATATGTAAGGATGCGAGAACTTAAAAATTCATTTATCATGAGAACCTGGCACCCATCCAACTCGATAGTCATTAATAAGTGTCCTTTTCTCCCTGGATCCTGGATGAAGGACTTAATTTTTCAAAGATCACGACATAATAGAGACCCAACTCTGAATTTAATGCAGAAGGGATGAACCGAATAGATAAGCTCAATTACCCTTATTGATTTGAATTGTAGACGGTTTCGTGGATTTGTACTTATTATTTCAATTAATATACAGTTAGTTGGATTTGGATCGCAAAATGGTAATTTTCTCAACAATTGCAGAAAGTGTTAATTTTTATCTGAGTTACGAATAACATTTCCTCTAGACAATGATAATTATGATACGATGTCATAACAGATCATCGTGCCTTTATTTGAATACTTTCTAATTATTTTATTGAATACTTTAATATCAATATTACTGAAGCAAAATGTAGTCAAGTTTATCTGAAACTCTCATCACTGGTTATTATTGATAACAGATAAATATTTATCCATTTATTGTAGCAGAAAAGTAGGTACTATAATAGGAAAGATGTCAGGTCCACGATGAACGTTTTTAACCGATATACATTTTTCGAAGGAATGTACCGCATAGACATTTGTTTTTGAAAAAGTACTTCACAGTACTGTCTACAATCCATCGTTTCTAAACATCGAGCAAAGCCAACATTTATTTCTCAGAATTCCAGACGACCTATTTATCCATGATTGAATAGATAACCGAGTAATCTGCGTAGACTTCAAGAATATTAACTCAAGAAGTGTTGCAGTGTGTCCATTAAATGTGTACTGTAAAATAGAAAAAGACTTTTTACTTGATGGAAGAAATATAACAAAATTTGAATATTAAAACAGATTCAATCTGTTCTTCTAAAATTTCAATTTCAAAAAAATTTTCATTCAGAAAATTTTTTAAATTAATGTCTGCATTAAGCATCGCTTATATTTTATAGACGTATATAATCAAAACTCAATATATAATGTCAAATGGAATAAATAAACCAACAGATATAAAAAAGTCATTAAAATTAATAAATAAGTATTTAAAGGAGACAAAATTTTGTTTCTGATCTTACTATTAAGAACACCAGTTGCCTTTAGAAAAAATGAACACAACTTGAGGACTTCTAAAAAAATATAATTTATTCGAAATATTAAATTTATTTAAATATTCAAATAAGTTCATTCAAAAATCTCTCACAAAATGCACTATATCTTCAAAAAATAATTATAATTCTGGAAATCTCTTTATCGGCCTTAAATAATATTCCAAATATCAAAATCAAATAACTATCACTATATCTCACCTCCACGTGTTTAACAGGATAAATTGCTTCAAACAGACTAACTTTAAAATTCAAGATGGTCTATGTTCTGAACAAAATCACAGAAAAGTGTAAAGTGTTATAAGGTTATCTTTAAACCATTGACATTCCATAATGAGATTTATTAAATCCTAAATATTATATATTATATTATATATATATAAAATAAAATAGAAATAGGCTTTTTACTTGATAGAAGAAATATAACAAAATTTTAATATCAAAACAGATTTAATCTGTTAGTCTTCTACAATTTTAATTTGAGAAAAAATTTCTATTCAAAAAAACTTTTAGAATTAAATTAATGTCTACAATAAGCACCGCTCATATTTAATAAACGTATATAATCAAAACTCAATGTATAATGTCAAATGGAATAAATAAACCAACAGATATAAAAAGTCATTTAAAATAAATTAATGGAGTATATTTCTGTTTCCGCCATTTTACTGTTTTTATTTTCACAGAGCCCGACGCGAACAGGAAAGGTCCATTGGCATCAAAGTTATCAAAAAGAACTACCAGCGAGTTGGAATAAAACAAGATAATCGAAATAAGCAACGACGAACCCCAAATTAGCAAAGTAGTCGTGAGCAACTCGAAATATTGTTCGCTATGGCAGTAGGAAATTATACCAACACAGCCGTGAGTGGAAATGAAGCAGAATTCGGTTATAGAATGGGAGTCCTACAGTACGCTATAGGGGTCAAAAACGTCATCATAAGTCCACCATCGACCGAGAACGAGAAGTAATCGAAATTGAGCTGATCCGGCAAATGAGTTTCTGAAAGGTAGTAATGACTCCAAGGACGAGTAGAAATAGAGGAACGAAAGCTGAGCCAAGGAAAAAAAAAAAGTTATTTTTGGATAGTATAGAACTAGAAAGGAATGGATCCTTATATTGATGATTTTGTATGCGATAATGTTGTAACAGTGGAAGCGGAGTCAATCGGTGAACTTGATAATATGCTACAGGTGAGGGGTTGCCATTTTGCTGTATTCCATATGAATATAAGAAGCATCCAGAAGAATTTCATACATGTTGAGGTGTTGCTTTCTCAGATCGATCTTCCGGGCTGCATTGTTCTGACGGAAACCTGGAAGGTGGAGGACAGGTCTCTGTTTTCTCTTGAGGGGTATAAAATGGTGGTAACGCAGAATAGGGCGAATCAGAATGACGGTGTTGCTGTATACATAAGAGAGGATATTTCCTTTGTTTCATCCGATATAAGGGTAGGTCCTGCGAACGCACTTAAGTTGATTCTGGAGGTGGGGGGCGTTAACATCGGTGTGGTTGCTGTATATCGATCGCCAGGATCAAATGTCGAGGAGTTTGTGGACGGTCTGTATGAGGTTTTGCGGGATCGGTCTTTTACTTGCTGTGAACATGTATACTTGGTTGGAGATATAAATATAGACATCATGCAGGCCACCACAGAGTCAGATATGTACCAGAATACACTATATGAAAATGGGTATATATCACTCATTAATAGGGCCACTAGGGTCACGGACTCATCCATAACGTGTATAGATCACATTTTTGCACGTAGCAAGTGTCAGAGCTTCGAATTTAACACAAGGGCAATAATACTCAAGACGTGTGTTACGGACCACTATGCGACCATAGCTTCGACCAGCCTTCGGGGCGAGATACCTGAGGTATCAGGCGGGGATAAGAGTCGCGGCATACTGGGTCAAACAGGACTTCTGAATTGTCTGGAGCGGGCGGATTGGAGCGATCTCTATGAGTGTGATAATGCGGAAGATGCCACGAGTTTGTTTTTCACCAGAGTGTTGGATGTTGTAGCTGATTCAACGTCGATTAGTAAATTTCACGAAAAAAAGAAGAAGAAACCTTGGATCACTCGGGGACTTATAATATCCATAAAGACGAGAGATAGATTATACAGGGTTTACAAGAATTCACCGCATGACGCGACTTGCAGGAAAACTTTTGTCGATTATCGGAACAAGCTGAACAAGCTGCTGAGAAGGGCAAAGAGTGCATATTTCAGGACTGAAATAGAGCGAAACATGGGATCATCTAGGAACATATGGAAGGTGCTGAATGAATTCACGAACAAGTATGGGAGAAAAGATCAGGGTGTTAAAAGGATAAAGATGGACGAAAATGAGGAAATAACGGATACTCAAGAGATTGCTGATCGTTTTAATAAGTTTTTTGCGGACGTGGGCCCTGATATAATTTCCAGATTAGATGATGTAGAAGATGGAAACAATGAAAACAACGATAGAACTGAGAACACACGCAGGACACATTCAATGTTCCTCAAGCCAACCAGTACCTCTGAAATAGACAATCTCATATCATCACTGAAGGACAACAAGGCACCTGGTCCGGATGGTATTAGAAATGAAACAATTAAAATCATGAAGGATTTCATTTTGGAACCACTATGTCATGTATTCAATTTGTGCCTGTCTCAGGGGTTTGTCCCGAATATGTTTAAAACAGCTTACATAATACCGGTACATAAAGGCGGAGAAAAGGATAATGTGAACAATTATAGGCCTATCTCGTTGACATCATCATTCTCAAAAATATTCGAGAAAATAGTGGAGACACGCCTTAGGGAGTACCTCACTGCGCACAAAATACTATCGCCGAATCAATTCGGGTTCAGAGAGCGGCTTGGTGCTCAGGATGCCATAGCACAACTCACGAGATTGATTTACCAGTCCATTGATGATGGAAAGCCATGCTTGGGGATTTTTATAGATTTGAAGAAGGCGTTTGATACGGTGAGCCATCGGCTGCTATTGGAAAAACTTGAACACCTGGGTGTAAGAGGGGTCGTTCTGAAGCTGTTTGAGAATTTCCTCACCGATCGTGGACAAATGGTAAAGCTCGGAGGAAAGATCAGTTCGAGCAGAAGGGTTTGCTGTGGTGTGCCACAGGGTACCGTCCTTGGGCCAATATTGTTTATTTTATTTTTGAATGGTTTGCTCACCTCGGAATCCCCGGGTACGGCGATTTCCTTCGCAGATGACACAACCTTTCTGTATTGCGCAGACTCGTGGACTGAGGTTAGGAATATGGCAGAGATTGATCTGCAAAGGATAAATAACTGGCTTCGAAGTAACTTGTTGACAGTAAATGTAGCTAAAACGAAGGTCGTACCTTTCACGCCATCTCGGGCCTCACTGCCCTCCTATAATTATGTTTCTTTCGGTGCGGAACAGGCTGGGATTGTTGATGGTGTTCGTTATCTGGGTGTTCACATTGACTCCTATTTAAGATGGGACATACAGGTTACTAATCTGAAAAAAAAGATCCGTTCATTGTTTTACAAATTTTACCAAATACGATATATACTACCTTTATCACAGTTGAAGCTTGTTTATGCTGCCTTGGCTGAGTCGCTGCTGAGCTACGGGATTGTTGGATGGGGTGGTGTAAGGAAAACTATACTTACACCTCTAATGGTCGTTCAGAAGAAACTTTTGAAGATTATGTCCTTTAAGCCTCCCCGATATGATTCGAATCAGTTGTTCATGGACTTGGGAGTCCTCGACGTACGACAGCTGTTCCTCAGGGTTATATTAGTTTTTGCAAAGGAGGGCAAAACTTTCCTCAGGAAACTGGATCATCCATATAACACTCGTGGAGTACTGAATGACAACTTTCACTTACCGAGAGCCAATAAGTCTATTGGTCAGAGATCCTTTACGTATATTGCACCTAGAGCTTTTAGTCTGATCCCTGAGAGGTTGCGCAGTATGCGGTCGAAATATGGATTCAGGAGAGAACTGAAGTTGTGGATTCTTCAACAGGGTAGAAGATTTACTCACTTGTTGATTGACCCTGTCTAGTGGTTGAGAATTTTAGGTGTCCTTAACAAATTGGACTTTTGTTCGCTGATTGTTCCGCTCACTGATTGGCAAAATTTTGGGTTGGGAGCAAATTTTACCTCCTCTTTCTTCATGGATCTCTATGTATGTGTTTTTGAATATCACTAAATTGAATATTTGTATTGTGTAAGTTTTTACTCTAATGTTGAAATGTTAAGTATCCGTGATGTATGTGCGAGAGTTTTAGAGTCTATATCCATAGACAGTACCGGAAACGGTACTACATGGATTGTGTACTGTTTATTTGCTTAAATCTAGCACATTGTATTTATTGTTAATTCTATATATTGTTGAGTAAATAAACTTATTATTATTATTATTATTATTATTAATTCCTGCACCTCGTATGGAAACTCGCTGATGCAACAGCTTTCATGAACTCCTTGTAGCTATGTTGGCTATACGGACATATCCAAATAGTTTTTGATTGTTTCGGTCTCTACTTGACGGAAATTCATCGTATATGATTTGAAGTAAAACACTTTATTCCCGCTTATATTATATATAAGCGAAAATAAAGTGTTTTACTTCAAATCATATATCCAAATAGCACTGACCGTCATCAAAGAGAATTTAGTAGCCTATGTACACAACATCTCTGAGGCCTCCTGACCGTCCTTCCCTCAGATTGTTGAGACGAATTAGCCTGAACTATAACATCTATCGTAGAAATTAAGATGGCACACTCATGCTAGACTCAGAGACACAATATAAATAGTGGAAGTCTATAATCAAATGAAAGTGGCTAAAGAATATATACCGAAGATGGCTATCATAATATCCTTCGAATTGATTAAATATTTTGAGTGTCTTTTTACATATAAAATGCATCCCAGCTATTTCAAAATTTGATCAACAAAGTATTACGATGACTTGAATTCTACTTCAACTACATCGACGAGGTATTAATCACCTCAACCATGGATGAGGAGCTTCCAAAATACCTGAATATTATCGTCACAAGATTTCAAGAATAACCACTGAATAATTTTGGACCAAATACCATGAGAAAGCTCATATTATAAAAGAATTCAGACTTTCTTCTGAACTGTTAAATAGTTTCATCAATAATATAAGAAGTCCAGGGCTTAACTTTATACGCATCAATATTGGCATTATGTCGATTAATATATTCCATTAATTTAAGGAATGCTTTTATGATACTGAATAATAGTTTCAATTTCCCTATGGAATCGGAGAAAGAATAGGCCCAGGGAACCCCCTGCCTGTCGTAAAAGGCGACTAACTGGGACAAGTGTCCAAATGAAACTAAACCCCCCCTTATTACCACGGTCCTATTTTACCTTCTTTAAAACCTCCTGAAAACCTCCCTGGAGGAAACCTCTCAAATCCGTAACGTCAAAGCGTTGGCCGTACCGATGAGGTGAATGGCACTACGTAAATGTGTCGTGAACGGCCCCCTTCGAATACCTGGCGCCCTTCGGTTGAAATTAAGCCCTTCCATGCAAAGACTGCTCCACTTTGGTAGAGAATATTTCAGGGCCTACTCGTGTGACCACTTATGATAGTTGAAAGTGATTCTGTAAAAGAGGTGCCTGCCCTCTCTAAATTCGGCAGTGTTGAAGGAACTCTTCAAAAATCCTCTAAACTGGGAATACTGCCAAAAAAGATAATCCCCAAAGCAACCAAGGAAACGGCGTAGACTGTACCCTGGTTCCTGATTGTTACAAAAATTGATGAAGGAAATTTTGATAAAGTGAGCCCAGCCCTTATTCAAAAAACAATTTATGGATTTATTGGCGAAACAAGGAGTATCAAGAAAATTTAAGATGGCTTTCTCATTTAGACTATAAATGACGAACAAACTAAAAGACTGATGAAAGTAATACGTTGCTGATCACTCGTTCAGCATCAACCCACATAACTCCTTGAATACCAGTAACAGAATTATATATTGTAGACTTACTCAATTATAGTGAGGAAGAAATAAGGGAAGAATTGAGTACCATAGGAGTTTTAAAAGTTAAAAGAATCAAGATAAGAAGAACAAACCTACCTAAAACAGTCGGTATCGTAAGGTGTAAATTAGAAGTCGGTCCATATATTCCAGCACCAATACGATGTTTCATATGCCAGAAATTGGGACACACATCGTTAACTTGTTCAAATGAACCACTTTGTGTATGTGGAATCCCCTACATGAAGGTCAACCATGCGGAGAGAACCCTATTTGTGTTAACTATAATTGGCCATACTCAGCTAGATATAAACGATGTCTCAATTATAAAACTGAATAAGCCATACAAAAAGTACGTATCATAGAAAAAAATTTCTATTTCGAGTCTAAAAGGAGAGTTATGGTGAATACTCCTAAACGAAATGTATAATGTGCCCGAGCAACCATAGGAGAAGATAAAACAGGAGAATACTTTTAAAAAGATGATGACATCACTAGAAATTATGATGAGGAAATGTATATCAGAAATCTTAACCTTCCGTCGGGCGCAACGGATCTGTCCGGCACAGCTTCGATATTTTGTGTCCCCCCTCCACACTAAATGACTGATAAAATAAAAAAATGCGAGATTTTGCAAAAGTCCTATTGATTGCTGCCATAATTTTCTCACCGAAGATATGCTGGAACTGAAAGATATATCGAACAGTAAATAGAAAACGTCAGAGCTAATTTTTCCAGAGAGAGGGACGTGAAACCAACCGATATGATTGAACTAAGAACATTCTACTCTATTTCGCTAGAGCCTACAGAGGAAATCGGCAGAGCCTTAGGAACTTTGGGGAAAGGAAGTGATGGTGTGGAAAGATTAAGTTTAGTTATGAATATCAAGCGATTCAAAACTATGTCTTCGTTTTGATGCCCGATACACGAGGGAAGAATGAAAAACTGTAGATTGACTCGCTCCAATTCGTGATATTTTCCACAGATTTATACAAAACTGCCAAAAAAGTTACGTTACTGGAGAAAATGTAACCATCAATGAAATGCTTTCAGGTTTCTGAGGAAAATGCCTTTGTCGACTGTACATTCCGTTGAAACCCAATAAGTACGGGATAAAACGTACTGCTCTTGTTGACGCAAAAATGAATTACACATTCAATATGGAAATTTATGCCGGGTGGCAACCAAACGGGCCTTTTTTATGAGTAACAGGCCAGGAGACGCGGTAAAGAGAATGGCTGAGCCCTTATTTGGATCGGGCTGACAATTGGTTCACCGATATGGATCTTGTTGATGATGAAGAAAGAATTATCCTACGTTGGAACGGTACGAAAAAATAGAAGATAATTACCGCCACAATTTGTGGCCACCAAAGCCATAAAATAATTTAGCAGCTTATTTTGCTTCAGTGAAGGAAAGAATTAGACCCTTATATTTCAAAAACGAACGATTCTTGTATCAACGCTCCACAATGACAATTCTATTGATGTTGATTTTGGCGAACAGAAAAAGCCTGAAATGATTTTATTTTATAATTCCACAAAACGTGGCGTTGATTCAGTAGACAAAACGTGTGCTAACTTCAATGTCTTAAGAAATATAAAGCGTTGGCCACTGGTTATTTTTTCACTATGTTGAATATCGGTGGAATAAATTCTCAAGTTGGAAATAATTTAGGATCAATAAGGAGACCATTTCTAAAACATTTGGCCCATGAATTGACGATTGGAGAATTAAACTGTAGAAGTTTAAAAACTGTCGCAATGCCAAGTGATCTCCTAATTAGGTTGAGAATATTTCGTCCTATTTTCCAGGAAGAAAAAAAAGAAACCCCCCCAGCGAGGGACGACGATGTTCAGCGTGCACCACGGCAACTAACTTGAGAAGACTGACCAATCAAGAATGTAAGAAATGCAATTAGCCTATCTGCATATCTCATGCAAATCTGCCGTGCGGTGAATGTTTACCGTGAAAAAATTGTGTTAATTTTTCACAAACATACAATCCATGACAAAAATGAATGAAATTTATTATATGTTTGCTTGTATTTCTTCTCATATACTTTTGTGTACAAATTTATAACATTTATTTTCATGGCGAATTTTATTTCGAATAGATTTTTTTTTAGATACTGAATTGTTTCAGCCGTTATTATTTGGTAGTTAATCATAATTAAAACAAATTGTATAAATTACTATGTTTTACTACCAAAAAATATATATTACACGTTTTCTTGTGACATAGTAATTTCTACAATTTGTTTTGGTAAGATTTTTTTCAGGTAAATTGGATTATATTTTGCTTCTTAAATTCCCGACAGTATTGCTCACTGTATACCTGTTGATGAAATTACCTCCATTAAGCAATTTTCAACCCGTGCTGTGTAGGTACATTGCATCCGATGGAAGGTTAACGCCCAACAAAATCAACTCTCTGTATCGACGCCACCTCAAATACTTAGAATATTAGAAACCATAGGTACACGGTCAAGAACTGGATCTGAAGCATCGAATATATCTAAAAGAAAAGCTCCATCCCAAATAGAAGAAACAGACATGTCAGAATGCAACCAACAATCAGCTGAAATCCGTAATTCACCAAGCAGAAGAGGGAGAAGAAGAACTATACCTAAAAAAAATTCAAAGTCCCTAGAGACCCTATGAAGCAGGGTGTAGAATCGAATAGAGAACGGCCAAACCAGAATAAAGACTGCTTGTTATTTGAACAAGAAACACAATCAGAAAATGAAACACAGTTATTAGAGGACACTCAAAAGCTGCATTATTATTTTCTGCTAATTGTGAATGATATATATCTATTTGTGTATGTATCGGTCAATCTATTTATCTTTTATCTATATATTTTTTGTCTAGTAATTCACACTTTTATTTATTTATCTAACTGTCTATTTAATCATTCATGTATTTATGTTTATATTTGTTTACCCTTCCTTCAATTTTATATACTCTTGTGAGTATAATTCAAAATTTTTCTCCCAATGAGCTGGCCAGAATTAGCAAATTTTCAAAAAAAAACAGAACCCAAAAATACTTATGGATAAATCATCCCTTTTGCACTTGAATACTAATGGTTACCCCGAATTGAAAGCCTTATTACTAAAATATTCACCACTTTGCATTCGCCTACAAGAAACACATTTCAAACCAACAGAAGATCTGTTGGTTTGTGGATTTGAATTCTAGAGGATACAAATGTTCCAGGAAATATGTTATTCCAGATCAAGGAGCTAGAGGAGTTTTGATAACATTTGTGAGAGAAAGGATTCCACATGAAGTGATAAATATTACTACCTAACTGCAAACAGTGATTTCAAGAATACAATATCCGATAAAAGTTACTATATATAATATTTACTTACCAGATGGAAACTGTAACGATATTCGATCATTGCAAATTCATTATCACCACCCTTTATGATAGTAGGTGATTTCAATGCACACAATATACTGTGAGGTTCCTCCAAGACAGACAGCCGTGGACGGAATATTGAAAACATCTTTGAAGAATTGAATTTAACGATCCTGAACAATGGAGATGGATAATACATAAACACTAGATCACACGATCTCAGTGAAATCGACTTAACTATATGCAGCGCTGCAATAAGTTACCCTTCAGGTTGAAAAACCCTTGGCGAACACTCATCAGATAACATTCCTATCCAAATTCAACTCGCTGTATCGAACGCCACACCAACTTTGAACACAGGATGGAAAATGAAATCAGCAAACTGATAGCTATATCCCGAAACATTGTCCCCACTGATTATTAGCAACAACAGTAATAATACAGTCATACGAAATACGGAGAAGAATATAACTGCAGCGAAATCTAGCATCTCCCAGAAAAAGTCTAATCAACGTAAACGACAAATACCATGGTAGAGTGAAGGAATTGCCAACGAAGTAAAAGCAATAAAGCATGCACTCAATGTATTCAGAAACACTCAAACCAATGAAACTTCATTAAACTCCAAAGACTTAGGACCAAATCTTGAAGGATTGTACGCATTGAAAAGAAGGCTGCATGGTAGAAATACGTATCAAATATCACAACTCACACACCGATCTCAGAAAATTATAAAAATTACTGGAGAAAATTTCGAAAGTCCACCTTGTTTTCTCGTAGTTAATGGCAGAGAAGTATCGGTTCTAGCTGAGCTAGCTAACGAAGTAGCAAAACAATTCAGCACAGTAAGTTCAAACCCTAGTGATAACTCACATGTCAGGTTCAACATTGAGTGCCACCTTATTCCTGGTATCCTGGTATCCTGTAAATAAACTTCCCTCATCGATAAACCCCAACATAGAAAAATGCATGTATGTCAATGACCATATATTACTACTCACATGATATGGAAGATGATGAGAGCACCTTACAGAATAATATCAATAAGATCTTAGTATCAACTGAAAACCAAGGCTTCCGTTTCTCAGGATCGAAGAAATTCTGTATGCACTTTTGTAGACTACGAAAACCACATTGAGACTCAACACTCAAAATAAATGATACTCGAATACAAATGAAAACTGAATTGAAAATATTGGGTTTAACTTTTGGTACTACACTGAATTGGAAGAACCATATAGAATACCTATCAGTTGAGTGTAGAAACGACTGCACATTATTGGTACTAAATAAAATAGAATATGGCCTACCGGTATACTTATTCTGTAGAAACTCTATTTCCGAAAAGCTTGAGAGAGCCTTTATAACTAGTGATATCGATTCGGTATACTACGAAGCGAGCATTCCACCATTACTCTTTCATGAACAAATTATTTGAAACAAATTGTAGAAATAACAATGTTTTACTACCAATAAAAATATATTTTACACATTTTCTTGTGACTCGAGTTTCGGGAAATAAACTATCCCATCATCAGACAACTTTGTTGTCTGATGATGGGATAGTAATGACTGAAACAATTCAGTAACAAATTATTTGTTGCAATTAGGCCTCGAAAATGTGGGCATTGAACTCTCATCCAAATCGGAACTTGCTTTTTGAACATTACGAGAAAAGTAACTTTTTCAGTAGTCCCACCATAACCAGACCTTTAGGTGTCTGAATAAACGAGCTATTAAGAAAGAATAACATCATTTTACCACTAGTTTAAGACCTATCAAACCCAGAGGAACATCCGTGGAACTAAGAATGACCTAAAATTCACTTAGAATGTTCAAAATATCAGAAATAAGGTACAAGTAATAATAATAATAATGATTCTTTATTTAAAATCCTATCCATAAACTACAAAATCTGGAGACGAAATAGAATAGTGTCAGAACAAAAGACTTATATACAATTATATTTAACTTAGAAATTCCTCCAAACTGTAAGTTTCCAGCTCAGAAAGAAATCTATACAATTTTCTCTTGAAAACTTTTTCATCTTTTACAGTTTTGATGTTATTCGGTAGGGAGTTATATAGTCTAAGACATCTATATTCAACTTGTCTCTGGGATGTTGCTAAATTCAATTTGGGATAGAGCTAGTCTTCAATTCTGGTCTCGTGAAATTTTTTTCTTATTTTCATATTTTCCAAATAGTTCTGTTTTATTCGTAATGAAGAGGACGAATTCTTGATATATGGTATAAATGGTCAAAATTCCTATCTTCTTGAACTCGCCTTTGCAGGATTGGTCATATTTCAAGTTTGAATATCAAAATAGATTTAATCTGTTAGTCTTCTACAATTTTAATTTGAAAAAAATTCTTATTCAAAAAACTTTTAGAATTAAATTAATGTCTAAAATACGCACCGCTTTTATTTAATGGACGTATATAATCAAAACTCAATATATAATGTCGAATGGAATAAATAAACCAACAGATATAAAAGAGTCATTAAAATTAATAAATAAATGTTTAAAGGAGATAAAATTTTGTTTCTGATCTTACCTTTGAGAACACCAATTGCCTTTTGAAAACATGAACACAACTTAAGGACTTCTCAAAGAATATAATTTATTTGAAATATTTAATATATGTAAATATTCGAATAAGTTAATTCAGAAACCTCTCAAAACATGCACTATATCTTCAAAAAACAAATATAATTCTAGGTAATCTCTTCCTCGGTCCAAAATAATATTCCAAATATCAAAATCAAATAACTATCACTATATCACAACTTACACGTGTTAAGGATGAATGCTTCAAACAGACTAACTTTAAAATTCAAGATGGTCTATGTTCTAACAAAATCACAGAACAGTGTAAGTTATTTTCTTAGAACATAGACCATCTAGAATCTTAAAGTTAGTCTGTTCGAAGCATTCATCCTTAACACGTGTAAGATGTGATATAGTGATAGTTATTTGATTTTAATATTTGGAATATTATTTTGGACCGAGGAAGAGATTACCTAGAATTATATTTGTTTTTTGAAGATATAGTGCATGTTTTGATAGATTTCTGAATTAACTTATTCGAATATTTAAATATATTTTGGTGTTCTTAAAGGTGAGATCAGAAACAAAACTTTGTCTCCTTTAAATATTTATTTATTAATTTCAATGACTTTTTTATATCTGTTGGTTTATTTATTCCATTTGACATTATATATATATATATATATATATATATATATTTTTTTTTATATATATATTTGTTTTCAAGTAAGTTTTCCTTATCAGGAAAACTTACTTGAAAACAGTATATTGTATTTGGATACAATTTTTAAACCATGTGTGCCCTTTGGAACGGTGGTCATCAAACGCTGTATGGCTTGCCCTTCTTGAACTCGGCGGGGACGGTTAGTCATGAATCTTTAGACTATTTGGGTCCTCTATTGATACGCTGGTCAAGCTAGAACAGAGCAAGGTAGGTTTCTGGACGAGGAGCGAATAAGTTGTGCGCTACAGTCTCATGGGGAAATCTCATTCGAGAATGTAGCTCTGCAGAATAGTTTTTTCTGGCAATGTTGCAAATCCAAAATTTCAAATCTGACAATTTGCTCAAATCGGTGTGAGAATGTAGTGTTCGCACAAATTTTGTACAAATTATAGATTATGCCACAGAAATAAAAAAATTTAATTTTCACCATAGTCTGAAGATATGTTTCGAAGTTTGTTACATCTTGATTTCTTACTGCTATTCCGAGATATCAGGATGTTTCTAAATTAATGCGTTGTTCTTTAATAGAAATTAATGGATGCTCTTTCATATAATTTTTTATTGGGAGCTCCTTCTCATACACAATTCTACCCTTTGCAATTGGAGGAAAATTTTTGTTTGTATTGAATACATATATATGGAATAATAAAGAAGAATGATTTTTGAAATGTAGCTAATCAATGTCATTTTTTTTTGACAGTTTTTTCCAATTGATTTAAGAAGACTCCATAAGAAATTTTCTACATTTGCAGCTCGTTGCTTAAAAATGGTCATTCTCTTTTCACAAACGACAATTTGAAAATCTTGAAAGTAGAATCAACTGGCAGAAAATCCAAAAATTAGCAATCTGCCAAAAATTTTAAATTATTACATAATTGAAACAATCTGAATATAACAAATTATATAGCAGATTTATGTGCAACTAAAATTCTCCATATGTTCAAGTTATATTTATGGAGAACTTCTGAACTCTGAATCGTGCCGACATTTTGCGTCACGATTTTGTGTATTCTTCTAAAAACTTCTGTACCTAATTCTCTTGCTCAAATACCTTGTGACTTTTGTTCAGTTTTAAGTATATCTGATAATGAAGTGAATACCTGGAAAATGCAATCTCGAAGAATGTGAACAATTTTTATATTTTTTGATACTAGAACATATTAATTTCTAAAAACTGATTTGAAATATATCAGTTATGTTGAAACATGGACAAAATCGTCTTTCGAATACTTCTGACACAAATCCGATCGAGTTCATATTATCTATTTAGATATAAAATAACGACACGGAGGCTCATGCATAATTGTGAGAAGATGAATTATAAAAATTTCTTCAACCTTATACAGAAACCCACAAATTCTAGCAACTCGGAAAGACTAGCTGGTCCTTTTTCAAAATTTCGAACAATTTTTTGAATCCGGGCGCAGTGCATTTTTTCAAAACAATTTTCTCAAACTAATTTACAAATATTTTTCTCATTTGACATTTTATTTTTCAAATATTTTCGAAATTGAAATATCGAGTTCAAATTCAACCTCTGCATGTAAAACAAGGACAAGAAGGCTAATGCAAAATTTAGCAAAGATCGTAGGTGCTTGCAAAAGCTCCTGAGTCATGTCAGTGGTTTTCACGAAATCTTAAACTTGAATCTTTAAATTTTGAACTCGTCATTATGATTAAGTATACAGAGATTTCATGAAAGTTGTGTAGTCTGCCTGCTCTCGTTTCTACGTATCTGCAGCTAGGTAATTGCGGTGTCGCGTTTGATGAATTAAATTTTGTTCCTTATATTCTTTTCCCACTCTTGCTTGCCAATGTGGAAAAAGCATAGATCTTTTTAGAGTTCTTTGTTTTTATTCTACATGTGTGGCTTTTTTGACAATAATTTCGCAGTTTTGAAATTTTCAGGAGAAATGGACTGTTGAAGAAGTGCACAGAACCTTCTGAGTTTGGGTCAGTATTTTTCTATATTTTATTCAATGTTATATTCTGAAATGAAGTTCTTTTGTTTTAAATTCAAGATATTATTAAGCCGGCGATCTTTAAATCCGAAAAAATTACAGATTTCGAAAACACATATTTATACTGTTCGTTTTTGATTGTGACTGAAAGAATATGATTGATCTGATTATACAATAATATTGACATACTTTTATGAAGTCTGTTTTGATCCTACTGAAAATATTGGAATCAGTATGGAAACTCCCAGTAACAGTCAAATTGCAGAAGTAATCAGAAACATCGCTTTTGTCTTGTAGCAAAAAACCTTTTCGCTCCTCTTCCAGAAACCTGCCCTGCTCTATCGTAGTTTGATCGGCGTACCGATAGAGGACACGACCAGTCATATGAATCCTGACTAACCGTCCCCGCTAGGTTCAAATAGAGTAAGGCAATACGTTTGAAAATCAGCGTTCCAAGCGGACGCATGGTCACTGGCGTAACAGGCAGAGCCAGCGCATCAAGCCTGTCTGATGAGTTTCAGATGCGCATGCTCGGAAAGGAAACGCCGTCTCCCTAACTAAGAGGTGGAAGCTCCCTCGCAATATCCGTTATCATTTAAGAGCTTCATTGGTGACCCCGACGTGATTGGGGGGGTTTGCTTTAAGAGCGAACCAACCCATTCATTAGGTGGCCCTAATTGCCCCCTAACCATATTTCCGAGATGGCCCTTTCCTATCGTTCCACAGATCCCCGCTGAAGATGGCATTGTGACCAGACCAGCGGCGGACTGTATCCTTGCCTGCACCCAACGACCTATTTCGTGACCTTATCGACGCTCACTGGAGGGGGAGTGTGTAGCGAACAACTTCTTCGCTCCTCTTCCAGAAACCTGCCTTGCTCTATCGTAGTTTGACCGGCGTACCGATAGAGGACCCGACCAGTCATGAGAATCGTGACTAACCGTCCCCGCTAGGTTCAAATAGGTTCTGAGGTATCTTCATAGCAGATCTAGAAGTGTCAGGATAATAATAGCAATAGTATTGATTCAAATAATCGGTTAATTATTTAGGTAGTCAAAAATGACTGACTTCTTCCAATATTATTGGGAAAATCTATATTCACCGCAATGCAACTCTGTCATTAAATAATCAGATTGCTCAGGTTAATAAGCAAACGGCTTATGTTACCTAGTAACAGAGAATCAAAGTGCAAACACGAAATATGTGCCTTTTCAATTTACAAAGAATAAATTTATCAATATTTCACATCTAAAAAGATTAAATTTTATTGAGAATTCATAATTCAAAAGAAAAAATCATTTTTCAGATCGACACCGGATTCCATCGAGAAAAGTGCTTGAAGAATGTTCACGTTTTGGAACTATAGCATACAAGCAGAAGAGTTGAATAGTTTTGGAAACTATTCAAATGTCAAGTCTACTCAGAAACGGACAATGGACAAAGGGTACGTGTTTCACCATTCTGTTTCTCGAAGATCGAAATCCGAAAACTTTCCAGGTAATCTCAAATTTGAGACATCTTGTTCAATAATAGTTTTGTCGGGAGAATCAAAATTATAATGCAAAATAATACAGTGGAATAACTTCTGGATTATGAGCAATGTAAATTTATCATATTTCATTAAATAAAAGAATATCATGGTAGTTATGAAAATATCAAATGGATAACTACAAAGAATGCGATATAGAAAATTTTCAACTCGACGTAGTTGTTAATGTCATTAATGTATATAAATTGAAAATCTAATAAAGTTTATGTTATTTCTATTCAACAGTTCTCACTTATCCCTTTCGAAAGAAATCCATAAAAAATTCTTTTGGTCTATGCCTCCTAAGAGTATTTAGTTCGAGAGCGCTTGAAAACCAACGTTGCCATTTCCGGAGGACACAACTAGCAGCGCGTCTCCTTCAGTAATTCTTTCGTACACTGGTCGGCACACTAGCGCCCGCGATGAACTCTTGAACTAGAAGATTGTGCTGTATTGAAATAGGGTGCAGTGTGACACCCAAATAATTTTTTGAAATGTTGATCTCTGAAGTCTCCTGAGTTCAACAATCTAAAAAAATGGCGAAACGGTGTTAGCAAACAACGTTTCAATATTTTGGGGGCTAATTTAAGACTAAAAAGTAAGTAAAAAGTTTCATATAAATATGGGTCCGCATATTGGTCGTTTTGGAAATATGAGGGATTTTTGGTTTTCAAAATATTAGCGCAACTACAACGATAAATTACAAAAGACATTCGATTTATTTTTGACTGCTAGTGTTTTACGGAAGATTTTCCATATGACCAATGCAGGAAGTACATCGTAGCATGAAGGAATTACCTACTCTTTCGAAAAGACCTGGTTGTATTCGGATCGTTCAACAGGATACTTCAATACGATGTAGCAAATCTTCCTTGTTATTATTCACTGAATTTGCATACAATAAACTTTTCAAAAATCCTAAAATACAAAAGTCCAAATCGAGAGATCTCGCGGGCCATGACACTGGGCTGTAAACAACTCGAATGGGATGCAAAATACTCAATAAAAGTCAATGTCAATCAAAGTAAATGTCACATGAAAACCAAATAATTGATGCCAGCTGTGATTTTTTTTAATGAACCGAAAAGTCTGTTAACATAAAATAGACTGTATCTAGCAATCTTGATGTGAGGATCATCGTGACGAATGTGGACTAGGTTCTGAGTCAGTACCTGAATGAAGGGTAGTGAGACATATTGGAGGTCTTGAGAATTGCCATCTTTAATTGGTGTCACATTAACCGGAGGGTTGAAAGATCTAATTAGTGTATAATCTTGCAAACACCTCGTTAGAAATGGTCTTGAATATTCATTGTTTAAAATTATGTTGAAAAGTCTGGATTCGGCTGACCTGACATAATCAGAATGACAAACAGGCCTTACTCTGTATATCATTCTCCCGATTAACTTGATTTTTATTCCCCAGCTATGATTTGATCTATTATTGATATATTTTCCAGATGCAGTTCCTTTTGGAAACCAATCAAGTTTCACAATAGTATTAGTTGATCTGACCACCTTGTGTTCAAAAAGGGGAAGCTGTTATCAGTTACCTCCTCCATTGTGAAAGAGATATGCTCATCGAAAGTATTAAACACCCTGAGTGTTTCTTCTGTTCCATTTTCAAACAGTGATAGAATAGTATCGTCGACATCTTGGTATAAAAAGAGTAATCGAAACGATAGTAGAGGTATACATTTTCTCAAAGTGTGGACATAACAATTGATGGCAATAAAGAGCTCAATTTATTATCATTCAGACAACCAAAATATCATAACCTTGAAAGCGGAAATAGTTGAAATCAAAGATAAATCTCATCATACTATGAAACTAATCGAAGTCCATTGTTGTTATTTTGCTAAACCTGTTCCATTTCTTTTTGAACAATTTGTGAGACGCATTCATTGGAAACATTGGTGAAAAGGTTCACTACATATAATAAGATGATTTTAATACATCAGGTAATTGAAAATTGTTGATTTCATCATCAAATTGAAAAAAAAAAATTTGATGGCATATATGTGATAGTTTAAAAAAGCTTCCGATAATAATCTTGTTATGAACTCACTCTATTCAGACGTAGCGCATCCAACAGTAGAAATATTGGTCAAATTTTTCTCGAAGGAATCGAACGGTATCTGTAACAGCCCTTCGAAGTCATTTTTTGAGGACCAGTAGACGGGTAGTCTCGACCAGTACCATAGGGAGATGGTTGCATTCCTCAAATTTAAGGACAAGAAGACCTTTAAGAGTACCTCGGCAATCACATGGACATAGAGCTACCCGTCGGTAGTGGACAGAACACTACCAAGACTGGCTTTTACCACAATGGCACAACGTACTTTCTTCGTACGAGTCACGATTCGGTTTACAAAGTGATAGTCGACGAGAAGAGGTTTGGAGAGCTCAAGGCAGACTAGAGCGACTCAATTTCGCCGTGAAAGTTGTGCGCTTTCAAGGCGGATCAATAATGTGCTGGGGGTATAATGTTCGGTTGCCGTACCCCTCTTATTATCGTTGAAGGAACAACGATTGATGCCATCTACGTATAAAACGTATAAAATGATTGAACCAATCATTGTTCCTCTGCGCAACGAATTTGGGGATAATTTCATTCATCAGGATGATAACGCCACACACAGTACACGAAGGGTTCAAAAGGCTTCAAGACAACAATGTCCAGACAATGAACTGGCCAGCAAACTCACCAGACATGAATCCAATTGAGCACGTATGGGATTACTCAGATAGAGCAATATCCAATCGCCAAAACTCACCTTCAAATTTTCAGGAATTGAGTTTAGTCCTTCAGGAAGAATGGAACGAAATGCCCGAAAATTTCTTCAATGACTTGATTCGTGGGATGCCTAGGCGTATAGGGCAGTTGATTGAAAGAAGAGGTGATAATACGGACTATTGAGTTGTGGAATAACTATAATTAATCAAAAATAAATAATCGATGAATTTAGATTTTTTTCTCATTTTCCCTATTCTGTCTCATCTTGCGTAAAGCAAAGAGTAACAAACAAAGATTTTCTATAAAATAGATCGCACTTGAAATAGAGGAAAATATTCATTTCATTTCCAGAATATAGATTGTTTATTTGTTGAGAAACCAAGGGGGGGCAAGACTTTTGACGATGTGTTTATATTGTCGGATGTTGAATATTTTATGAAAATGGCTACTTTTTCCTCTCTCAATATTCTGAGAGCTTATTGCACTAACTGATCCCTAATTTTATTCACAATTATAACATTGCTAACTCGTTTGAAGATTATCCGTTTAGTAGTACAGCTTGGTTTCTTAAATTACATGATGATATTATTGTCCCATCTGCATATAAAGGAAACGTTACTATTGCACTTACTCAACAACAGTATAAAGAAAAAGTAGACTTGTTAATGGAGGACCGTTCTGTTTACAAAGTGTTAACTAAAAACCTAAGACCACAGCTCCCTAATAATAACAATAAAATAGTTAAACACCTAAAAGATAACAACGTCATCGACAGTATAACAGCAAACAATTTGACAACATATAAAAGGTTACCACCTAGAATATATGGACTCCGCATTGTTTCTACTGTTGTATAGGCCACGTCTGAATTGAGTGAATTTATAACAAGATTATTATCAGAAGCTTTCTCAAACTGTGACCTATATGCGATCAAAGATTGTTTTCAAATTAGTGATGACATTAATAATTCTCAATTACCTGATGGATTAAAATCATCTCATTAGATGTGGTCAACCTCGTCACTACTGTTTCTATTATATATAAAATAAAATAATAAGGAACGGTTTTTTACTTGATAGAAGAATTATTACAAAATTTGAATATCAAAACAGATTTAATCTGTTGTCTTCTACAATTTTAATTTCAAAAAATTCTTTGAACAAACTTTAAGAATTAAATTAATGTCTTTATAAGCACTGCTCATATTTAATAGACGTATAAAGTCAAAATTCATCATACAATATCAAATGGAATTAAGAAAAACCAACGAATATAAATTGTCAATTGAAATTGAAATATAAATAAGCAAACATTTTTTGTTTCGTTCCAGGCATGCGTAATGAACTCTTCAGACAAACTTACGAAGCCCTGTTTGTTACAAAATGTATTGTTTTCTGATCCTATATTAATGAAAAATAACTCTTTCTCAAAAATATAAAACATAATTTCAAGAACTTCTCAAAAACTAATTTATTTGAAATATTCAATATATTTGAATAAATTACTTCAAAAAATCTCAAAACATGTAGCACATCCTCAAGAAATAATTAAAGTTACGATAAGATCAGTTCAACTTTACATATAAAAAATAATAAAATCAATTAAACAATGTATAGACTTACCCAGTGCCATCTTAGAAATGCATGATCCTCAACAAACATATAAGTAGGTACCTTTATATCCAAGGTACTCTATGTTCCATGTTCACAGAAAATCATACAAAGCTTATAAGGCTCTTGGCCTTAGTTAAAACCATTCAACACTGTATAATGAATTTCATTATTTAAAAAACCTAATATAATTATATATTATGTATAAAATAAAATAATAAGGAACGGTTTTTTACTTGATAGAAGAATTATTACAAAATTTGAATATCAAAACAGATTTAATCTGTTGTCTTCTACAATTTTAATTTCAAAAAATTCTTTGAGGAAACTTTAAGAATTAAATTAATGTCTTTATAAGCACTGCTCATATTCAATAGACGTATAAAGTCAAAATTTATCTTGAATGGTGGAGGTCCTCACTTGATGGAAATCCATTTTCATTTAATTTAAAAGGGATTAAATAAAAACATATTTAATAAAATTTCCACATTTATTGTGTTTCAACAATATTGTAACACTACATTTGCAACAATTGTTTCGCCAAATTCTTGGCTTCTTCAGGCGAGTTCGATGTTAAACTACTCTAAAAATTTTTATTTTTTCTCCTTATATATTTCTCAAGATGGAAGAGGGGGGAACGGTATTCTAAATGCTTCTGGGAATTTTTATGGCATGTTTATCAATGGTGATCTGTTGACATCGGTTTGGTCATTAAGTAATATATTCTGCCTGTTATATCTGTTAATTTCCATTGCTTCTAGAATATTAAGTCTTCTACTTTTGTTTTCTATGTGTAGAATTTTGTAGTTTGAATCAAACATATGTCCCTCGTCTAAAAGATGGTTCGCATAAGTTGAGTTCTGTTTTTTATTCAGGAAACTACTCAAATGTTCTTTAATCCTCTTCTTGAAGTTCCTTCCTGTTTGTCCAATATATACTTTCTGGCATGAACCACAATTCAACTTATATACTCCCGATTTTTTGTTTTTATCTAATTTGTCTTTATTATTTTTGATTAAATTACTTAAAGTATTATTGGTTTTGAATGCTATATTGAAATTCCGTTCGTTTTTCAAAAAATTTGCTACTTCTATTGATTTTTTACCTGTGTAATTTAGTGTTATATATCTATTCCGTTCTATTTTTTCGCTTTTGGGGTATATTAATGTTAGAGCTTGCTTTAATAAGAATTTATTCAATATTTGGTCCACAATGTCAGGTTTGAAACCATTATTAACAGAGATTTGTTTTATAGTATTGAGCTCACAGTCAAAATTCTGTTTTCTCATAGGTGTTTTGATTAGTCTATGTACCATGCTATTGAATGCTGCTAGTTTTTGTGAATATGGATGATGTGACTTTGAATGGATCGTTATGTCGGTGTAGGTTGGTTTGCGATAAATTGCAAAATCGTGTTTACTATTGATTTTTGATACTGTTAAATCTAAAAAATTTGAAGAAGCCAAGAATTTGGCGAAACAATTGTTGCAAATGTAGTGTTACAATATTGTTGAAACACAATAAATGTGGAAATTTTATTAAATATGTTTTTATTTAATCCCTTTTAAATTAAATGAAAATGGATTTCCATCAAGTGAGGACCTCCACCATTCAAGATTTGATTAAAGCTGAAACCAGTTTTTTGGTCCTATGGTATTTCAAACTACTACTTAAGTGTAAGAAGACCACACAGAATATTTGGTTTCTAACCAAATGTTTGAAACACGATGTCATCCCGAATTATATAAATCTCAAGACCAAAAATAGAAGCAAAGCAGCAGAGTATGGAAAGACAACAGGAATGAAAGCTTGGTTAAGATCAGACAAGAAACACCAATATCACAAGAGAGACATTTTCAATATATACTTGAAGGTAATTCACACAGAATTAACTTTTAGACTCCATCATTTTTTGTTTGATGAAATAGATAGGAAAATTAGGGAAGATATAAATTTTTTCATGCATGAAAAGTTTGTAACACAGAAAAATAAATTATCTCATTTAATTCGAAAATCACGTAGAAATCCAAAGTCGCATCAGAAACTTTACAATGATCACGTTTTCTATCCCAGATTTCAAAATCTTTCAAACACAGTATTTGACAATGATGAAATAGAACTATTCAAAAAAGGTCTTAAATTCAATCTTCCACGTAATGACAAAACATCTTCAGAATATTTGGCAGTAGATGCGGAAATAGCCTTGAGCTCATGTCAAGATTCTGTCAAAGATAAATATAGCATAAAGGAAATAATTACCAAAACAACCGTGAATAAACAGAATAATCAATTGGAGAAAACAATTAAAAGTATACAAAATAAAATTTCAACTAATAATTTAATAGTCACCAGAGCGGACAAAGGTAATACTGTGATAGTAATAGACAAAAGAGAATATATTGAAAAAACAATTTCATTTCTAGAATCAGAAAAATATACAATTCTGAAAAAAGATCCCACGGATAATTTCCAATCTGAAATAAAAACAATAATTTCAAACTCCCCAGGCCTTTTTGACCCCAACAGAACCTTTAAGTTGATATCAATGAATCCTCAGATACCACGAATGTACGCCTTCATCAAATTACATAAAGAAAATCACCCCATTAGACCTGTATTATCTTTCATCACAGCTCCAGCATTCAAACTATCAAAAGAATTGATAAATATCATAATACAAGAAACTAAATTCAAACCAAAATTCGCAATCAAGAATTCATATGACCTCATAGATAAAATCCAAAACGTGCAAATTCCAGGTAATGCAAAATTCATATCCTTTGATGTAAAAAATCTGTTTCCTAGCGTCCCAGTGAAGGAAGCAATAAAAATAGTAGAAGAGTCATTAGACCGAAATAAAACGAACCCGGTTTTGAAAGATGAAATTTTACAATGCCTGAATACGTGCCTTAAGCAAAATTATTTCACATTTAACAACACGTTTTATATGAATACAGAAAATTTAGCAATGGGTAATCCCCTTAGTCCGTTACTAGCCGAATTTTTTATGAACTACCTGGAACAAGCAATAGAAAAAAGTAAATATTTTAAACATTTCATATATTGGTATCGCTATGTAGATGACATTTTATGTTTGTTCATAGGAACAATTAGACAGTTGACCCTATTTTTAGATTTCATCAATAAACTTTCACCTCATATAAATTTCACGTATGAAGAGGAAAAAAATGGTAAAATAAATTTTTTAGATTTAACAGTATCAAAAATCAATAGTAAACACGATTTTGCAATTTATCGCAAACCAACCTACACCGACATAACGATCCATTCAAAGTCACATCATCCATATTCACAAAAACTAGCAGCATTCAATAGCATGGTACATAGACTAATCAAAACACCTATGAGAAAACAGAATTTTGACTGTGAGCTCAATACTATAAAACAAATCTCTGTTAATAATGGTTTCAAACCTGACATTGTGGACCAAATATTGAATAAATTCTTATTAAAGCAAGCTCTAACATTAATATACCCCAAAAGCGAAAAAATAGAACGGAATAGATATATAACACTAAATTACACAGGTAAAAAATCAATAGAAGTAGCAAATTTTTTGAAAAACGAACGGAATTTCAATATAGCATTCAAAACCAATAATACTTTAAGTAATTTAATCAAAAATAATAAAGACAAATTAGATAAAAACAAAAAATCGGGAGTATATAAGTTGAATTGTGGTTCATGCCAGAAAGTATATATTGGACAAACAGGAAGGAACTTCAAGAAGAGGATTAAAGAACATTTGAGTAGTTTCCTGAATAAAAAACAGAACTCAACTTATGCGAACCATCTTTTAGACGAGGGACATATGTTTGATTCAAACTACAAAATTCTACACATAGAAAACAAAAGTAGAAGACTTAATATTCTAGAAGCAATGGAAATTAACAGATATAACAGGCAGAATATATTACTTAATGACCAAACCGATGTCAACAGATCACCATTGATAAACATGCCATAAAAATTCCCAGAAGCATTTAGAATACCGTTCCCCCCTCTTCCATCTTGAGAAATATATAAGGAGAAAAAATAAAAATTTTTAGAGTAGTTTAACATCGAACTCGCCTGAAGAAGCCAAGAATTTGGCGAAACAATTGTTGCAAATGTAGTGTTACAATATTGTTGAAACACAATAAATGTGGAAATTTTATTAAATATGTTTTTATTTAATCCCTTTTAAATTAAATCAAAATTTATCATACAATATCAAATGGAATTAAGAAAAACCTACGAATATAAATTGTCAATTGAAATTAAAATATAAATAAGCAAACATTTTTTGTTTCGTTCCAGGCATGCATACTGTTTCTATTGAATGAGTTTTACAAATTTAGTGGAATAGATTTAACATCATACGAAATATTGACTTCAATCAGTTTCATATTGCAATGAGATTTCTCCTTGATTCCAACCATTTCATCTTCCAAGGTACTCTACACTTGCAGTTATTTGGTTGTCCGATGTGTTGTAAATGGAGCCCTATATTGGCATCAATTGTTATGTCCACACTTTCCAGAAGATGTGTACCTCAACTATCCTTTCGATTACCCTTTTTATACCAAGATGTCGGCGATACTATTCTATCACTGTCTGAAAATGGAACAGAAGAAATACTCAGGATGTTTAATACTTTCGATGAGCATATCTCTTTTACAATGGAGGAGGTAACTGATAACAGCTTCCACTTTTTGGACACAAGGGTGGTCAGATCAACTAATACTATTGTGAAAAAAAAAGGAACTGAATCTGAAAGATATATCCATAATAGATCAAATCCTAGCTGTGGACTAAATATCAATTTAATCGAAGAATGATACACAGAGTAGGGTCTGTTTGTAATTCTGACTATGTCAGGTCAGTCGAATCAAGACTTTTAACACCTGTTTGGACAATGGATATTCATGACCATATCTAACGAAGTGTTTTCAAGATTCCATTGGACGAGTGTCCGCCATCTTTTCACTGCTGGGTCAAAAATTAACAGTGCTGTGACTTAAAGTGGCGCAAGATCGTAGTAACAAAGCCTACCCAGAACACAACTGAACTCCTAACTCGCACAAGCTGAAAAAGCTTCTGAGGGATCTTTACAGAAGATCTAGGAGTATTTTGCACAGAAAACCTTGTTTTTAAAAAACTATTTATTCGAATAAAATTATGAATGCGTCTAAGCTCTAATTACATTCTCTCGAAGGACAAACGGATACAATGGTATTTGTAATTGTCCTTATCTGAATTGAGATATGATTCATGGGGAGAAATGCTGAATTGCAATAAAACACATGCTAATATACAGGTTTTATGGAAAAGATCCATTTAATTAATGAGGGGTAGGATTATGTAATTCCTCCCTTTCCTCGAGAAAGGTATCACCTGAAGGTGTAGCTTTAGAGAATACATTTTTTCTAAAATGTCTGAAAACAAAAGCAATTACAATTATTACAAAAATGAGCATTACGACAAATAATACAGAGATTTTGAAAGATCGAATATTCCATTGTTCTAAGTCTTCTAACACTATATCAGGAACGTCTTCTTTCTTGATTTCTTCATCATTGGATTCACTCTCGATTACATAAGAAATCTGCTTACATTGCATTGGTTTGTTGACCATTCTAGTAATTCTTCTTGCGAAAGCATATAGGAATTGGTATGGAAAATGGTCAAATTATTTTGGGGTAGAAAGTAAAACTTGTATAAGTTATATGCTTTTTCATAAATAGTGGAAATTGTTATCAAAAATAATAATATTTTATTTTGGAAGATAATCTTCGTATGACATCATTGATAATAGTCTTTCAAATGATGAACAGGTATAATTGTGACGTTTCTTATCAATTCAGCAAATGTAGCATGGGGTAAAATAAATTCATGTAAAAGATTTTTTAATATCTTTAAGTTCAAACGTCATGAGATGCATCTTTTGGACATCATGTAATTGTGGAATAATTTGCAATAATTTCAAATTTTCATTTAGTTTTTGAAATTTAGTAATGTATTTATTTTTAAGGTCATTAATGACAGTAGCTATTTGCTTCTGATTCCTCATGAGTACTTTCTCATTTTTCTCTATACTATTAAAATAATTTCTATACAATTCCTCATCATCAGAATCTAAGGTTCCGAAAAATATTTTTGGAATCTTGCCACCGAGACCAACTAGTCCTCTTTTAGTTCTAATATTTTCATTAAGAATCTCTTCCAGGGCTTTAAAATTTATTTTATCAGAATGTTGTAAATATCTATGATTTGCTGTTTGAGCAAAACCTTATTGTTGCTTTTTAAGGTCTTCAATTCCTTTCTGATATTTGAAATTTATTTCTTTTATCTTATTCAGATTAATGTGATTGATCAATTTGTTCAATTCGTTTCGAAATATCATTAAAATTTTCTAGGTAATTTGCAACGGAGGCTTGAACTTTTTCATTTTGTGTTTGTGCAATAGGCAAGGAATAATTAAAATCGCCTTTCATAATTTGCATTGGAGTCATATCTAAACTGGAATGGTATTAGTATTATAACTAAGTAAAGCTCGAGAAAGTTCATTCTGAAAAGTGAAATTTCAATTTTCGAGTGTTCTCAATTGCTCGATTAGTCTTGAGTGAAATCTTTCTACAAATGCATTGGAATTAGGGTTGTAATTTGTAATATAATGAATCTCGATTTTATGGATTTTACATAAATCTTGAACAACATTATTTTTAAAGTCTATTCTATTGTCGCACGTTATTTTGTTTGGTACTCCGTAATGACTGATGTATAATATTAATTTATCAACCATTTCTATTCCGGTTTTTTGGAGTAAAGGGTAACATTGTCCTATTCTTGAAAATGAATTAATTAAACTCAAACAGAATGTTTGACCAAATCTTATGGTATCACAATAAATATGGGTAAACGGTTTCGAACCGATAGGGTTAGGTTTAAATTGCAATTGAATAGGAGTCCGTTCACATTTGTTTTTCTGGCATATTTCACATGAATTAATATAATTTTGAACGTCTTTCTTCATATTTGGCCAATAATATTTCATTTTTAAACTAGCTAGATTTTCTCGAAAACCACGATGTATTGTTTTGGTATCGTGATATTGTTGAATTCTAAGTTGCGTACTGCGTCTTCAACATCTTCTATACACGTTTGTGAAATTTTTACATCAAAAGTTTTATAGACAAATTTATTCTGTAGAGTTGCAATAAGAGGTTTCTGTAATTCAGGAGATTCGAAATATAAGTATAAGAACTTTTAGGACGAATGTATTCCTTAATAAATTTAACTAAATCTGTTTCAATTGAATTTATGGAAACGATAAATCTGAGTTTTTCTCCAAACAATTTAATTTCAATTACGTTGTAACTTGATGCTTTTTTAATGATTATTTGTAACGGTGCTGAGTTAAGACTTCTCTCAGTATATGGAAGTTCTAAAATAGGATTATCTATATTACTATGAACAGTAAAACTTTCCGTTTCTGAATCAATTATGAATGATTTGAAACAATTAAGAATTTAAATCAATTATATTCTCAAATTCTGAGTGATTATTTTCGTTTTCATCATTATTTTGATTTCCGCTATTTAAAAGGTTTAAACATTCACCAAGGTCATCTTCTGTGACTTGGTTTAATAATGAGACTAAATCGTCTTCAATTCCGTTTATTTTAGCATCTTGAACAGGAATAGAATATATCACGATTTCTATAGGAGAATTCATAACAATGCATTTTATCATATCAAATACTTTTGGCCAATTTAATCTATCTAAACCACAAGCAATCCGTCGTAACGCTAAATATTTCTCCTTATTTTGGATACATAGTTTTTTAAGATTAACGAGTAATCGGAAAACATCCTCGTATTCCGGTTTTTCATAATAAAAATCTTTTGTGATTAAATAGTAAATATTTCCATTTTTCGTTTTCAAAATAGCTACATTGCCTTTCCAATTATTTTGCAATATTAATTCATCTACGTGATTGAATTTTTGTGTGAAATCTAACGCAGTGCTAACGCGTACTTTTTAGGGACTTTAAATAAATCACCACTTTTTTCATTAATATTTGAGGGAGTTTCAAGGTTATAGGGAACTTTTAAGAAATTTTTATAATTATAATAATATTGTGGAATCCAATAAAGGGTAATTGATTTTTAATATCTAGCGTTTGACTCAAGTCCATGAATCTTGTGGGGCTAGCTGTTGAAAAATTTCAGTAATATTTTTTGTATCATTAATGAAACGTCTTCTTTCGTTCATTTCGGGTTTAATATTATTTTGGGAATTTGATTCAATATGTGTTAATTCTTCTGCTAAGAAGCCAGGCCTTCGATTAATATTAAAGAATTTTCTTTGGGGGTTGTTCAGATATTGCGTCGAATAATTTTTTCGTTTTTGAGGATAGTTACGTGTTCGCACTGACATTTTTTCTGGGGCAGTAGTAATCCTCTGATTAGGATTTGGTTCAAAGACATTTACATTGGGGTTTCTAGATGTACTCGGATATTGAGTGTACATCTGACGATTAAAAAACTGAATTGGTCGCGGAGGAAATCTGGGTTGATTCTCGCGATAATTATTATTAGGGTAATTATTATTATGGTAATTATTATAAAAATAGCGACTGAATTCATTCGAATTGTACCGTAAATCATCGGTATGATTGGTATAATTATTTCTCGAATTATTTTTAATTATTATATTTTTACGGCTTTTATCGAGTAATTCGTATTGGGCTTAATTGCAAATGTAATCTGTTACAATGTTTACGGTATTATCAAAATCAAAAGCATTATTAGTAATTAAATAAATACGAAGTTCCATCGGTGAATTAGATATTAATACTGTTTTACATATTTTCAGGATGTTTCATTTATAAATGAGTTTTTCAGGATTAGACATAGAATCAGCATCAATTCTAGAATTGATACGTATTTTAAGAGCAATAATTCTATCGATGAAAACTAGCATATTCTCATTGGGCCTTTTGGCTAAAAACTTTTATTGATGTATCAAACCATCTAAGTTTATTTGATCGCCAAATTTAGTATAAAGAAATCTTTTGAGAATATCCCAATTATTGGCAATAGCAATAGTCTTTCACTATTTGCTGTTCGTTTGCAAACATAAATAAAAATTGTTCTGCACTACGCACGAACGAATGCAGTTTATTCTCGATTCCAAAGAATTTAGGTAAAAGCATGCCAAAATTTTCAGGCAAAGTTAAATCTATTCTTTCCTGTGCCGTTTTTTTAATTTTATTTTTATCTGTATGAAGAGTAAAGTGTTTGACTGAAGTAATGTTGAATAATTAGTATTTAATAATATTGTGAAATAAATTGTAATCGGTTTTTTGATAAAGAAACCTAACAAAAACTATAGTAGTCGGTTTCTTGATAGAAACCTAGGAAAAATTATTATACAAGTTTTACACGCAAAACTTGGGAAAAGGTTGACTAATTTTGGACCACATTAGGGAAACTGGGAAAAGAATGAAATAGAGTGGAAACCGCTCACCAATGTTTTATTCTAGAATGAAGTCGTCACGGGGCGCTACTCGGGTGATCAGGGCTTCTGGGTGGTTTTCTGTGTTGTTGTCCTGGTTGTGCTGAACAGTTGAAACTGACGGCCTGGGAAAATTTTGCTGCTGTGTTGACCAGTGGAACCTCTCTGGAGCTGGGCACAACGATGCACTAATTTTTCTAACAAGACCGGCACAATCCTATCCTCGTCGCCCATTATGTATTTTGCACAGAAAACCTTGTTTTTAAAAAAACAATTTATTTGAATACAATGATGAATGCGTCTAAGCTCTAATTACAGTATCTCGAAGGATAAACGGTTACAATGGTATTTATAATTGTTTTTATTTGAATTGAGATATGATTCATGGGAAGAAATGCTAAATTGCACAAAAACACATGCTTATATTCTACTCTGTCAAGAAAGTACCGGGAATTTTCAATTAAAACAACATTTTTACATTTAATCATCAAAATTTATTTGGTCGCCTTCAAAATAGGCTTCATTTGCTCCAATACATCTATGCCAACGGCACTTCTAATTATCGAAACATTTTTTATAGGCGCTTTCCGGGATGGACTTTAGCTCTCGCGCCGAATTTTGTTTTATGGCTTCAATCGACTCAAAACGGGTGCCACGAAGGGGCAATTTTAGTTTTGGGAAGAGGAAAAAGTCGCAGGGAGCCAAATCCGGCGAATACGGTGATTTCTGAAGCACGTTTGTTGAGTTTGTGGTGAGAAAGTCAGTCACAATCGTAGCTCGGTGAGAAGGCGCGTTATCGTCATGCAAAATCCATGAGTTGTTCGCCCACAAATTTGGCCGCTTCTTACGGATACGCTCACGCAAACGTTTCATAACGCCTAGGTAATACTCCTTGTTTACCGTCTGACCCTCTGGAATGAATTCGTAGTGCACCACGCCACGGATATCGAAGAAAACAATGAGCATCACCTTCATTTTCGAGCGGCTTTGGCGTGGTTTTTTCGGTTTCGGCTCATTTTTTGCCACTCATTCCGATGATTGCTGGCTTGTTTGCATATCGTACTCGTAGACCCAGGTCTCATCACCAGTTATAATGCGTTCCATGAATGTAGAATCGGAATTGCAGCGATCCAGCATGTCTGAAGCAACCTGTTCGCGATGACGTTTTTGAAGAAAATTCAGGTCTTTCGGTACGAGTCGTGCGGCCACCTTTCTCATGCCTAAAATATCAATCAAAATCGTTCGTGCGGACTCGTGGGATATCTTAAGATCATGTGCTATCTCTCTCAAGCTGGTACGACGGTTTTCCAGCACCTTTTCCTTAATTTTATCGACGTTATCTTCGATCGAAGCCGTCGATGGGCGTTCACTTTACGACCGTCCTTGAAGGCTCTGTACCACTGATATGCACGAGTTTTCGATAGAGCATTATCACCAAAGGCCTTTTGCAACATTTTCAATGCATCGGCACACGAAAATTCATTTGCAACACAAAACTTTAAACAAATTCTTTGCTCAACGTAATCACCCATAGTAAAAATCGGCACGAACTCTGACATCGACTGACTTAATCAGCTGTTGCAAACACACTAGTTAACAGATCCCGCTCAAGCTTGGCATAGTAATTAAGGACAGTGGTACCAACCTAGGAAAAAAAATTTTTACCTGCCTCATTGCCCCGCCAGATTTAAATCGATAATTCCCGGTACTTTCTTGACAGAATGTATAACTCACTCTTGTGAGATATTCAGTAGGAATTTCATATTTTGTATATATTCAATTTGTATATAATTTATCACAGGTTTTTTTCGATTTTACATGCATTTGATCTTTTTTTTTATACATTCGAGTTTTATATGCATATCATTTCTGTACAGTTCATAGGTCTTCTGTCATCGTATTTCTTCAAATACTGTATTTTCTTTCCTTCTCACTATTGCAGACTCATAACAACCTTATTCAGATTTCATCATCAAGTCTTGCGGTTGTCTGAAAATAATATTTATTTCATTTTATTCTTAATAAGTTTTTCATTCTTTTATCAAGTCTCATTTCATCAATTCATGTATGGAATACAATTTTTCAGCTGAATCTGATAATTTTTCGTCCAGATACTTCTGAAACTTATTGAATCAAATGTTTGCAGGTTTCCAGAGTTATAATTTCGAGAAAATTTTGCGTAAACTTTTATATTATTATTCTAAATTCAACTGAACGACTACGATATGTTTCAATGAGTACTTTTGAGATAAAAGAAAAACAAAATTTTCTATGAGCACATATATGGAGTCAATTTTCTCATTTGTGAATATATGAATTGTGTAAAATATGAATTCGTTCTATACACCCAAACTAGAAATTTAAATTTTTACTTATTTCTTCTGAAAATAATAATCTGAATATTTAAAAAACAAGGCGGTCATGTGTATTTCAATTGTACCACGAATGTGCATTTCTATCAAAACAAATCGTCTAATAATAATTGGTGTGTACATGCACATTTGGACTAAATGAAAGTAGCTCTGATGCACAATGAAACTAATGCCGGTGTTTCTTTCTATATGTAGATTTGACACTTGGTAAGTACTTGAGAAGTTTGTATGATAAATATGATTCAGATATCGAGATGAAACGCCATTTATTTTCATAGATACAAAACTTTAGAAAGAATGAAGGTAAATCAAACAAACAGATAGCGATACATGAGATTTGTTAGGGACATTATTCCAAGTTCCAGCTACGATTATCCTTTGTGAATGATATCGGCCATTCATTCTTCCTAAAATACGTGCACAAACATAGTAAATCAATGGAATGAATTCTGGTTTCTTGAAAACTACTTGGATTACAGCCAACTGCTCTGAACTGCTCCCTCAAATATCGAAGGACATACTATGAACGTTTAATCCATTTCACAGAGAAAATAGAGTGGAGAATAAGATATATATGAAATTTACAAATAAGTGAACCTCTGTTCGCGACAAAATTAATTTTAATCGATTTTTCGTAAATAATGTGAATATTAGAGTTGATAAAATTCTAATAAATTTCCTGAGTTTTCACTTCACTAAAAAAGGTAGCTTCATGAATTGAATAGAAGTACACCATCATTTAATGAGCCTGAAAAGCTTATCCAATAAGTTATACACTTCTTCAAAGAATATCATGATTGTGGTTTCGTATTCAATTAAGACGTATATTATTAGATTTAAGGTTCGTTTTTAGAGCAATTCTCCAACAAGATTGTGACACTTTGGAAACTGCTTAGTTGTCAAATCATGTCAATTTCTGATCGGTGTCCAATAAACTCTACGTATATGGGAATTGGGACCTGAAAACTCAACTCAATATCCCTAAATAAAATTCTCAGTAGTTTAATTAAAAAATATATAAGAAACAGCATTTTAATTTCCACAAAAATGTTCATAAAACAACGATTGTTTCAGGACAATGTGGCTTCTTCAGGTATCAACATTCTACTAGCTGAGGTTGTCTAGTATAACCAAGTTTGAATACAGTGTTAGGTACGTGACGAAATAATGGAGAACAAGTCATAAAAGAAACTGAAGGTATTTATTGGAGTTTGCCGCTAAAAATGCCATTAAGCATAGAAAGATATTCAGTAATGGAGACTTTTCAACATCTGTTTGGTCGTTCAAAAAGATTTGTCCTTTTCGGCGACTGGGGCTGAAGTGCCCATGTAGTATAACGTAGACTTTGGCGCCCAATTTCCATAGTGGGGGCAAAAATGCCTGAAGATTATCAAATCAATACGGAAAGTAGCTTTTGGCGCCTCTGAAGTTTAGATTATTTAGGCTACTTAATTCTAATGATAGTAGAACTAAATTGGATAGATCTTCATCGTTTGATGACGATGATGTTTATAAAGAAAAAAAATTGTGAAAGCATTCACTTGAGGTAAGGAGCTATGGCGCTCTCGTACATCAACATTTATGGCTATTTTTTCAGCATTGGCTTATAATTTCTTAAAATTCTCCAATTGATGAAAATATTGTGCTTCTCAGATGTCAAAGGACATCTCATAATTCAAATTTTCATCGAAATATAAATAAAAGATATTTTTTTCTCGCATATCACTAGGTGCAACATATAATTATTATTGTTTATTCAATGTTCATATGTCTTTCGCGCTTTAACCGGTTTTTAAAACTAGAGGGAATAGAATTTAGAAACATAACTTATACTAGTCAAACAGATAGGATTTTAAGGAAAGTTCAATAAGATGTTGGGTTGGTTTAATCTTCTGCAAATAAGAGTAATAAATTTAATTTCGGTTGGTGATTTGTTATTGGTAAATGTCTTCTGTGTGCCGAAAAAGTTTCCAAACTATCTACTGCTTTTATTGCCTGTATGTAAAAGTGCAGTTTTATTGATGTTTCTGACATTGTTATTTATACAATGTTCAGAAAAACCTGTTATCATTTTATGTAATATACTATTTTTGTGTTCTTTTAGTCCTAGATGGTCTTTTAGCCTAGAGTTTTTCTTATTTGTAAAAATAGTGTCAATACTATTTTGTTTTAATCTATTGCAAAATTTATTAGTAATTTGTGGTGTAAAGCTTATGCTATAAAATTTTTCTCTTCCTTTGTCCTGAAGGGGACAAAATCTTTTCTGTTTGACTAGTATATAATTATGTTTTCAATTTTATTCCTTCCAGTTTTGAAAATAGGATAAAATCCGAAACATATATGTCAACAGACCTAAAATAAACAGTGAAACTTAAGCCCAGTGTTTTTATTCACATTATTCTTTGAAATATGAATATCATAGTCAGAGACAATGCAAAATTTAAATTTGATCCTAGGACTGTTGCTATGGTTTCGGTAGCGACCAACGCCAATCTTCTTATAATACGCTCTTCACGAAATTTTGCACGAACATATGCGTAATTATTCTTCTTCTCAATTCCAAATTTCAGATCGATTGGATTCTTAGTTTCGAAAATATTTGTAAAATAAAATTTGAAATGGTCCTACTTACGAAACCCGGATTTTGCCCATTCACGAACTTGACCTTCATTCATATTTGGGCTAAAAATCAATACGGAAAATTTTATGACTCTAAGTTTTTTCTTCGAAAGTTATCGTGTGTAGGGCCGATCGGACACAATTAAAATTGACCACGAATTCTTCATCTGTAAGTTGAGACTATTTCTGGCAAAACTTTCGAGAAAAATAAACCATAAAATTTTCAAGCCTCTTAGTTATTCCTCTAGGTCGCCCAACGCTGCTTTGAAAAACATCATTTTTTTCACATGAAAGTGTTAAAGGGCTGAAACTCTTTATAACTCCTTTTATCGAAGCTTTATATATCCATATAAAATTTCTAGCTAATTGTTTTCGCATTATTCGATTATTAAACAACTAATCACTAAATAATTAGCCCATTAATCAGCCCATTAACAAACTTAACTTTGTATTTGTATTTATGTTTCAAACTCACACTACAAATTTCAAGTCTCCAAGTTATCCCTTTCAGAAGTTATTCTGCTTACAGACTGCCGTTTGGTCGGTCGGATAGAATTGAGTTTGAGTACGGATTCTTTATCAGTGAGTTTCATGTAATCGGCTGACACCATTTTCTTCGCAAAATTAGAAAAATTCAGACATGCGTACCTTCAGGTGGCAGATTGATATCTGATATTACTCCAAGCATAATTTGAAATCGGATAGTTCATATTACAATAAAATCCAATTAATAAGCTGAGCGAGCACCTTAATTTTGCTAAGAATCTTGACTTAACCTAGCGGATTTCTTTGTGAAGTAATTTTTATTTTTCATGAGAATATGTATAAGAATGTAATCAATTTTTATTTTTATAATTGAAGAAATAGACGATTTGATGTCATGATTCTGAAAGATTTTATTTGCTTTAATTTAAAATATAACAGAATAACATACACAAAATAAAATAATAACATACACAGAAATAAAAAGAAATAAATGGAAAAAATAGCTTACTAACCTGGAAGAACTCAAAAACAATGGTATTTCTTTGGGTTTCTCAATTCACATTTCTAACAACTAACTAAATAAACATGTGACAATTTTTAGGTTAAAATCTTAGACATAGAACATAGATCATAGAACATAGAACACAGAAGTTACAACGTTGTTTTTCCTAAGAGTAGCAGTTTTATTTTTACATCCCCCCACACAAAGTATGCACCCCTGATTACATGTTTGCGTGTTCACATAAGCAACCTAGTTACATGAGAATAGTTATTGTCCTTTCTTTTATTTCCAATATCTATCTCATGCATAGTGTTCGAAATTTCTTTCACTATTGGAAAAGGTCCTATTCTTATTTCATCAAGTTTTTTTTTATTCAATTTTGATATATTTTCAACGTAAACATGGTCTCCAATCTTAAAATCATAATGTTTCCTATTCTTGTCAATCAGTTTTTATTGTATTCATGATAGCGTAAAAAATTTTTATATACTGAATTTTTTCAGCCGCTACTATTTAGTAATTAATCATAATTAAAACAAATTGTAGAAATTACTATGTTTTACTACCAATAAAAATATATTTTACACATTTTCTTGTGACTCGAGTTTCGGAAAATGAACTATCCCATCATCAGACAACTGAAGACTTAACAGTGGTACAGAGGTGATTAAACAAAAGTGATAAATATTTTGAATATTTGAATAGGTTCTAACACCTAATAGTGGTACAGAGGTTTACAAGCGGAACGTGATGAAAACCCGGTTAAAAAAGTGATTATTGAAATTTTCAAATTCGTTCACAATAAAAATAATTTAAAAAATAATGAATGAATGTATGGAGCTATGTAAATCAAAATATTTGAGATGTACAACAAAATAACGTAAAAATAATGAATTACTGTATGGAGCTATGTAACCCCAAAAATTATTTGAGATATTTAAATGGGTACCATCTGTTTAATAACCTTCTTTGTCGATTGCCGACATTCCGATATCTGTTAGAAGGCCCCTATTTTTTAACCAGGTTTTTATCACGTTCCGCTTGTAAACTTCTGTACCACTATTAGGTGTTAAAATCTATTGAAATATTCAAAATATTTACCACTTTTGTTTAAATACCTCTGTACCACTGGTAGGTCTTCAGTTGTCTGATGATGGGATTATTCATTTCCCGAAACTCGAGTCACAAGAAAAGGTGTAAAATATATTTTTATTGGTAGTAAAACATAGTAATTTCTACAATTTGTTTTAATTTTTAAGAATTTTTGTATGCGATTTTCTTATCTTTTGGTAAATTTCTCTCTTGACTAAGTTCTTCTGGAGCAATGGGATCAGTTCTGCCACAAAATAAATATTCTGGGCTATATTCAGTTATAGAATGGTCTGTTCTATTGAATTCTTCAATACATTCATCGGCTATTTTCGCCCATGCCCTAGTTTTGTTTTCGTTTTGTTTGCACCTTATTCTGTTCACTAATGTCTGATTTAGTCGTTCATTCAGACCATTAGAAAAAGGACAATCTACTGTTGAGAAAATCAACTGTATATTCAAACTTCTCATATGTTGTCTGAATTTTTCCGAATTTATTCCTGGGTATTGATCTGTTACTAGTGTTTCTATTGGTAGTTTATCTTGAATTTTATTAATTAATTTGATGAAATCTTCGGTTGTTTGGTGTTTTGAATTGCTCGTAAATGCATATCGAGTAAAATGATCCACTAGGAGATGAGGGTATCTTTTTGAAGAGCAGTTTTCAGCAAAACCTCCAATTGTGTCTAATGACATTATTTCAAATGGTTCCTTTGCTCGGCCCAATTGAGAAAGGGGACCATACTTTTGGCCTACTCTCGTTTTATTTTTACATCATATGTCACATGATCCACAATCTTTTTTTGTCAGTGAATCCATATTCTGAATGTAATAAAACTTCCTGATTTTATTATTTATCTTTCTAGCACAAATATGGCCATAATGCTTGTGCACTTTTCTGATCAACTCTTTTCCGAAATCATTGGATAAAATTATTTTTTTGTTATTTTTATGCAATTTGTACTGTACTTCTTTCTGTACAACAGTTCTTCTCAAATTGTTTATCTTTTAGAGATTATTCTGTTGATCCTATTCTATTTCATTTAATTCCTCCAAATTAACTGTTCTTATACATTCGTCCATATTCTCCGTTTCTTCCAGAACTGGGTTTCTAGAAAGGCAATCTGCTTCTACATTTCCTTTTCCTGGTTCATATCTAATCTCAAAATCGAATTGTGATAGAAAATTCATCATGTCACCCAGCTCTTCGTCTGGTCTTGTACGAAATACTTTCCCTTCTAATGGCTTATGGTCAGTAACAACAATAAACTTATGTCCTATTAGCCAATATTTCCAAAATTTAAATGCCGCTTTAATTGCCAGACATTCTAGGAATATTGCTTTCTTGTCTTTTGATATTTATTTAGTTTTTTATAAAAATACGCTACGGGTTTCATTTCACCATTCATCTGTTTTCGTTTGAGAACAGCACCTAGTCCTTGAATACTAGCATCAGTATGTATAGTAGTATAGGCATTCTGGTCGAAAATTGCAAGAATTGACTCAGAATAAAGGATGCCCTTAACCTTATTGAAAGCTTCCTGACAAGCCAATGACCAATTGAATTTTACATCTTTTCTCAGTAAATTATGCAACGGTTCTAATAATCTAGCTGAATCTTTTATATATTTGTGATAAAAATTAACTTTACCCAAAAATTGCCTTATCTTCTTCCGAGTATCTGGTGGAGAAAAATTCCCAATGGAAATTAAATTGTCATTTATAGGTGCCTCACTATTTTGCACCTGACCAATATCAAACTTGCGTTTTGCAAAAATATGGTCATATTTATTTATTAACACTTCAATTTCATTCCTCTGATTCGTTTCCAAATGGTCTAATTCTGCTTCGAAAAATTCTGTTGGTATCCCTTCATTGAAATTGATGGTGTAATCATTGTAATCATTATTATTATTATTATGGACACAATCGATCTTTCTCTTTTCATTCATATCTAATCTTTGACCAACATTCAAATCCAAATCCTGTTTCAATTGAAAATTGGAAATAGAATCTATTCCGAGTAGAATATCATACTCAAAATTAACTACAAAAAGTACAACTTCTTTTTTTATATTATTGATTCTCATTTTTGTAATTATTTTTCCTGAAAATTTTGTCCTGCCACTGAATGTTTTGAATGTGTTTCTATTATCTTGAATGCGTAGACATAACTTTTCTGCTACTTTGGAATTCAGAAGACTAACATTTGAGCCCGAATCATAAATTCCACATAATTCATTATTATTTTTAAACACCTTCAATTTTATCAATGGCAGCAGTCCTAGTTTTTTTCTTTTTGAAATGGCCTGATTCAATTCATCCTGTACCCCAACATTGTTTACAGTTTTTATGTTACCGGGTATGTTCTTTTGTTCAATATTATTGGATTTATTCCTTAGCCGACATGAAGTCTCCGGATGAAATCTACCTGAAAAACCATTCTTCTCACAAATTGAGCATGGTTCCTTCTTCACTCGTTTTCCATTTGTTTGTGAATAGGATGGAATTTGTTCGGCAGATTTATTAATTCTATGATTTTCTTTATTTCGATTGTTGTCATATCTTTTCGAACTTTCTAGCTTTCACAACTCACCCAATAATTTCTCGAAAGTTCTTACTTTTGATCTATGAATTCTATCTCGTATATCTTGTAAAATATTTGTCAAACTTGTCACAATTAAATCAACAAATATGTCAGTTGGAAAATTATTTCGGAGATTCAACAACAAATTTTCTTTCCTAGAAGCGTAGTCAACTAAACTTCCTCCTATGTACCTAAATGAATAGGCCTCTCTATATTTATGCCAACTCGTTTCACAAAAACTCTCTAAGCAGTTATCTTTCCATATTTGAAAACTTTTGTCTAAACCTGATGTAATCAATTTAGAATCAAACCATTCTTTCGCTATTCCATTCAGAAACAACCGTAATATCGAAATGTTGTCTCTGTCTTCTTCTACTTCACAACTCGTGCATTCCGTCTCAAATTTTTCGAACCATAAATTCACTGAAACACTCTTATCATCAAAATTATTCAGCACAAAATCCTCCTTTATCCTCTTGAAATCCTTGTTTTTTCTTGAAAGTTCTACAGTATCCTGTGGTTTTGGTGATTCTTGTTCAAATACTTGTTCTCAGGTATGCGGGTGAATAAATCAGTTCTAAATATTCATTCTTAAACATCACATCTTCTTCGGCATCAAAATATATTTCTTTCAAATCCGGAGTAAATGAAATGACACGTACGAAATGAACCTCTTACTTTAATTGATTTCAAGATATTCTTCAACTTCGGTAGAGCCAAAGGTTCATGATGGTCAGATATATCCTGTTTGTCCTCTGGTAATTCATAATATGTATTTTCCGTTCCCGTAGTTTGGATTCATTTGAATTTGTATGTATTTTTTTTTATCAGTCTTGGATGCTTCCAAAGCGATCCAAATCTTCATGGATGTCGTCATTATAGCTAACGTTTTTGATTTATAAGAATGTAATCAATTCTTATTTTTACAATTGAAGAAATAGACGATTTGATGTCATGATTCTGGAAGATTTTATTTTCTTTAGTTTAAAATATAACAGAATAACATACACAAAATAAAATAATAACATACAAAGAAATAAAAGGAAATAAATTAAAAAAAAAGCTTACTAATCTGGAAGGAATCAAAAACAATGCTTTTTCTTCGGGTTTCTCAATTCACATTTCTAACAACTAACTAAACAAACATGTAACACTTTTTAGGTTAAAATCTTAGACGCAGAACATAGATCATAGAACGTAGAACATAGAAGTTACAAAATTGTTTTCCCTAAAACTAACAATTTTATTTTTACATATGTATCTTCATTAATATTTTTCTAAAGCAAACATAAAGTAAGAAACTTGAATAGATCAAATATTGAAACATTTCTCCTTTCAAGAGAAGATTAATATCCAAATTACTCCAACCAAGCATGAAATAATTCATATCAGAATGAAATCCAATTAAGACGAGCACCTCAATCTGCCAAGAATCTTGACTTACCATCAATTTACGGTGGAAAATAAAAGAATCTCACGTTTCTTCCTAAACATTATGTTCAGATGAGGCATTATAGTACAGATTACGAATAATATAATCTGTGTATTACATTGAAGATTAAAAATACCGACAAATAAACTTATTTCTGTTCTGATTATACAACGCTCTTTACTATCGATGCAGTTCATTCCACGCTATCTATGAATAGACAAACAAAGACTATTTCCTTACAATTCCCTATTTCAACGAATTCCAGTGCAAGCAGACCTCAAATTTTATAATTTTTTTATTGTTCTGTATCATTCAGGATTAGAAAACAAACATATACAGGAGTTAAACCGACTAAATTTAAGATGGATTTTTTTAATTAAAACAGGTTTTTTCCTTAAAAAAAATTTATCCTTACTTCGTTTTGAGATAGAGTCAAGTTTTTTATCAATTATTCAAAAACCTAGTTGATTTTGATGAAACATGGCATGCTTATTTGAGGTTATCACTTAATGTAAATAAAATTAAATCATTGATTGAAGTGGCGTTCCTGAGTGTGAACTGGTTGATGTTAGGATTGAAGGTGCAGATAAGCCATGTAGGGGCGAACTACGCAATGAAAAATAAGGTAGACATTTTGAGCTGCTTTTATATATTTTTGGGTACTCATTTTCTAAGAACATAAATGAATTTGTCCTTAAAACTACTGGATTGTTCTTTTCCGTTATATGCGGGAAAACGTTTTTTATTTTTTTTCCAAAGATGATACATACAAAAAACAATTCGAGAAAAGCACTGACGTGAAGTCAGGAGTTTTTGTACGCCCGTTCATATTACCCACGATCCTCACGAATTTTTCCATTAGCTGTTTTGTCATTATTCTACATCTAACTGCTAAATGTAAAAATGTAAGCTCTATCATAGGACTGTTGTTTGCTCTGCTCCCAAATCTTTTTTCAAATCTTCTAATCATACGCAATTTTGCAATAGGCTTTGTGCAGATATTTTACATCTAAATGCAAAATTTAAACTGTTGCTATGGTTTCAGACGCTAGAAACGCTCTCTGTTCACAAAATATATAGATTGTTAATTTTCTGATTACACGATCCTCACAATATTTTGCACCACCATGCGCGTTATTTCTACTTAATATCAAATTTTAGATCGGATCTGTAGTTGTGGAAATATAGGGAATATAAGAAAATGTTTTAAATGTCAATAAATGCTGGACCATTGCACCGATTTTGCCTGTTAACGATTTTAACAGAGATGTACAAACCTACACTGATAGTTTCAAGTTACTAGTTCTCTTCGTTCGAAGGTGAGCATGCTTACGGTGTGCAGGACGGCCGGCCGGATAGAATTACTTTTGACATCGGATTCTTCATCCACTAGGACTAGGTAATCCAACCTAGTCATTATAGACTATTTTCGACACAAAATTTGAATATTACATACATTTGGGCAAAATGATAGCACACTGTTTCCTAGGAATAAGCGCGCAAAAACTGAATCGTCATTAGATACATTTATTACTAAGAAATTAATATGAATGAAAGTCACATAAATGAAAAAAACTAGAAATGTAATAATAAAAAATGAAAGTTTATTCCTACTGGTGTTTGAAAAATATTTGGTTAGTATATCAACTTCCTATTCTGTTGATACTATCAGATATTTTTCTGGTCTCATGGTGAATACATATAGAAGAATTATTGGACATGATTAATTAGATGACTGTCATTTTATGATTATTCAATAATTCTGGAGGTTCATCAAATAAATGATCTCCAAAGGCCCATAGTATATTATGTGTTAAGTTTCTCATTGTTCTATCCTACAAATCAATATTCATTGAAATAAAATAGAAAGGCCTTTTACTTGATAGAAGAAATATAACAAAATTTGAATATTAAAACAAATTGATATAAGTTTATCTTCTACAATTTTAATTAAAAAAATTTTTATTCAAAAAACTTTTAGAATTAAATTAATGTCTAAAACAAGCACCGCTTACATTTAATAGACGCATATTATCTAAACTCAATATACAATGTCAAATGGAATAAATAAATCAAAAGATATACGAAAGTCATTAAAATTAATAAATAAATATTTAAAGGAGACAAAATTTGTTTCTGGTCTTGCCTTCAGACGCCATTTGCATTTTAAAAACATGAACACACTTGAAGGAACTCTCAAAGAATATAATTTATTTGAAATATTTAATATATTTAAATATTCGAATAAGTAAATTCAGAAATCTCTCAAAGCATTTTGATTTTGATATTTTGAATATATTTCAGGACTGAAGACGGAATTGCTTAGAACTATATTTGTTTTTTGAAGATATAGTGCATGCTTTGAGAGATTTCTGAATTTACTTATTCGAATATTTAAATATATTAAATATTTCAAATAAATTATATTCTTTGAGAGGTCCTTTAAGTGTGTTCATGTTATTAAGATGCAAATGGCGTTCTGAAGGCAAGACCAGAAACAAATTTTGTCTCCTTTAAATATTTATTTATTAATTTTAATGACTTTCGTATATCTTTTGGTTTATTTATTCCATTTGACATTGTATATTGAGTTTAGATAATATACGTCTACTAAATATAAGCGGTGCTTGTTTTAGACATTAATTTAATTCTAAAAGTTTTTTGAATGAAAATTTTTCAAATTAAAATTGTAGAAGATAAACATATATCAATTTGTTTTAATATTCAAATTTTGTTATATTTCTGCTATCAAGTAAAAGGCCTTTCTATTTTATTTTATATATAATATATAATTATATTTTGGCTTCAATATATCTCATTATGGAATGTCAATGAATTTAAGTAAACCTTAAAATAACTCACACTGTTCTTTGATTCTGTTAGAGCATAGATCAATCTTGAATTATAAAGATGATCTATGTCACGAAACATTATTCATTTACACGTGGTGAGTTGTTTGATGTAGGTTAGTTTTTTGATTTTGATATTTTGAATATATTTCAGGACTGAAGACGGAATTGCTTAGAACTATATTTGTTTTTTGAAGATATAGTGCATCCTTTGAGAGATTTCTGAATTTACTTATTGGAATATTTAAATATATTAAATATTTCAAATAAATTATTTTCTTTGAGAGGTCCTTTAAGTGTGTTCATGTTTTTAAGATGCAAATGGCGTTCTGAAGGCAAGACCAGAAACAAATTTTGTCTCCTTTAAATATTTATTTATTAATTTTAATGACTTTCGTATATCTTTTGGTTTATTTATTCCATTTGACATTGTATATTGAGTTTAGATAATATACGTCTATTAAATGTAAGCGGTGCTTGTTTTAGACATTAATTTAATTCTAAATGTTTTTTGAATAAAAATTTTTTAAATTGAAATTGCAGAAGATAAACATATATCAATTTGTTTTAATATTCAAATTTTTTTGAATATTCATTGATATTGTTTCCACGATTGAGGATACTCGTGGTAATATTTACAATTCTGATTTTTTTTTCTGCCAAAATACATAGATCAGCTACAAATTTCGATGTTCTTTTTAGGCTACCATATTCTCTTCCCCTATGTAAATTCACATAATTCATCATTGTCAAGAATATAACGATATTTAGAGCAAGTAAGTTTCGGTATAATGTTTTTGATTACAAATCCAACAATATATAAAGGGTTTCCAACTAACAGGTTTCATTTTGATATAAAAAACGAGTACATTTTAAGAGAAATTCATGGATGTTTAATTGATTGAAAAGGGGAACGTATGTGATTAACAATGGAAAACGATATCAGACAAATGATAGCCACGGCGATGCAGCACCATATTCTTTTCACGGAATTTTCCATTACCAATTCACACATTTGCGAATAAGTAAACTCCACTCACACCGCCAGCCCAAAAACCACACCAAACAGTGACACGTTCAGGTTGGAGAGATTTTTTTTTTATTTCGGGTTATACGATCCTGACGAAATTTTGCATGAATTGTTTAAGTCTTTAGTATACATGTTAGTAGGTGGGCACTTGATTTCAACTTAATCGGATATGTAGTTTGGGAAATATTAGCAAATATAGTTCAAATGGTTATATCACCAAAACATTTGTACGGAACGATAGCGCACTAGAACAAGCTCGCAACAGGAGTTACTGAAACGTAGATTACAACTTGTCCAGAGCATGAGTTCTTAAATAATGTTAAATTCAACGTTAATGTAACGTTTCTCGGCTCTGCTTAAATATACGTGTAGAAAGCACAATGAGAGAACGTAACGTATAGTCTAAGAGCCCGTGAACCCCTGACCTTCATTATTTTATAAAAGCTGAAAACTTGTCTGCGCATGCTCCCAACACAGGTAAGAACGATGGACCATTATGAAGTTTGGGTTACCCTGGCTTTGGCAGGTAAACGGTACTAAAGGTGTGTAAAATACTGTTCCAAATTCATCAAATAATAAAATGTAATTTTTTTGGTATTACCTTCAGAATATTATTAAAAATCACGTCATTAATTGCCAGGCACTTAAAATCGTGGCAGCCTCTTGCCAGACACCCTTAATGTTCATTAAATTATAATTCTACTTACGTTATAGTATAAAAGCTGATTTTTATATATAATACTTGGGTAATAATTAAATAATGTTTCCTCAGTAGCCAGACATTTTTGATATTTCCAACCCTTTGCCAGACAAGCATGTAGAGTAGCTTTAAGAGCGAGCGCGAGACAGTATATATGGGTGAGTGCGAGTGAGATGGCGAGTTAGGTCTGCCGTGATCCCTCACTGCGCAGTTGTTATTTCTACTGCGCATGTATTGTTTAGTACTTACTACATGTTTACATCAGCTAAAATAATCTTATATGCTATAATCAAGTATTATTAATTTAATATTCATTAATTAACCACATATAATATTTCGAATCTATAAAGTATATTAAATATTATTAGTGCAAACTTAGTGATACGTACATCATATATTCACAATTTGTTTGTGATTGTTTAAATGAACGTGATTTTGTATTAAAAAACCAGTCATGGGTGATACATTAATTTGTGGTTTTTGTAACAAAAGTAGTGGCAAAATAATATTATTTTCTGACGAGACATTGAAAAAATGTGAATTAATTTTAAAATTGCGAAAAGAACATAACCTTAAATATAATAAAATCATTCTTCCACGTGAATATACAGAGAGTGCTTATCACAGGGAGTGTTACAAATCATTCACAGGACTGATGACAAAATATTTCAGCTCAGAATCTGAAAATTCTCAAAAGATTGTTGAAACAGAGCAAGAAAAAGAAACATCGAAAGACGTAAATACATCAACAGATGATTCAACACCAGGTTCATTGCATTTGCCATTTGAGATTCAACTCAAATTATTGATAGCACGAATGGGGTAATTGGTGATGGAGTTGTTGATTTCATGAAATTTATACCCCACCATATAGTTCAGGATTTTATCATCCTTGAAAAAAAGAAAAACTGTTCTTAGAACTGAAAAACTATAATACAAATAAAATCAATAACCTCGTGAGTAAAGAACAAAAGAATGAAAAATTTATAAACATGTCAAACTGTATTGCTAACCTTACGCAAACTGATATTCCAGGTGATGTTGAAAATATTTTAACCTATGGTGAAAATTTTGCTCTACCAATCACAAAGGTGGAGAAAATTCTCGTTATTGATATCATCGCCAACACTGAGGTCAATATAAAAATTTGAGCGAAGGCGACAAGAACGAAATAAGAAATAAAGTAGTAAAAGTTGTAAATAATCATAAATAAAATATCAAAAATAATAAACACCACATTAATAATACTCAAAAAGTGATAATGAAAAATATTGATAAGTCTAGGCCATTTCTTAAAACTTATCCCCCTCTCGTCGTTTTAAAACCTTATAAAAGCAATAAAACAGTTATTATGAATGAAGTTGATTATGGAGAAAAAAATTTGCAACTCTTATAAATTTGCAACTCTTGAAGACAATGTCTACAAGAAGCTTAAACAAAATCCAACCAATAAATACCAGTTACAAAACAACAAACTCATGAAAAAGTGACAGGAAAAAAATTATTTATCGATTGACGGCAAGAAAAAGGGTCAAAGATAAATAATGGTGCATCTCCCAAAATTTACGTTCTACCTAAACTCCATAAAGAGAATATTCCTCTGAGACCAATAGTTTCCTGTATCTAGTCCCCATTCTATAATCTATCTGAGTATTTAGCCGACAGCATATCTAAAATAACAGGAAAAAATGACTTTTTCATATAGAATAGTTTTTCTTTCAAAGAATTTGTCAACACAATTACGATACCTGATAATTATTTATCAATTTAGTTAGATGTAGTTTCCTCATTTAGTAATATCCCTTACCATCTTGTAAACGATGCATTGAGCCGGAAGTGGACTGAACTACAGGAATACACTTCTCTACCTTGTAGAGAATTTTTCAGAGCATTCGAAGTAGCACTATCAATAAATTATTTTCAATACAAAAGTGATTTCTACCAACAAATGGATGGATGTGCTATGGTCTCACCAATCTCAAGCCCTATCGCACAACTGGTTATGGAATTGATGGAAGAACATATAATCAAGAAATCGAAGGTTGAATTATTATTCTACAGAAGATACGTGGTGATAAACCAACAAGGTTTAGAATTCATGAAAGGGCTGTAATGATACAGGTATTAATTCATTAGACAAAAACAAATGCAACGCGAGGTTCAATTACCCAGAATTAATTTGTTTACTCTAACCTCCAGACCACTTAATGGTAAAGTTAGGAATTCGCTGTCGAGGCACGCCCGAACGACGGCTTCTAAAGGTGATTATTTTACTCTGACCTATATATTAAAAAAACAAACTGCACATTAAAAATTTCATAAGAGTTAATTGTACGAAACGTAAATATATTCCTCCAGATGAGTGCAGGAACGGAAATTTTCCAAAGAAACACGCTGACGTCGAAATGAACACGTGTGGTTCGACAAAGCGCTGAAGTTTTGAAAAGTGCTAAGTTGCAGTTTTGAGCGGTTGAATGGCTCAAAAAATTTGGAAGGAGAAAACCGACGCGTGGGAGGTATTAAAAGGGCCAAATGAGAGTTTGTTAGGGAGTCTTGACACGTCGGAAAAACTAGTAAGATCGTCGAGAAAGATCGTGGTGCGAGGCTCGAATTGGTCTCCGAATTTAGCATTATCATAATTATATTGAGTGATAGTAGTAATTATTTTTGGAAGTTTAAGATTTGAGTCAGAAGAATTAGAGAAATTGTATAGAGTGCTAAGTTCCGGGACTAAGGAATTAAAGAGTACCGGTAGTCACTTTTCATCGTTTATTGTTCTTGTTAAATAGGTCGTTTTTTGTAGAAAATCGCGTGTGCCCAGTTATGTTTTGAATCTATGGTCTTGGAGTCTAGGGGTAAGAAGTAACTGGAAATTTTGATATATTATTCAGGTTAAAATTGTCTAATTAAAGTAGAGTCAGAAATGAAGAAATAAAGATGACATATCTCTTTGTAATTATTATGTTTAAGGAGTTTAAAGAGAATTAAGAATTATATAAATGATTCGTAGTGCTTAAGGGATCCACATCGCCCTCTCCGTAATTATTCAATGTGTCATCTTTATTTAAATTTAATTGAGTTAGGGATTGATAAAACTACTGTAGTTTGGCACACTTTATCTTTATAATTCTTAAAATTCATAATTGAGTTTCATTACCATTTTCATTAACACAGAGAAAATTCATTAACATCAAAAACCTTCCATTTTCGCGAAGACCGTACCCTTCCTAGGACGCTCGACTAGGATTGGTTCGCACCCCATTCGTAATTAAGTCAATCTAGTAATATTTTCCATCCAATCCCCTCCCACAAAGAGGTGGCTTATTACAACGTAGATGATTGCATCATGGCTCTTCCTCAAAGCAAGACGGATGAAATATTAAGTAAGTTCAATAGTTTTCATGAGAAGATACAATTCATAATAGAAAAAGAAAATAACAACAAAATCAATTTTCTAGATATAACCCTCATTAGAAGTGATAATATCATATTCGCACAATGATATACAAAGACAACCTGGTCAGACCAGGTTTTATCAGATCATCCTTTCTGCCAAAAACGAAGTGTCATAATAGGAATAACCAACTTTTTATCAGATCATCCTTTCTGCCAAACACGAAGTGTCATAATAGGAATAACAGACCGTGCAATTACTCTAAATAGCCTATGTTTACGAATAGAAACACTAAACAAAGTTAGGAGAATATTAACCAATAACAACTACCATATAGATCTAGTCAAAAAGACCATTAAACAAAGAACGCACAGGTTTTACAAAAAGAAGAGAAACAGAAAGGATACTGAGGAACAAAAATACATCTCGATTCCGTATATAGAAAACTTATCTGAAAATATAGGTGAAATTCTGAAACTACATAATTTTCAAATAAGCCATAAAACAAATAATACACTGAAGACACTTTTTACGCCTTTAAAAAGTGAAATACCAGCTATGAAACAATCCAACTTAATTTACAGTATACCATGCAACGATCGTGAGAAGGTATATAAAGATTAAATGGGCACAAATACATGAAAAACTCGAGCACAGCACTAAATCAACATATAATAACAGACAACCACAATCCAGACTTCAAAAATACGAAGATTCTTGCATACGAGACTAATAGTGACAAATGAAACATAAAGGAAAATGATATATATACTACTTAGAAAATTTCTTGAATCCTGTTATTTAAAGTAAAATTGGTCTTCCTTAGGATTTTGGATTCCACAAATAAAATAAAAGTACTATGAATATTAAAAAAACGTTTCGTCCTCGGTTGAGGACATTTTCAATTTTATTAGTATACAAATTGAAATCATGGGACCATTCTGAAAAAAGATATTACGATCATAAAAGTATTTCAAATAGGACTAAGAGGTGACGTCTCCAAGCAGAAAATTAGTACTATTTAGTAGCAATCAGAAATCAGAAACAATCTACTTTCTACTAGTATGCAGCATCGTCTACGTATTGGTTCACAATAATTCTCGAATGACGCCGTGAAATAACAGGTGTTTTTAATATTTTCGCTGGATATCTCCGTATGTATTTCAAAGGAAAACATCATTGGTTATAGAGGTTGGTCGCGAACATAACGATTGCTGATGGAATATTTTTTAGAAATTTTAGGTCTTGTATCTACATTTAGAATTTTTCTCTATAGGATGGTGTGATATATCTAGCTAAGGTTTCTTATATCTGTTCTGTCATTTATGGCGTTTTTTCTTTATATAAATCATTTCCTTTATGCTTCTCTTAACGTTATTAGTTTCAAAAGCAAGGATCTTCGTATTTTGGAACTCTGGGTTGTGGTCATCCGTTAAAATATGTTTGTTAAGTGCTGTGCTTGAGTTTTTTAAGTATTTGTACCCATTCAGTCTATTGTTCAACAATTGTGATGTCATGCCTATATATACTTTCGCACAATCTGTGGGAAAAGCATGGTGTTTCCCAATCTAAGCCACATACAGACAATCTCTGGCCGTGTGACTTGATTCCCATAGCGAATGCCAATCTAATTGGGAATTGAGTGCGTTTCAATTCGATTGGCATATCTGTAGAAATCATAGGGATTCGTGGCAGCAACACATTTTCTCCTTGAAACTTGCCATTCAAGATGATCGCTTCAATAACGTTTTTCATTAATTTTTTAATGACTAATCGTGTGCCATTACACAGCCGTGGTGGGTTTAAATTACGAAGCAGATTAATCGGAGATCCAACCTTCAATTGTAAATGGTGTGGAGGCATGCCTGGCAAATCCAATGAATTTAAAAACTCAATTGGATAATTCACAGTCTCGTTGATATCACAAACTGCATCGATAGATTTGTGTGACACCAAATCCCCAGCAACAATTGTTGTATATTTAAATTTAACCCATTGACGTCCACATTTTTAGCAGCCAAAATCGCTCTTTCTGCCAGCCATTTAGGATTTGCATATTGTGTGTGTACGTCGTGAAATACATGATTGATAAGAATACTTTGCGAGTCGATGATTGTGCAGAAGTTTGTCTGTAATTTTATGCATCCAGTATTTTTATGCACAGCAACTTTTCCATTTCCAATATCTAACAGTTGTTCAGAGAAAGTTTCAGCGGATGGATCTTGAAGCATTTGAACGCGCATGTTCACCGTCAGTTGTACTTTTTCAACATTACGCTATAGTCGCGATGATTTTAAGCAAGCGTTGATTTTGTAGCGAACAACTTCTTCGCTTCCCGTCCAGAAACCTGCCTTGCTCTATCGTAGTTTGACCGGCGTACCGATAGAGGACCCGACCATTCGTAAGAATCGTGACTAACCGTCCCCGCTAGGTTCAAATGGCAAGGCAATGCGTTTAAAGTCAGCGTTCCAAGTGGACGCATGGTCACCGGTGTAACAGGCAGAGCCTGCGCATCAGCCTGTCTGACGAGTTTCAGATGCGCATGCTCGGAAACGAAACGCTGTCTGCCTAACTAAGAGGTGGAAGCTCCTTCACAACATCCGCATGCACCCGAGAGCTTCAATTTCATCAGCATACGTTGAACGTGGAATAACGGGAAGTGTTTGTCTGAAATCACCTTAAAGGAGTTACATAGTGCCGCCAAATAGTTTATCGTTGTTTTCTATATCTTTTAATGTTCTATCCAATGCATCAAGCGAATGTTTTTGTGCCATAGTGCTTTCATCCCAGATAATGATTTTATATTGTTTCAGCACTGTGGCCATAGACGATTGTTATTTTTATGTTGCACACTGCATCTGGATTACTTTGAATGTTCAACGGCAGCTTAAATGCTGAATGAGGTGTTCTGCCTCTAGCTAATAAAGTTGCTGCAATGCCAGAAGTTGCAACGGCCAATGCGATTCCATTTTTTGATCGTATGTCGGCAAGAAGTAGCGAAATAAGGAATGTTTTACCAGTTCCACCTGGTGAATCCAAGAAAAATCCTTCTTGTCCTGACGAAACTGCCAGCATCATGCGGTCATAGATCATTTTTTGTTCATCATTTAGTAGTGGAACATTGCGACTAACAATGCCTGCCATTTCTTCAGTACCGTACTCTAGTTCACGATTTATATCTGTGTTGAGTAAATCAGATGCACTTCGATTGGGCGAACTCATACCGAAATGACTGATTGGTAAATTGCAAAAATTGCAAAAATTCTCGATAGCAATCAATGCTTCATTGTACATTGCATCACTGAATGACATCGTTAGATCGTTGCACCTTGTACGATGTCGATACAATATATCATCAGTCATT